>JANAVB010010999.1:1901921-2299170 GCA_029216955.1 Iris pallida | reverse complement strand
TGTCATTTCTACCTATAAAGTGAGTCAATACTGACTATAATTTTTCTTCATCCGTCCCTCAAGGTGTAGGTGAAGGATATTTTGAGAAAGAAGAAGTAGGAAAAAAAAAAGAAACAAGAAGAAGAAGATGGAGACATCTATGAAGATTCATCTTTTGAGTTTTGAATGTCTCTTATTTCAATGTGGAAGTAATATTTGACTTGTAATATTGTTCTGAATATTTGTTGGTCATGGCGGACAAACTAAATTTTGTGTTTGAAATATTGTAAGACTAAACTTTTCGCTTGTACTCAGTGCATAGTTCATAATTTGTTTTGAAAATGTAATATGGTCTTGAATTTAGAGTAGGTCTGATATTTATTTGGATTATTGTATTGTGAATTATGCAGGTTCTATGTTGAATTACTAACGTGGATTGGACAGATTACTGTAACGTGAATTATGCAGTTTATTGGACTTGGAATGAAGTATACTTAATTTGATTATGATTTTTTGGTTGAAGCGTTTATTTGGTTGGCAGTTGGCCTTGATAGATGATATTGATATTTTGGTGTATTCCTTTGATTTGCAGATGCCCATCACAGATTTCGTGAGTCCTGGGTGCATTGCTAGGGTTTACAGGTGGCCTCATTACGGATGCATTCCTGGGATCACTGAAACTTTATTTGATTGTAATGTGTTTTGCTTTCTGTAAAAAATCATTACATCGATGCCATCAGTATGAATTCGATGCCAGTGCATGTTCATCCCTTGTTATTGCTGAAGCAAAATTGTAATCATGCATGTTCATCCCTTGTTATTGCGGAAACATAATTGTAATCCTGCATGTTCATCCTTTGTTATTGCCATCAGTACATCGATGCCATCAGTATGAAGTCGATGCCAGTGTAAGGCATAATGTAATGTAAGAAAAATTCTCTTTGATAGTAGGTTAATTATATTCAAACATTCGCAAAAAATTTTGTTCAGCCATACAGTGGAAGCCTGATAAAATGATATTCGGATTATCTTGAAAATGATTTAATATAAAATGAATGTACTATGGTAAATGATATTAAAAATACTGTAAATATTTGGTGAAAAAAATATGAGATACTTGAACATTTACAGTCCTAAATGTACCATACTTTGTTAAAAGCACAGAGAGTGTCCGTTCTCCGTTTTCAAAGAACGGAGAATGGCCATTCTCCATGTTAAAATAACGGAGAATGGCCATTCTCCTTGAGCATGGCCATTCTCCGTGTTAAAAACAAAGAGAACAGCCATTCTCCGTCCATTCGCCGTGTAGAAAGCAAAGAGAATGGCCATTCTCCGTCCATTCGCCGTGTTAAAAGCAAAGAGAATGGCCATTCTCCGTCCATTCGCCGTGTTAAAAGCAAAGAGAATGGCCATTCTTCGTGTTAAAAGCAAAGAGAATGGCCGTTCACCGTCCAAATAAAATATTCTCTTCGAAAATATTATCATTAGAAAAGTAAAAAAAATTCGTCCGATCAATACAGATTTTTTTTAAAAATATGTGACAAGATGATCCGCCCGACCTCAGAAGCAGGTTTTCCTCAGTTCACAACCACCACCGTGACATGTAGCTTTATTAACAAAATATTAAATTATTAGATGAAAAATAAGATTTCTGACAATGGCATGGACAGTAAAATTAGAGCGGCGCCGCTAATACTTCTTGTTCGAGGAGGTTTCGACTATGTCCGACGGGAAGCGAACCGATTCTTCACGGCGCAGCTGGTACTCCTCGTTGTTCTAGGAGGGCTCGACGACGTTCGACGCGATCCGGACCGATTCTTATTTCCATCTTCATCTCTGTTTCTCTTTCCACCACAACCACCAACACCACCACCACGACGGCCTGTAACCAAAAAAATATAATACGAAATATTAAATTGGATGGACTTTTGAGAGAGTAAATATGAATTAATTTAGGGTGTTCATTGAAAAAATTAAAGTGAAGAATGACCTGCTAAAGCAAGTTACCAACAGGTCAAAAGTCTAAATCAGCATTAAATGATGTTTCTACACTATTATTCAATCCGAACCATTGGATCAACATCCAACGGTCCAGATTTCGGATGTATCGATACATCCATTTCCAGCGGATGTATTGTAGAACGTATATATATATATATATATATATATATATATATATATATATATATATATATATATATATATATATATATATATATATAAGGAAACACTTAATTATAAAGTATATATATAATAATATATATACACATGAAAATATATACATATATACATATACATTATATAAATACAAATATGTATATATATAAAAATTACTAACTATATAAAAATATATACACAAGAACATATGTACATATATACATATACATTATATAATAAAGTACTATATATAACATATATATATATACATAAAAATACAGTACATATATATATATATAATACAGTATAATAATACATATATATATATATATATATATATATATATATATATATATATATATATATATAACAGAAAAGAAAAGAAAAAAGAAAAAGAAAAAGAAACAGCAGTAAGGGGCTCGAACCCGAGCCAACGCTGGGGGGGTGAGTTTAGGCTAGGTCGGGCTGGCCAGGGGGTCAGCCCGAGGGTTGTGTTAGGGTTAGGGTTTTTGTTAGATTTAATTAGGTTAGGATTAATTAACACATAAAAAAAAAAATAAACTCGATCCTGTGTCCGGACAGTTAGGGACACAGGATTTCTACGTGTCCGGGTCGATTTCGACACGCACGACACGAGTTTCACGTGTCCAATTCCACACTCGTGCTCGCCAGGACACGGCGAACAACATATGTGGACACGAGCCTCACACGACACGATTTAACACAGCTACTCACGTGTCCGATCGTCGAAGGGAGATTTCGAGGGTCGTGGACGGCGGAGGAGACGTCGGCGAGGCGGCGCTCGGGTGGCGCTGCACTCAGCTCGTCGAGGCGCGTCGGATGGTGGTGGTCGAAGGCGACGACGTCAACTGTGGAGGCTGGACGGGGAAGTTCGTCGGAGCTAGGGCTACGACTAGGGTTTTCGTCGGAGTTGGAGCTCTACGGTGGTCGGGGGTGGTCGTGGTGGTGGTTTAGGGTTAGGGCTCGGTCTGGGGAGTCGAAGGGGGAGTTAAATAGGGGGTTGAGGCGGTTCTAGGTCGGTCGGGGCAGCCAAAAATGACAGGGGGGTCAGGCCGACGTCGAGTCGTCGGTCAGTCGGGGCAGGGATGGGTAGGTTTTAGGTTTTGCGTTTTGGTCCTTAGAGTTTTAGGATTTACGTCTAGGTCCCTATCCTAACCAAATGCAAATAAAAATTTACAACCCGATATTTACAACAATTGGTTATTTACAAACTGACTTCTAAACAATTCTAAATATTACAAATAGCTAATAAAACATTTCACTAATTGCATACTGATATAAAAACAAATCAAAAAATTACAGAATGATATTAAAACAATTTAGAAAATTGCAAATTGATATTTTAATATATAAAACTCATTTAAAAATCATTAAAAATTTTAGAAAAATTCCTAAAAATCCTAATAATTATTTTAAGGCTAATTTGACACTAAAAATTAATTAGCACTAATTAAAATAAAATTTGAAAAACAGGGGCTTACACACAAGCCTAATTACTAACAAGATGCAAATGAGAAATTCCCAGTCCCAAGCCCTGCAGACTATCTAGTTATCCTTCCGCGGGTTGAGAGTATGGTTGGGTACATCGCCCAGGAGACGATATACCCTTAGGTGACTTAGAGGGTGCAACACATAACAGTGTGCAGGAAATGTGCCCTACTCGTCGGCAGGCTACAAGTCCGTTTAAATGCGCCCAGATAACGAGATTACCTGTGACTGGAAATTCTCCATGAACTATAGTTTGATCTAGTCATTAGCCTAATCCATATTCAGTGTGAATCCCTGACCGGGGTAACCAGGGAGTCACGTCCTAGACATGATGCGAGACAAGACAAGTAGATTACACAAGGCAGCAAGAAGGAGCACCCACGGCGTCAGAGTTGATTATACGAGTCAAGTTAGCCATCGCAACAGCGTCAAGTCAAGTCAAGTTACAAGTTACAGGTTTACAAGTTACAAGTCAGGAGTGCGCCGCCACGGGCCATTATCAAGTTATCCAGTATCAAGATTAATCATGAATTACAGGTTAAAAGTTAAGGGCACACCCCATCGGGTCACTATCAAGAAGATCAGAAAGTACTAGAATCATACTTCACAGAAATCACGAAAAATCGTACTAGTTGTAAGCAAAATACCAAAAAAAAACCGTGCCAGGTCGTGTTGGGTCGAGACAGTCGTGTTGTTGGAACAAGATCTCAAGACTCCAATCCACAAAAGAGAAGCCAAGTCCAAGGAATAAAACCAAACCATCATGAGTTGAACTGCGCAGGAAATAAACTGCGCACAGATGAACTGTGCAGGAAATGAACTGCGCAGGAAATGAACTGCACACAGATGAACTGCGCTGCGCAGGAAATGAACTGCGCACAGATGAACTGTGCAGGAAATGAATTGCGCACAGATGAACTGCGCACAGATGAACTGTGCACAGTTGAACTGTGCAGGAAATGAACTACGCACAGATGAACTACGTACAGATGAACTGTACAGGAAATGAACTGCGCACAGATGAACTGTGCAGGAAATGAACTGTGCACAGATGAACTGCGTACAGATGAACTGTGCACAGTTGAACTGTGCAGGAAATAAACTGCGCACAGATGAACTGCGCACAGATGAACTGCGTACTGTTGAACTGCGCACAGATGAACTGCGCATAGTTGAACTGCGCATGGCCTTGCGCTAAAGAGCGCTGGTCGAGGGTCATCTTCTCCAACAGGCTGAGAAGAATCTCAAGAACATCAAAACTTTAAATCTTTATAACTTGATCAAATCAAAACGAAATTTAGATTTTCAAAGCTCTAACTTGTGTAAAATTGAATTCTCTTTCACATGGAAGCCTCAAAACAAGCAAAAATCTAAGTTTAATAGATCAAAACCAAAAAATTCCAAAAATAGTTAAAACTTAGATCTAGAAAAATGGAAGCTCCAAATCACAAAATGCCAAGTCCTAATGTTGTTCACCATGGCCTAATCTAGCTAATGAACAAATAAAATGGGGTATTTATTTGGTGGCAAGGTGCACTTGCCTATGGTGTTGGTGGAGGAAGGAGGAAGAAGAAGATGGAGAAATAAATAGAAATTATGGAGGAGAGAGAAAGTTAGGTAGGGATTTTAATGAGGGTGGGTTGTGGTGGAATGAGGGTGGAGTATAGCTAAGGTGTTCCTTTGGGCTTAAAATCAAACCAAACCAAACCAAACCAACTAAAACCGAGCCGAGCCGAAACCCAAAATACGAGAAAACCCAAAATTCCACAAGTCGAGAAAAATAAAAATACATGCCAAAATCCAATTACAAGTATAAATACGAAATACGGAAAATGAGGATGACAGCGCTCCCCAGGACGAAGAACTGGATCTGATGAACCCTTTGTCCTGCAGCTCGTCGACTTGCTTCTTCAGCTCTATCAACTCGCTGTTGTTCACCCTATAGACATGCTGTGAAATGGGCTCGGCGTTCGGCACCAAGTCTATAGAGAACTCAATGTCCCTGTCTGGCGGCATCCCCGGCAACTCCTCGGGAAAGACATCCGAGAACTCAGCAATCAACGGATGTGGCAAATCCTGCCCTGCCAACAAAGCTCCACAGAATCCAGCCTCCGGCTCCGCTGCTCCTCGAGCAAACTCGATCTCTGGCTCTCCCGGTGTCCTAAAAAGAACTCTGTCTGCTCTGCAATCAATGCTAGCATGGTGCATGCTCAACCAATCCATACCAAGTACCATATCGTACCTCGGTAGGGGCATTACGAGCAGACACGCACTCAAGTCCCGGCCTCTCAGAGTGACTATCCGCCCCTTGCAAATATTATTAACCAGGATAATACCTCCCCCGATCATAAACTTGCAAGTCCTACCCATATATTCAGCAATAATATTGTGTCTCAAAGCAAAAGAAACAGACACAAAACTATGGGTCGCCCCAGAATCAAACAAGGCGAAAGAAGAGAAAGAATCTAGGAGAACATGACCTGCTACAAGATCTCCCATGGGCTCTGCCTCCTCCTCTACTGCCAAAGCGAACACCCTGCCCGCGGGTGCTCCCTTCTGGTGCTGAACAAAGTGCTGCTGCTGGGTCTGAAGTGGAGGACCCCTCTGCTGAACTGCTGGTCCTTTAACTGGCTGCGCTCTGTCCTGGCCTCCTCGGACTCCGCGAAAACGGCAATCCCTCAGCTGGTGATCGGGCGCCCCACAGTAAAGAAAGATGCCCAACCTCTTCCTGCAAGCCTCCCTGGTGTGCCCCGGCATCCCACAGAAGCCGCACGGAGTAGCCGGTCTCTGGCCCTGTCCCTGGTGCTGCTGGGCACGCGCTGGTGCCTGCTGAATCTGCAACAGAGGCTGCAGCTGCTGGAATGGCCTCTGCTGATACTGAAAGTGGGGGCGCTTGGCCGGTCCCGTACTAGAACTCGTCCCCATAGCATCTCAGATCCTCTTCGGCCTGAGGTCGAAGTCCTCCTCTGTAATCTGCACGTCCATCAATATCTGATCGAACGTCGCGTCACGGCGACCCGAGGTGCGGGTGCGTACTGCATGAATAAGTCCCCTGCGGAACTTACGAGCCTTCTGCCCCTCATCCTGGATCATATCGGGAGCGAACCTGCTAAGGCGGAAGAACTCAGCTGCATACTCGTCCACCGACGAGTTCCCCTGCACTAGACCCACGAACTGGCCCTCCAATGCTGTAAGAGCCACGTCCGGAAAAAACTTCTCCTTGAAGAGCCTCCGAAAGTTCTCCCATGTCAGCCCTCTCACCGACGCACGAGGATCCGTGCGGTACCATGTCAGCACAATGTCGAAGAATCGGCTGGCTGCGACCGAAACCCAAAGTGCTCTAGGAAGCTCTGCCAGCTCCATGCTCCGCTGCACATCCTCTAGCCAGTCGTCTGCATAAAGGATGCCCTCCGTGCCCATGAAGTCCCTGGAGCTCATCTTTCTAAAGTCTAATACGGTCCCCGGCCTGGACTGCTGCTGGTACGGCTGCTGGCCGGTAGGGCCCTACACCGTACCCGGTGCCACTCTCTCCACTGCTGCTAGTGCAAGCTGATGCAAGTTCTCCATACTCTGCCTCAGCATCTCGATCTGACGGTGTGACGCCTCCGACTGGCGCTGCGACGCCTCTGTCTGGGCCCGCTGTGTCTCCATCATCTGCTGAAGGAGAAGAAACATGTGATGTGTATCCGTCGGTATCGGTGGTGGTGGCGGCAGTATCTCTGGAACAACGGCCGAAACCCTCTGGGGTGGAGGTAGTATACCTCCCTGTGCAACTGCCAGGGCCTCTGGGATAGTGGAATCACTGGGGACAGTCTCATGAACCTCCTCCTCAACCTGGTCAGATCTCTCGGACAAGCTGCTCGATCCAGTGGCCTGTGGGTGCGTCTTCGTCATCCTGGAGACGAATTGAAACAAAGAGATCAATATGGCACATGAGTAGATTTATCAAAGAAGGACAGTTAATTTAATACAATGGAAGTAATCATGATAATCAAAAGATCAAAAAAAAATTTCCTAGGTGTGATTGAGAAACTCCTATCATGTCCTAGGTCCTACGTCCTAATTGCAGGCTCGTAATTAGTACTCTAAGTCGAGCAACATTACGAGATCGTACTAATTGCGACACTGACCTGCATGGGCCACCACAAAAATGTATCACGACCCGCACCCTTATGAGGGGCACGAGCACGTGGGTACGTCCAGCTTACGCCGCAGTATCGACGGTAGAATGCTGTATATAATGCCTATAAATACTACGACTAACAGTATAAAGGTATATGTACAGTATATACTCTCCGAATGGAGGTGACATATCAATACAGTCTCAATCACAGAATAAAACTAAGGTAGATAGCTCAGAAAAAGAACATATGATAGCTGAAAGAGTAAATAAGTCCATAGTCCAATACAAGCCCAGATATATACAACATCACAGGGTCTCAAAATATAATGTAGAAGCTACAGTCTGATAAAGCTAGCTGGATCGCAGTCCAGTCAAACCTAGCTAATCTACACTACTCTGGAAGTACAAAATCTAGTAGCTCTACTATAAGGCCACGATCTAAAGCTACTCCATCTGACTCGAGCCCATAATAGGTCGAGCAGTCCGACTCAGAATCATCTGTAATATATCATAACGGTATCCTGTCAGGAAAATGAGCAAGTACAAGCACTAACAGCAGTTCTATGTGAATTGACAAATTCTATAAGAGACAGTATAATGAACTACGAGACAAAGATATATGAAAACTTGGGAACCGTTCGGAAGCCGAGTTACCACCCTTAAACCAAACAAGGACCGGGGTTGTAACTCTTCTCCCGAGCAGAACTTAGTCTCCAATCAAGGTACAATGTAAAGGCATGTAGAGCATGTGAGTAACTGTATATCATGGCATGGTGAGGAAAATACTGAATGTAGAACAGAGCAGGATATACGATAAGATAAAATAAATATAAAATGTGACTTGAATTATTAGAGCGATATGTGATCGGCTTGGGATAAGTGACAGGACAGGCTATCCACTTGGCCCGGCAATCCGCGGTGACCTCAACGGAAAGTCATGCCGGCCAACCTGGATAACGAGCACAAGGCAAAAGGATCTCGCTACACCCTTCGTGAGGGAAGAGTGGCACGAGCACATGAATAGTGACAGGGTAGCTTGGATCACATAGCCTCTAATAATTTCCCATCCCCGAATAGTACAATAGATCTGGACATGACACGTCATGGCACGTAATTTCGTAAGAGGGTATCAAATCTTTGTAGAAATTGGTGTCTATACAAGTACAGAAAATAAGACAGGAAGTGTACCAATATACCCAGAAATCTAGGAACAACATCTCATGTCATGATCTAACGTGTACTAGTCCGTGAACTATCGTGATTGAGAATCAAGTAAGACACTACGACTGAATCGGATATAGCAGATATCAAGACAATGAAAACTATCAGTGAATGTACTCGCCTGCTGTCCTGAGCTGTAGGGTATATCAATGCTCAGAGCGGTAATCAGAAACCTAAATATGAGATATTGCATGTTAATTTAGGTTTAAACAAGTTTAAGAATGATTCACAACGAATGATATGCAATCTAGGTCAAACTAGGTCTCACTGAGTCACACTAAGTCATGTCAAGTCAAATCTAGGTCAAATCAAGTTATATCAAGTCAATCTAAGTCGACTCTAGGTCATACCAGTCATCGCAAGACAAAACAAGTCAAAGCAAATCAAACGGGATCAAGAGTTGGCCTACAGTTGACTTTTGGTCAACTGGTCAACCCTGGGTCAACCCTAGGTCAAACTGGTCAAATGTTGACCAACAGTTGACTTTTGGTCAACTGGTCAACTCTAGTTTGGATTTGGTCAAATCTAGACAAAGTGTTGACTCACGGTTGACTTTTGGGTAAAAAGTCAACTCTAGGTCAACCGAGCCAAAATCGGTTCAAATATGACATTTGTAGGGTGTACCCAACAAGCCACCCAAGTTTTAAGTCAATCCGAATACCCGAACCCAGTATTTTGAATTTATCCGATTACCCCTTAAACATTTACCTTTAACCATTCTAACTCGACGCCAAGTGGCCTTCCCTTAGGAATTTTACTTCGGGCTTCCTAGGATAGTGGGGTACTAGCCTATACAACCATTACCTACAAAGTTTCCTAGGGTAAGTGGACATCCAGTCCATCTTACGGTCCGTATCGCCCGTTTACCTGTTATCTTGAATATTTCAAGATACTCGATGGTACGGTGCGATACCATCTCCCTAATCCCACACGCAACCCCGATTTTCACCTAAGAGCCTACCCGCAAACTCTATTTCACATTTGCTAAGTCCCCTCCAAATTTCGACGCGTTCCGAATCACGGAACTCAAAATCACCCCTTCACTAAAACTCACACAACCACTCACACACACTTTCAAACACCCATTTTTAACCTATACTTAGGACTAGTTTTAGGGGGCTATTTAGTGGGTTGATTAGGCGTATATATAGCTAATATATAGGGTCTATATATGTATATATATTGGTATACATATGGGGGTATATATAGGGGTCTAGGGGGTCAAATAGGGGGGAAATTGTGCCTTTGCTGCTGCTACTGTAGCTGGTACTGCTGCTTGCTGCTGCTGCCAATGCAGCTGCTGCTGCTGCTGCTGTTATGCCTTCCTCTTCTTCCCCTCTTCTCCCCTCTATTCTCCTCTCTAATTCCCTTCTATTCTCCTCCATTCTCTCCTCTAATTCTCTCTATAAATCCTCTCTAAATATATATAAACACTCATATATTTATTCTCTCATCCATTTCCCTCTCTATATATAAATACACACACACACACTAATATATATATAGAGACACACACACATATATAGGAACACACACACACACACATATATATATATATGGACACTCTCTCACATATATACACACACACACACACACACACACACACACACACATATATATATATATATATATATATATATATATATATATATATATATAAACACACTCATGTGTATACATATATATAGATACACTCTCACACACACTAAATATGAATATTACACTCCACAACACTAACACAAATATGAAATTAAAGTGTCTAAACCACTTAGAGGCAAAACTAAATATTCTTGGGATGCCCAACTTGGGGAAAAACACTAGGACACAAGCACAAATCAAAACTCTTCCTAGGACACACCAAATGGACTCAAACTTGACACAAATAGGGACACAACCATGGGGATCAATCCTACTTGGTCAAAACTATTCTACATGATGAGAAAATAGAAAATAGAGGATAGTTTGTACCTATTGGGAGATGGATCCCAATACAAAATTCTCCGACACGGCTCCGACACAAAGTGAATTGTTTAGGACACACATCTTCTCCTCTTGCTCCCAAAAGTTTGTAGAAGCACCACTTGAGGTAGAGGGAGAGATTGATGGAAGAATATTGGAAAGGAAACCTTGTTTTGGAGATGATTCCAAGAGATTTGCTCTTCTTTCTTTGAAGAACACTTAGAGAAGAAGATGGAGAAATATTGAAGTGTGAATGGATGAAAAAGGGGGAGAGAGGTGGCTGCCATATAAGGGGAATATTTGTCCCCTTTCATAATTACAAGTTTGTCCCTCTCCTTTACTTTATGAAGGGTTAAATGGTATTAGGGTTTGGGGGTTTGAAAAGACCAAATAAAAATCATAATTAGGCCTAATCACTCATGTGGGATTAGACCAAACTCCTAGACCTAAATGATGAGTTTGGTGGGCCATGGCTAATTAATGTGTTAAGCACAACTTAAATCGAAATTCCCCGGAATTCCGAAACAAGTCGGAATGAGATGAAATTCGAACCCGACTCCTATAATCATTAAATATTAACATTCATGAAATAAAAATATTTTAAAATAGAAAATTACCATTTTACCCCTATCTTGAAAAAGTGAGGGTGACACATTAAATGAGAGCAAATAAGTAAAAAAAAAAAAAAAAAGAGGGAATATAAAAAAAATTGCAGTTGGATTTGAGATCTGTAGGTAAGAAAAAGCTTCAATACATTAAATGAGAGCAAATAAGTAAAAAAAAAAGGAATATAAAAAAAAATATATTGTTTTTCCTCAGCAGCCACAATGTAACCGTTAGCATTAGGAATATTTTGGGAAGTGCAAAAAAAAATTTTTTATCCAAAATATGGACTCTAACGGCTAGTTCTAACGTCATTTTAAAGGAAAAGGACATTCCGAGCAAAAATGATTTTGCAGGAGGTGCAAACTGCTTAAGTTTTCTAAAAAGTTTTATTTTGCAAACGAGACAAATTTAAGGAGGGTTTAAATGCACTTTACCCCAGTGAGATATAAAAGAGCAAGCGAAGTTCATCTAGCTTGAAGTGTACTTATCACAACCCAGAAATGGTTTAGGAAGTGAAAAGTGCGCAAGGGTGTGATCGTGTATTTGGAAGTTATGTTTCAGTACTTCCTGTTCTTTACGGATCAAAATGTTATGGGTCTTTAGGACCATTTGTGTGGAGAACCTATTTGTAATTACAACTACCGCAAGTAAAGTTATTTCTTCTGTGAATGCGAATTGAGCTTCACATATTATCCCCTCTGAATTGAGCTTCACATATTATCCACGTTGCGCACATGACACAAGTGGAAGGGCCAGTTCACGTGGAGCTGGTCCGACCTCCACCTACCTACACCCTCATTCCTTGGAGGGAGATTTACGAATTCTTAATTCGATATTTTCTTTTCCAGGAGACGAGATGAGTGATGATACTTGAAACCACGTATCATCTCTGCATTATTTGGTAGTTACCATCTCTGCATTATTTAGTAGCAGTTAATGTATGGACCACTGTCCCTGTCCCTATCCCTGTCCCTGTCCATTGAAAGTTCCTCTTATTTCCTCTCTTTGGAAGCTTTCAATTATATACCCAACACAAGGGACCATGGAAATTTTTCAGTAGTTTGAATCGCTTCTTAGTTCTTATCCATACATTAACTGCACGCAGCATTCTCGATCATCAAAATTGCAACATGTCTGGGACTTGATTCCTTGAAAGCTCATCCCTGAGCTATATTTATTCTCTAGTCAAGCATAATCAGTAAAGAATGCCAACACAAACTTGTAGCAACAAAAAAAAAGTGACATATTGCATCCAAGCTTTGCCTGTTATTTATCACACATGCAGAAAACAAAATACAAAATGAAATTACACACATCACCTGGACCTGCTCACAAACTATGTGATACCTCCACTTGGTACATACTCGACTCAAAATTCAGTTCCAACTTCAACAGCCAACCAACACACCACAATTGAAACAAGACTACAGAGAATGATAATTAAGACTCTGGAAACTAATTTACTTTGTCATGGTTACATGACAATCTCAGGCTTTAGGATGCTAGATTTGATCTCCTTGTGCGGAAGAACAACGCCGCCGTTGCTGTACACCTCGTCGCACACATGCACATCCTCCCCGAGAATAGTCATGTTCTCCACCCGAGCCCACTGACCGACTGTGGAGTGCCATCCGATGATGCTGCTGGAGATGCAGGCATGCTTCTTGATGCGAACACCCCTCATGACCGTGCACCTTGACAGCCTCACGCCAGCCTCGACCACACAACCTGGCCCGATTGCAACGTCTGGCCCGATGAGGCACCCCTCTCCAATTGTGGCGGTTTCATGCACCAAAACATTGCCAACAATTTGTGGACCAGCAGCTAGTTTTGGGGAGGTGTTCTTCCTCAGGGAGTTCAGGTAGAGCCTGAGACCTGTAATGTAGTCCTTCGGCTGTCCAATGTCCATCCAGAACCCAGGCAGGACCATGGCAAAGAGCTTCTGATCCGCAGCAATTTGGGGGAAAACCTCTTTCTCGATTGAGGTAGGTCGCAACTGGATGCGATTGATGACAGATGGGTTAAGCAGGTAAATCCCAGCATTGATCTTGTTGCCTACAAATACTTTTGGCTTCTCTACGAACCTCTCAACCTTCCCGGTTTCTTCTTCCATGACGACAACACCATACTTGGAGGGTTCGTCCACCTATAAAACAAGAGGATTAATTTGTTGATCAAACAATTGAAAGGATAACGTAATTAGTGTGATGTCTTTTTGGAGTTAATGTTACCTTTGTTACCATAATGGTCGCCTCTCCACCATGGGTTTTATGGAATTTGATCAGCTCGGTAAAGGGATACTCGCTGATGACGTCACTATTGAGGACAAAGAAGGGCTCACCAGACCCATCAACTAGCTTGTCTCTGGCTAGAGCCAAGGGACCAGCAGTTCCTAGTGGCTCAGTCTCTTGAGAACATGTAATTTTAATGTCGAGCTTTGTCTCAAACTCTTTCAAAAAGTTGAGCATCACCTGTAGAAGCGAAGGCCTCGATTAGAAAATCAACAGACAGAAAGTTATGGCAGGATGAACAGTTGTTCGTCTTACCTCTGGTTGATAATTGATGGCTAGAACAACTTCTGTCACTCCAACCTCCTTCAGAGCTTCAATCTGACAGCAGTTTAACAATTTGTCTCATCAAACTGCTTACTTCTACTGTCTTTACTCTTAACAGTGATGTTGCCAAATAAAACTGATATGCTTTATCCCGACTATTTTGGGCCCTAATTACAAATCATTCTTCTCTAATCATTCCAAATCTTCATCCATTATAAACCATTCCCTACCCAGTGGTAGAACTACCACTAGAAAGAGAGGGGAAAGGAGGGGAGTGGACGTCGATTCAAATCCCAGTCCGAGTGAAAAAAATAATTAAATGTGAGGGGGTCCTGGTGCTAGCATCCAAGGACGGGAACAGTCATGAATGACTAGCCTAATCTCAAAGAAGAAAAATAATTACGCAACGAGTCTTCCCATCCTTCTCGAAACTTCTTCCAGAATCAGATCAATTACTACTTATGCAATTATGCATATAAACAGTTACTAAGTTCTAACTTGAAGTTATGAAAGAAGACATCTACTAGTGAGAGTAGCATCAAATTGACGCTAAGGGTCTGCTTGGATTGAGGGGGAAAAATAAGCAGAGTTAAGTGAGGGGAGGAGAGTCAATACATATAACCAACCTTGTTTGGATTGGAAAGAGTTAAGTGGGGTGAGTTTAATAACTCTGGCTTGGATTGGAGGTTTTGAGTGGAAGGAGAATTAATAAAAATACAATACTTACGAAAATACTCTTATTACATATGGCATAAAATTAGATTTAATTGGGTATTTAATTAAAACTCGTCAAAATATCTTGCACAAAAAATATCTTCACAAATGCTGAGGAGGATTAATAACTCGTGCTGTCGATTTTTTTTTCTAACAATCTTATCAACGATTTTTCTTATGAACATAAGCATCAATGGTTTTTCTTATCAACAGATGCATCAAAAACTTAGAAATTATTTTCTTTTTCTTATCAACAGATGCATCAACAGATTTTGCTTTTCATTTTGATTTTTTTTATCAACCTTAGAAATTGTTTTTTTTTCCCTCATCAACTCAACAGATGCATCATGGACGGTTTTTCTTATCAACGATGAGTAATAAAGTATGAGAAAGCGAAAAGAGACGGAACGTGCCTGGACAAAGTTGGAAGCTACGGAGCAACGTGTTGAAAGTAAGTAAAATGGAGAGAAAAAAAAATCATGATAGGGCAAATAAGAGGTATTCATGCCTTTTTAAAAAAAACCCTCAATTCCCCTCCGATTTAGGAATTTTAAAAATGGACAAAAGAAAGCTAAACAAACCCTAACTTAACCCCTCTATGATTCCCCCTCCTAAATCCCTACCCTCAAACCAAGCAGAATATTTTTTTCCCTCACTCAACTCTCTTAACCCTCAATCCAAACAGACCCTAAGGAATTTGTTCTTAGCACACAAAGGGATAAGGAAATATGGCACCTCTCAAGTGGCAACAATTTTATGATACGCGATTAAGTTAACATAAGCAACAAAGCAAGGTCACTATAGAATGCAATTGAAGAAGACCATACAATCTACTAACTTCTATGTCACTGAACAATTACCATTTGCTTCAAGTAAAAACAGAAGAATGACCTATAAATTTGACCAATGAAGCGATTTGTTAGCCAACTGACACCTCAAAAAGCCTACTCATTATAACTCAAAATTTCTGCTTTTCTAATGGAAGTTCACAATCACCTGATGCAGGATCATCGGCTTGTTTGCGAAGTCGACGAGGGGCTTCGGAACACTGAGTGTCAATGGCCTCAGACGGGTGCCGAACCCACCAACAAGAATAAGTGCCTTCATGATGGAATTATTTCTCTAACACTGCTCATCAAATGCCAAAGAATTCATATATTACATAAAACCCATGCTAGAATTTCCAATATTCTTCTCAATTTCTTCCAGGTCTCTATTGAAAGCTCAATACTTACTTCTTTTTCAGAGTGTACGTGGAAATTGTCAACTTACTAACAATTTCTACATAACTACAGTCCAATAACAATTCAAGTTTATCAAAGCTACGGGATCTACGGACAAATATGCATTTTTATCATTTCTGAAATGAAAAAAAAAACTTGAATTTTCACAAAAATGAATCAAATTTGCAGATAGAGATTTCTGAAGTGGGAAAAAAACTTCAATTTTCACATCGAATAAAGATGCTTTCTTTATCATTTCTGAATGGACAACAAATGAAACTCTAATTTTCTCAAAAGAAATGAATCAAATTTATGGATAATGTGCACTTACAACTCCTACAGAAAATGCAAAAACCCCTATGTGAAAATTACATCAGATCTGACCGCGTAAAAATTTAATTATTTAGGCTAATTTGTGGAAATGAAAATATAACTAAATTATCGTCAGATCCCGTAAGAAATATGTACACAAATTGATTCTTTGACGATCGGAATTTCTAAAAACTAGAAAGAAAATAATAATAATAATAATAACTAAAACCCTAATCGTAAAAAAAAACGAACTTTACAAATTCTACATATATTAATTAATAAAAGAGTGAACTATTCCAAATTCTTCAGAAGAAAAAAGAAAACATGATCTATCGGATCCAACACAAGATCCGCACATCCGCGGAATCCGAATCCGCATAGGAAGGAAAAGAAACGAACCGGAGAAGATGGAGACGTACCGGAAATACCGTCGCGTTTCCGGCTGGGCTAAGCGGATCTCGCCGAGATCCGAATCCGAACTCCGCTCTTCGGAAACGAAAACGGTTCGGGTCGGATTTGGTTCACTTTGGGAAGAGAGATCTCTGCCCCCCTTTTATATAGGACCCGCCGGATTTCAAAGCCTTTTCTTTTCTAAATTTTATTCCTCACAAAAGTCTCTCTGATTGCACTCAATTCTCGGTGCACCCAAAGTTTTGCACCTCTCACATTTGGGGCCCACATGTCACCTTCTCTCAAAATAGATCTGAGGCTTAGTTGGATATTTGTCGTCATCACAATGAACAATTATTCCAACTGGCAAGCACATAAGCAAAACGTGGCATATGACGAATGCCACGTAGAGCGGCGTCAAGCTGGCAAAACAATTTCGTCCACCGTTTCAGAATAATACTTGCCAATTAAATTTTAGGCCATGCAAAATAACATAATTTATCGTAAAAACTATAAGGCCTCGTTTGGTTTGCAGAATCTTCGGGTTGGGAAAGGAAAGTGATTACTTTCCTATGTTTGGGTGTCAAAGGAATTGAGGAGGAAAGGAAAGTGATTCCCAATGGAAGGGAAATTAGGGGGGAAAGTGATTCCATCCATCCAAGCAAGGAATCACTTTCCCACATTGAAGTAATCACTTTCCTTTCCGAATTCCTTGGCGTTTCCAAACATCGGAAAGGAAAATCAATGGGAAATAAAATTTCCCAAAGGAAAGGAAATTACAAGGAATTGATTTCCTTTCCCTTCCATTCCGCGAACCAAACGAGGCCTAAATATAACATAAGAGGAGACATTTTGTATATATATATATATATAGTCAGTGACCTCAGTGACCTCTAGGTCAAGTGGTTAGAGTGAGACAAATCCTCTCAAGAGATTGCAGGTTCGAGCAACGGGAGAAACACATTTAATTCCAAGTGGAGGAATAAATGTGAGTGCGGGCCGGATGCGGTGAGATACAAGTGCTGGTGCGGACCTTCGGGTCGAGTTTGTAGGCCTTCGGGCCATGAGTCTGTAATACAATTACCTGTTCAAAAAAATTATATATATATATATATATATATATATATATATATATATATATATATATATATATATATATATACGAGCATATGTGCACGTGCCTTGCACGTATTTTAACATTTTTTTAATTAGTTTAGGAAGACTCTTTAGGAAGACTAAAGGGTAGTCTTCCTAATTACTAAGTTGTCCTTATTAAAAGTAATGAACTATTTTTAATTAGTATAAGTATGTAAGGGTATTTTCGGAATTCAAAAGTTTCACCATCTAAGTTTTCCTATATATATATATATATATATATATTTTGTCCATTTCTTGAGGCCGCCAGCTTGGGACCGTGGTCGTCCCGCGACCGTCCAGTCATCCCATGTCCATGGGAGGGCTCGAATTTGGAACCTCCCCCAAGTGAGCCCCACTCCCTAACCACTTAGGATATATATATATATATATATATATATATATATATATATATATATATATATATATATATATATATATATATTTGAAAGAAGGCAATTGTGGCGAACGCTCCCACCGGAAATCAATCTCCTGACCACTCGGGCCGCATGCATCTCTCTTAACCAGTAGCCTAAAGGTCATTTGCACTATCGGATCAGGAAGTCCGCATGGGACTTGCACGTGAGCGCGCTCGATCCAACAGTTGAGGGTGCGTCCACTCGATCCAACAATCAAGGCGACGGGACTTCGCGGACGGAGCTCCCAATTCGGATCTCCCCCCTCCCCCCCTCCCTCACACACACACACAATGGGCTCAAAACAGTTCAAGATTGAGCCGTATAAGCCGTGTGTATTTCATCAACCATTTTGTTTAAAAAAATAATAGAAAAAAATTTCCGTAACCGTAGCTATTTTCTCATGTAGTTTAAACTAAAATTAAAAACTAAAACCCTCTTAAGTGCATAAATATGTATAAATACTAAAATATTTTTGAATTTAAATTATATTTAAACTAACTAAATGATATTATATAACTAAATACATATCCAAAAGTAAAAGAAAAAAAAATTATAATAAATTATAACTAAAATATTCAAATTATATTTAAAATATTCTAACATAATTTAATTTTTTATATTTCAATTATAATGTATATTTTTTTTTAACGTGACGTGAAAGTAACTACGAGAGGGTCATATTTTGGTCATATATTAGAGTCTTAATTAACACACTGATGATCCCTAGTTACATTGTATATATTGTAATATAAAAATGGCCAGCTGTGAACCGGATTTACGGGTCAACTGATTCCTTTAAACCGGGTTCGCTTTCGCACGCGGTATGGCTTTATGGTCCGGTTCCTTTTTATTTACAGCTCGTGTATATTCCAATTTCAGAATTAGAATATGCAAACTATAATTTCCATAATATATCCTTATTGTTTATTTCTTTCGCTGCACAATTTTTATTGAAAGTGTTTGGAAATGCCAAAAAATTTGGAAATAAAAATAAATACTTTAATGTAGGAAAGTGATTTCTTACTTGGATGAATGAAATCAATTTTCTCTCTAATTTTTCTTCCATGAAAAATCATTTTTTTTCCTCCTCAATTTTTTTGGCACCCAAATATAGAAAAGTAATCACTTTTCTTTTCTAATCCGATGATTTTGTGAACCAAACGAGACCTAAATACAAATTCATGTGTCTCTTGTCTTCTAATCATGTGTTTTTTTTTTTTTTTTGCTTTTTACTAGATAACTCAAAGGAATGAAGCATAGCACGTCTTCTATGTTGGAGCTTAAGCAGGTGCATAACCAGCTATATGATTTGGGCTTCGGCCATCCCAAAAAAACTCTTTCTTTTTTTTCTTTTTCTTTTTCTTTTTTATACTATGTTAGCCCACCCTAATCTATTGTAGTTCACCCCGAAGCTTAAGGAGTTGGCTATCAAGTCAATTGGTTATGAATGGGGAGTAAAAATTCAATTCAATTTATAACTTTCTAATTAATTTATCTTGATTAATGTAAAGAAAAGAAAATAGTTCTTCTAGCTTTCTACGTACTAAATATTGAAAAAACACCAAATATTATATTGTACATTGGGAAAACAAAACTAGTCTTACCTCTAGGTATCTCATAAAGTAAAGTCAATTTACATGCTAATTTGTAACTAAAAGTCATGAAGTTTCATGAATTTATAATATCTTATCATAAACTTCTAAAATTATCAACTAAATACTTTGAATTTTTACTGATTTGCTATTTGATATCCTATACCAACAAGATAAGGTGCCGTTAAGAAGTATGAAAATATAAATGGTACAACTGTTAATGGCATAACGATAGCATCTTACAAATTTTAGAAAAGTTCATGATTTTATTGCCTATTATAATGACTTGAAGTAACAACTTGTCAATTTAATAATTTAGGATAAAAACTTACAAATAAAAAAATAATATAAGGAGTTAATCCAATTTACAAGATTTCATGGCACATAAGCCAAGTTTTCGTCAAGTGGAAAAAATAGTATCAAGTGAGTAAGGACACTAAGTTTAAGTTATATGTGTTAAGAATAAAAGCGAAAACTAATTTTCAAGATGGACTTTTGCGACGAATCAACACCCGCAAATCAAACACGGTGGTCGACTTTTGGGAAAAAATAAAAAAAAAATGCATAATTCAAGACAAAGGCACATATGAATTAAGTAAAAAAAATCATAAAAACTTTCGAAAATGAGAGATCACTGCTAAGGATATGCTTGACAAAAACATACGGATTAAGACAATGGAGGTACAGAGTCCAACGTAAACAAAAATACCATGCAAAAATCTTAAAAACAATACCATCTATTTAGTTTTCTCATTTAATCTAGCTGAACCATGAAAGTAAAACAAATAAAGAAAAGTACAATACTTTTCTTACAAGTTTTTCTTCTTGTTAAATATAAATAGCCCATTTTTCTATTAATGTAAATATGATTTTTATAGAGTTTAGTACTGGGCTCAAAAGTGGGCTTGGGCCGGGTACGAGAATAACTCCACCACCACACATGAGAAAAGAAACCCTAGGTCTCTCGGCAGCTGCAGTAGGTTATCCATCAGAAGAAGAGAAAGGAGAGGAAGAAGAAGCGATGGTGGCGGAAGTGGCGGCGAGAGCTCCGACGAGCAAGGTCCGGTGGGGGGAGATCGACGAGGACGACGGGGAGGACCTCGACTTTCTCCTCCCGCCACCCGTCGTGGTGGGCCCCGACGAGCACGGGGTGAAGAAGGTGATCGAGTACAGGTTCAGCGACACCAGCGGCGAGAAGGTCAAGGTCACGACGACGACGCGGGTCCGGAGGCTGGCCCGGGCCCGGCTCAGCAAGCGCGCGATCGAGCGCCGGTCCTGGCCCAAGTTCGGCGACGCGGTCCACGAGGACGTCGGCAGCCGCCTCACCATGGTCTCCACCGAGGAGATCCTCCTCGAGAGACCCAGGGCTCCAGGTTCAAGTCCTCTTCCTTCTCTTGTCTCCTTTTTGGAACCCTAGTTTTTTAGATTTACGTTGTTTCTGTTGTAATTATTTGTTTACACGGAAATTTGGGGAAGGTATTAGAGTAAAGTTTAGTCTTTTTGATAGAACGAGGAGAAACGCTATTTTTTTAGCTTTAGGGTCTGCTTGGCAATTACAGGGGTAGCGGTTGCGAGGTGTTTTTTTAGAGTATCGGTTATGAGCGGTTATGAGAGGTCCAGTTTTGGATGGTTTTTAAGTAGCGGCTTTTAAACCAGTCGCATACATGCTTGGTAATTCACTAACGAGCGATTCTGAAAGTTTTTTACACGAATAAAATTAAATAGGGAAGGGTATCAGTAGTTATAATTATATATATTTTTGTGAGGATATAAATGGAATAAAATAATAAAACCGCTCAAAACTCACCGATTTGGGGTGTTTATAAAGCCACCCAAAATTACCGGTTTTAGGAGGTTTTGAGCCGACCAAAACCAGTGCCTCAAAAAAATCAACAAGCATGAGTTTTCATAAACGGTCGGTTCAAAAACACCCAAGAGCCGGTGAAAATACCGTTACCAAGCAGACCCTTAGAGATTTGAGGGATTTATTAGAGGAAAATGGCATTTGTTTATGACAATGAAGTAAGACCCTAGTTCGAATCCTCTCCTCTTTTATCAAAAACTCTGGTTTTTATTAGGATTAGACTTTTTGGTGATACCAATTGTGACTATGGCCTAGATTTGTTTTAATTATTTGTTTGATCTGCAAGGTGGGGAAGGAATCAAAGGACAGATTAGTCTTGTGGATAGAAAAGAGTCTAAGAAGCACTGCCAGTAAAAAAATCATACTGTGTCCTGCTGTATCTTGTCAGACACACGTATTGGACACATCATGGACACTCCAAAATACACTAAGACACACCAAAATAGGTGCCAAATCCGTGTTGCCATGTCTGAATTGTGTTGTGTTGAATTAGTGTCCGTGCAACGTAGGAAAGAGGTGAAGCCCTAATTTTAATTTGTTTAGAGCGGATAGCAGTGTTGTTGTTGAGTTTTTTTTTCCCCTTTTCATGAAGTCTTTGAAACCTACTTCTTAATTTGAGAGGTGTGATGGATAGATTAGAAGAAGACTTTAGTTTTGGATGCTAGAAAAGCAAAAACCATACTGCTATCTTTCCTCCCCTTTTTAAAACAGGATGAGTTATCAATTAAATCTGATTAGTCACCTGTTTAATCCAGTTACTTTGAATGGATGATTAATCAACTGACCACATAGTCGATTAATCTGTCCTGAACTGATTATCCGATGACACCATTTAAATAACATTGGTTTTGTTTGGGCTGTGGTTTGGATTATGTTGATTTTAGTATTTTACTATATTTTGATCGTCTTTGTTGTGAGCTGACTTGTTAGTGGTTGGATTACTTGCTCTTTGGTATAAGTTGTATCCATTAATCTGAAACTCAAGACAGGATTAAAGGAAAGATGATGTTGTTTGCAAGGAAAGGAAGAAACCTTATTTTGATCTACCAGGGTAGGAACTTGTTCCGATTGTTTTTGTGCAGTTTCTGAACTGTTGATATTAGTTTGAAAGCTTTGAAGGAAATGTCATTATTATTTTGCTCGATATTAGAGAAATTATAACTCATGTTCGTTCTATTTGGGCTCTCATTTTTCGATTGATTTGTGAAAACATAGTTGTTTATCTGATAGCATGATTTTGGAGTTGTTGTCCAATGCTTATTATACCTTCCCTTATCTTGTGATTATAGATGTTAGGTTCCTGATTTTTTTTATCGTTCTGTTTGATTTACAAGTAGATGTTGTTCCAGTGAGGATCAACAAATCGTAGTTATTGAATTGAAACATCGAAGAGCCCTTGCTTTGCGGATGTGATAGAGTGCAAACTTTACTTATTACCATTTTCTTGTTATGACAAATGACAGTCAAAATAAAGGAAAAGAGAAACCTTAGTTCAGATAGGTGAAAAGGTGAGACCTTAAATACTATCATATTCTATTGGAAATGTGTCTATCTGTTAAGAGTAGACTAAGGTGTCTAAGAATATGAATAATGGGTGCAAGAACTGATTCTTTTTGGGGCAATAAAATGAAAACTACACTTTTTAGTAGGAGATGACACATCAATGTCATATGGGAATGCTGTTATTAATTATTACCTACACTGACTTGATTTGTGCTGAGGTTATTCTCTACTTTTAGTAATGGGGTGATTGTATTTGTATCCCTAGAAGGGGTAGAGTAAGATGTCTAAGAATATGACAAAGGGGTGCAAGAACTGTTTCTTTTTGGGGCAATAAAATGAAAAATATACTTTTTAATGGGATATCACACATCATTGTCATATGGGAATAGTGTTATTACTTATTATCTACACTGACTTGATTTATGCTGAGGTTATTCTCTACTTTTAGTAATGGGGTGATTGTATTTGTATCCCTAGAAGGATAAAATAGTTTCAACCTGTTGATTGTTGATGAAGATGATCAAAACTTTTTTCCTTCTTTTTGAGCCGTGGATTTATTTTCATTGATTTTTTGTCTAGTTCTCTTCTATAGATAGCATCCCAATTATGGATTCGTGAAAGACAGGAGGTGTTAATCCAGATAAAGGAGTTTGGAAAGTAACACCATAAAACGTATCATATTTGCTCATGTTATATTGTTGGTTTTTTCTTCAATTACATGACCTATTTAGGTTGTAGTAAGCTAATTCGTCTTCACCCGAAAGGAGAGTAGACATGAAAGGAGAACAGATGAGCCTTCGTACTTGTCATCTTCCATCCCTACTTCTTGTTTTGTAAATGATACCATCATAATTAAGACATGCATGCCATACGAGGGGTTTGTAGATGTATGTTCAATAATATAGTTCATTCAATCAGAGTTTCTGAAGACATTGAGACAATTAAGTTTGAATATCCAAGAATTTCACTAAATATTATGTTGCTTTAGTTGTTGCTCTTGGGATTGTCATTCTTTCACTCTTTGGCTTAATGTTTTATAGAGATGAATGCAATCCCCAATAGCAATTTGTATCGTCTTACCTTTTCGTCTAGACACTTTATAGTCAAGGAGCTTTATTATGCTCCATAGTCGACCCCATTCTGATGGGAGAATGCTTGGATGACGATGATGGTGATAATGATAATGATGACGACGATGCTCTTTTGTCATGTTCCTATGTGATATCTGAATAGTGTGTCTTGATTCCTGATTTGTAAAATATGTATATATGAAACTTAACATTGAATAGGGAAACTTTGTAAAGTAGTTAAACAATTTTCTGTAACGGCTAGGGTTCATGGTGTATGTTGTTTCTATAGATTCTACTTGGAGTTTTTCTTAGTATTAGAAAACCTATTACAATAAGAGTCGAGCTATTCTGGAAAGAAATCATATAATGAAGAATAGAAGAGCAAGGTTCTAAACGGCTGTAGGCGGGTGCACGGCTGAAAGTGTCTGCCTACCGCCTAGGCGATCGATACATTTTGAACATTTTTTTACTATTTTATCACTGTTTTTTTTGTGTGCATAATATGCATATTTTAAGGGTGTTCCATGCATAACTAAGTTGTAGAACGAAGATTTATAAAGTTTTAGTTTTGTAAAAGTAAACCATAGGCCCATAATGCTTGCAAAACCTTTTTGGCTAAAAAAATCTTGTTAGGTATTGCTCCGCCTAGGCGTTCGCCTACGTCGCCTCACCTCCGCCTATGCCGCCAACCTCCGTTGCCCGCCTACTCCACCGCCTACCGAAAAGCGGTGCGAAGAGAGACCGCCTACTGCTTAGGCCGCCACCATTTAGAACACCGAGACGAAGTGAGTTTGATTACAAGCAAGTGGAGTGAAGTAAGGGAAAAAAAAGTAGTTTATGCAAGTTCACTTTTAAGTGAGTTTTGAAATATATTGCTTGGTTGAAAAGTTCCCCCCTTGTTAGTGTCACTTCTATCAATTTATCTCCTTGGGAGTGTTCGAATGGAATGACTTACAATATGTGTTTGTTAATAAATTGTCACCTAGTGAAAAGTGAATTAGGAAAAAATATTTGATCCCACTTTCATACCATGTCAAGCTTGAGAGTGGGTATATCATCTTTTTAATGGTGACAAATCTTTTTTATGTCAGAAATAAAAGTGAAAGTCATGCTTTACTTGCTTGTAACCAAATGATGAGTGTCGTAAAAGTGCAACAAAAAAGTGGTTTTTTCACAACTTCCACTTCACTTGCTTGTAACCTATGGAGTACGGGTACTCCACTTAGGAAGGTGAATCCCTATCAGGTATGTAATGGGTAATGACTACTTGTACTCCTGGGTGATTACCACATATGTACCAATTTTTATTTTTTTTAATTCAATTTGGGCGGTGGGTATTTTATTGGTATGATGTGGGTACTTTGAGGTGATTACCACATATGTACCAATTTTTATTTTTTTTAATTCAATTTGGGCGGTGGGTATTTTATTGGTATGATGTGGGTACTTTGATATGATAACCCAACTCATTTTATTTTGACCCAGTAACCCAACCTTGTCACCCAATTATAAGTGAACACTACTAACTTTTGTTGGTGAGATAACAATGTGAGACATTGTCACAATAGTGGATACAAGCCATTACTCGTCTTCAGATGAAATTGATTTAGTTGTATTGATCATGTATGATGTTGTTAGTGTCACGTTCCGGTTCCGTAGGACCGATCGTCCTCAATAAGGCGTGGTGCCGTGTGAGCCTAGATTTCGCTCACGCAAGGCAGGTTCCATAACAGCCGATTACAGGCTTAGCGACGGAAGTCGTCGCACAGAAGTTCCAAGCAGAAACATTGAATAAACAACAACGAAAACTTGAAGCAAAACACAAGTCATTCAAAAGGCTCTTTATTGATATTGAAACATAGGTTACAATGTGGCGCGAGGCCATGATTACAATCTCTCAGTCTCACTTTTCTCACAATACAAGTTACTCAGCTCTCTCTCATCTCTCAGTACAATGTGACGAGCCAGCGGACGCTTCAGATAGGCGATGTCCATACATTATGTCCCGTATAAGACCAGACTCCATGCAGCCGCGTGCCTCGAAACGCCAAGGGACTCCGTGCCTCGACGCATCCAAGCGAACTCCGCGCCAACGAGCTTCTACCTGTGCCTGCACATAAACACTGTGTAGGTGTCAGTACTCAACTGTACTGGTGGAGTGAGCTCCTCGCCCACCCATACAAAACCAACACGTTCATTTACTTTGTGCAACATATCCTTTTACGATTGTCTTTCTATTCTTGTCTTAGGATCAATTTTAGAACATAAACTCTGGCCTATTTTGTCTCAGACCATCACCGTGCCTTGCACCAACAACTTACTCATACTTTGCCTCTAGACCTTCTTGTGCCAACAACGTCATCTTATCGACTCGTGCTTGCTTTTCGGCCCATATTTGGTACGTAACAACTTGGTCGTGCCATAAATCCCTTCTTATAACATAATCGAGGCAGTGCCTCGTCACTTAGTAACTTGCCTATACTTGTGTCGTAACAACATGGTCGTGCCATAACATATCGAGGTCGCGCCTCACAATTTAACATGACTTAACTGAACTTGTCCTACGACCTTTCTTGACTTAATTCGAAAGTACTCAATTCCAACTTATGCAACTCTATGCCGACGACTTATTACTCGACGTCCCATCTCGTGCCGAAGCACGTGTCCGTACTATAGCTGAATCTTAGGCCCATAATGGTGTTGCAACCGTGCACACCCTCCTAACTTAATTCGTGTCGTGCTTGCACTATCTTTGATTTGACCAACACCGTGCATGCGGATTGCCGTTTAGCACACCAACTTATCTATATGAAAGTCACTGGCAATTCAAGCCATCGTGGACATAGCTCGGGTGAGCGGCGGGTCTTTCAATGCAAGGTAGCTAGTCCCATGGAAAGCCCCCGATTACCCACGCGGTACAATCCAGTGTTGCTATAACGTCTTCCCCCTAGGTCGATTGGCCCCGGCGTAATACTAGTCGAGGAAGAAATCCTTGTCGACAAGTTGTCCATGACCACGCACCTACGAGAACACCTAGACTCACGTAAATGCATGGCCTACTTTGAGGTACGACTAGAATCATACTTAGCAAAACGTGTTCGGAACCATATCATGCAAAACGTTCATTGAAACCATACGATGCAAAACGTGCATTAGAACCATATGATGCAAAACGTGGATCCTTGGAGACTCCCAAAACGTGGGACCGCCTCGGCGACAAACGGTCGCATGAACTTTCCTTTCTTTGGAACTTAGGGAACGACTAATGCATAGTCTTCTTACTTAACTTGAACAAAACGTGTTCCTTAAGTGCCATAGACCGTGGCAAACTTTTCATAGTGTCGACTGTGGCTCGTGCCTTAAACCGACTTGTGTTCTATGCGACGCTATCGTCCAAGTCATACTTTATATGACGAGCCTTGAGATCGTGGGACTATGTGACTTAACAACCGCAGAAAGCGCGGGACAGTGCTTAGAATGACTTCGACATCCCAACATAACTTTTGTCCAACTCAATCGTACAACAACTTAATCCGTAGGACGGCCAAAGGCTATGCCAAGCCTTGGACGATGGGACCGTGCATGCTTTATCAAGCATTTATACGTGCGACGCCTATGACTTAGGCTAAGTTCACAGCTTTGTGGCAACTTAAACCAACTTCCTTCTCCCAAGCCACGAGACGAAGGACCGAGTGTCATTTTGAAAGCACAACGTGCAACACTTCTAATCCGACCGTGGGACCTTTCCATATTCTTAACTCAATCAACCCGACTTGGGATTATTCCCTTAGCTATGTGAATTCGTCTCTTTTATTATCAAGCCTACTTGTGCATTTGAAAACATTTGTTTTATTAGTGCGAAGGCCAAGCTGAGGCAAGTACACCGAAGCCACCCACCTGAATGAGGAGTCGTCTCGACCGTGCGGGTCTTCGAGTAAGCCGTTGCATAGCTAAGTTCGAACGCCGTTGGAGTTTCGATTCCTCCGATTGACTGAGCAGGACGGGACACTACATTATACACCACTCAGAAAAAGTTTCGTCTTCGAAACTAACTGAGTACTCTTATCGACTTATAACTTGATTTATCATCCAATGATTCTTGCACACATTCTTCCCATACATTTCTTCCATCTGAGCCGTGCTCGTGCTTTGATTTTCCCTCACATCGAACAACTGTATCTTGACTTGGGTAACTTACATTTATCGCGCACACGGGCGACTTAGTTATAGGACAAACTATTCGATCAATCGATATTCAAGTTCATTTGAATCCAACGATCGCACTACCATCAATACTTTATTTGCAACACACGATTTCAAAATCCTCGATACTCTTCCGTTCCTTTAGTCTCACTTGAATTCAATGTATCACTTAGCTGGATCGTGCACATACTTAAGGCGTCCCCGAAATATATGCATTTCAGCCAAGTCTCGTGATAATGAATGCAATCTCACATATTTGATTCATTCTATCAATCCTGAAATCAATCATATGCTCTCTTAAAACAGGGACGTCTCGCCTAATCGCTAGGCCATCTCCCTAAGCTAAAGTCAATCGTCAGTATTGGAATCACAGTTCCCAAACAATAATATCAACACTGATCCCAATCCTAATGTCAAACCAAGGTTGATAGTACAAGTTTTCTATCCAAGCTTGCATCACTCCGATTTCTAAACTTCGAGCATATATTCTCCTATTCGCACTTACAACACTTAGTCCAAGGGGTCCGAGTCATTCAGCAAAGCCATCATACCATAAGTCCTGTTCAATCGAGTCTTCTGCATATCACTATCGCACATCCAAACCAGCAATTTGCATAGTCTATCTCTTCGAACACGTTTGATATAATCTACCTATCCATTCATCCCAAGTCAAGCACGCTACGACACAATTCGTTGCTAAACCATAATTCTCATCCCATGTTTCCTAAGTCGTTTATCACCATTCACGTAATCGATCACAAGGTCGCCTAGCTTAACAATATGTCATGTCTCAATCTCACGCAAGTCTGATTATCCACAGTGGACATGAAATCACTATGTCAACATTCCCGCAGGATAATCATCCTCATCGGGGCGTAACTCTTGCTTTGAGTCTAGACTAATTCATTCTCGATACACAGATTGGACCTACTCAATCCTCAAGTTTACTAATTCGTCAATCACAAGTCTGACCCATCCTCGAATTCGTTTTCGCATCAAATCACAAGTCGAAGCGATCCAAATTACCACGTCCTGATCTTTCGAGTTCGATCATTCTCGCTGGACATGAATCACCATGTCAACGTTCACGTGGAACGATCATCCCAAATCCGACGTGACGCATGTGTGAGGCTGAAGTTGCGCTCGCGCAAGACAAGATCATCGACGTTGTGGTTATCATCGAAGAAATCATGATTTCTATCAAAATTCCAGCATAGCATGCATTGAAATAATGACATTTTACACGATCGTCATTCTTCGACTTAGAGTACCCTCGAGTTATCGCACATCGATCTTTGATACGCCTCAATACCATCGATGATATGCATAACCTGACGATCTTCCTTTGCAACGAATTCCGAGTCGTACAACTAACGCTATGATCCGAATTGGACATTCCATAATCTCGTTATTCGAGATCAAAATTCGTTCAATAATCTTCGAACTATTCACATGATCAATTCGTTCAAACCCATAATCACATGTTCATCCGTCTATCTTAAGTCATCGAGCAACATATTTTTTCAAAATGCCTCGATCTATGCTAACTCAAATCATCAAATCATCGAGCAACATCTATTCCAATCCATAGAGTTAATCTTGAATATTCGAATCATTTCCATGCACGCTATCATCCAAGCGTGCTAACTTTTCGTATACTATTCATATCGATTTTCTCGATCGAGTCATCCGTTCGTACACCTTAACTTTTCCTCGATTCAATCTACCTACTCAATCATATTCACAATTCATACTTGTGCAATTCTTTTTTTTTTGCGCGTCATTTCTAATTTGTTCGAAACAACTCGACATAAACTTTAAGATTACAACTTACTCAATGATACTCAATCTAAGGCTTTGCATACATGCGACGCTTCCTGATAGACTCATTGGCACCCCCGTATCCTCAATCGATCGACATCCCCGAGGCTATTCCATACACCACTCAGGGATGAAGTCATTCGACAGATTCTCAAAACTATCATTCGATTCACAATCGATTTTCTTGAATCTCCGTTCGAACCATTCCTCAATTTCAAGCACGTTCCATCTATATCGCATTGACGATATCGCCCCTCTATCGCAACTAACCAATACTGTTTATGAATCGAGTCTAACTCATGCTTGTTCGACACATTTTGAATCCCGCATACAACTTTGCTAAGGTCAACACAATCTTGGTGTATATGTCCAGTCCGACTTAGCCAACCGTGCTTTACGTGAACCATCTTTTATTTTGTCAAAAAAACTATTCTCATACGATTTGCAAATTACATAGACTTATTGTATGGACATCCCGCGGAACATTGAGAGAGAGTGCACTAACGATATCAATCACGAAAACAACATCAGAGTTTGCGGAAACAAAATCAGAGTTAAAGAATTCAATCGAAAGTCCAAGGATGTAAATTCGTGCTCTGATACAATTATGTCACGTCCCGGTTCCGTAGGATCGATCGTCCTCGCTAAGGCGTGATGCCGCGTGAGCCTAGATTTTGCTCACGCAAGGCAGGTTCCATAACGGCCGATTACAGGCTAAGTGACGGGGGTCGTCGCACAGAAGTTCCAAGCAGAAACATTGAAACAGAGGTTACAATGTGACGAGCCAGTACTCAACTGTACTGGTGGAGTGAGCTCCTCGTCCATACAAAACCAACACGTTCATTTACTTTGTGCAACATATCCTTTTACGATTGTCTTTCTATTCTTGCTTTAGGATCAATTTTAGAACATAAACTTTGGCCTATTTTGTCTCAGACCATCACCGTGCCTTGCACCAACAACTTGCTCATACTTTGCCTCTAGACCTTCTCGTGCCAACAACGTCATCTTATCGACTCGTGCTTGCTTTTCGGCCCATATTTGGTACGTAACAACTTGGTCGTGCCATAAATTCCTTCTTATAACATAATCGAGGCAGTGCCTCGCCACTTAGTAACTTCGAGGTCGCGCCTCATAATTTAACATGACTTAACTGAACTTGTCCTACGGCCCTTCTTGACTTAACTCGAAAGTACTCAATTCCAACTTATGCAAGTCTATGCCGACGACTTATTACTCGACGTCCCATCTCGTGCCGAAGCACGTGTCCGTACTATAGCCGAATCTTAGGCCCATAATGGTGTTGCAACCGTGTATACCCTCCTAACTCAATTCGTGCCGTGCTTGCACTATCTTTGATTTGACCAACACCGTGCATGCGGATTGTCGCTTAGCACACCAACTTATCTATATGAAAGTCACTGGCAATTCAAGCCATCGTGGACATAGCTCGGGTAGGCGGCGGGTCTTTCAATGCAGGGTAGCTAGCCCCATGAAAAGCCCCCGACTACCCACGCGGTACAATCCAGCGTTGCTATAACGTCTTTCCCCTAGGTTGATTGGCCTCGGCGCCGCGGCGTAATACTATCAAGGAAGAAATCCTTGCCGACAAGTTGTCCATGACCACGCACCTACGAGAACACGTAGACTCACGTAAATGCATGGCCTACTTTGAGGTACGACTAGAACCATACTTAGCAAAACATGCTCGGAACCATATCATGCAAAATGTGCATTGGAACCATACGATGCAAAACGTGCATCAGAACTATACGACGCAAAACATGCATCCTCGGAGACTCCCAAGACGTGGGACCGCCTCGGCGACAAACGGTCGCATGAACTTTCCTTTCTTTGGAACTTAGGGAACGACTAATGCATAGTCTTCCTATTTAACTTGAACAAAACGTGTTCCTTAAGTGCCATAGACCGTGGCTAACTTTTCATAGTGCCGACTGTGGCTCGTGCCTTAAACCGACTTGTGTTCTACGCGACGCTATCGTCCAAGTCATACTTTATATGACGAGCCTTGAGATCGTGGGACTATATGACTTAACAACCGCAGAAAGCGCGGTACAGTGCTTAGAATGACTTCGACAGCCCAACATAACTTTTGTCCAACTCAATCGTACAACAATTTAATCCGTAGGATGGCCAAAGGCTATGCCAAGCCTTGGACGATGAGACCGTGCATGCTTTATCAAGCATTGATACGTGCGACGCCTATGACTTAGGCTAAGTTCACAGCTTTGTGGTAACTTAAACCAACTTCCTTCTCCCAAGCCACGAGACGAAGGACCGAGTGTCATTTTGAAAGTATAGCATGCAACACTTCTAAGCCGACCGTGGGACCTTTCTATATTCTTAACTCAATCGACCCGACTTGGGATTATTCCCTTAGCTATGTGAATTCGTCTCTATTATTACCAAGCCTACTTGTGCATTTGAAAACATTCGTTTTATTAGTGCGAAGGCCAAGCTGAGGCAAGTTCACCGAACCCACCCACTTGAATGAGGAGTCGCCTCGACCGTGCGGGTCTTCAAGCAAGCCGTTGTATGGCTAAGTCCGAACGCCGTTGGCGTTTCGATTCTTCCGATTGACTGAGCGGGACGGGGCACTACAGATAGTGCAAGCGGAGGGTGACAGTGCTGCTACTTTGACGGCGATGAGCAACGAAGGGTGATAGTGCTGCTACTTTGTTATCAAGATTAATGACATGTGTATTGTGATTTGCACTTAATGATGTTTTGACACGGAATGAGTTGTTTGTAGTTATTTTTTGGACTTTGTGTTTCTCTCTCTCTCTCTCTCTCTCTCTCTCTATATATATATATATATATATATATATATATATATATATATATATATATATATAGTGATTTTATAGAAATTGTTGTATGGACATACGCATATAAGTGATTTATAGCTTGCAACCAATCCCACCGCTAGCCATGTTGGAAACATGTCTGGTTGCTGTTATTTATTGATGTTTTTTGTAAATTAGGACAAAAGGATATCCTATCTGTCTTTGTGTGTTGGCAGTTGTACATGCATTACATATATTCACTTAAGCCTTTGTATTTTTAATATATTTATAGCTCATGTTTGTTTCTAGAGTCTATATGGCTGCCTAGGTAGTCATCTTCACTGGTCACCTTTATTGTTTTTTACATCCAATTGAGGAGCTTGCAACCTTAAATTTTTAGCCCATAGACAAAGTGAGTGATTTGTGCTAGTTCTTGTTATATTTCCCTCACTAGCACTTGTAGTTATTCATTTGGCGTCCATCAACAATCTATGCCATGTGAGAAGTAAAATGTGCTAGAGTTGTTTTCTATCACCACCGTGAGTTTTGAGCTCCTACTAGATTTCTGCTTGTATTGTTTTCTTTTTCTCGTGGGTCGGTTGACGGGCTTCCTAAATCAGAGAGTGAAGAGAAGGAAACAAGGAATAGCTTCTATCCTCCTTTATTTAGAAATGGAATAGTACCTCTTGCTATTTAAGCTAATTTAAAGCTGCATTATGAGGATGTTCTATGTTTTATGTATCTATAACTGTAGCCACATTGGCAAGTACGCTTATTGTCTAGCTCCAACAAGGGGGTAAACTTCTTGTAGTTGATTATGTTATTAGCTTGTAACTGGTGGTGTACATTAAACGTCATACCTGCCAATTTACACTTCCACATAAATAGTAAATGGCATATTAGGGAGTAAGGGAGTTGTTCATCCTTTTTTGTTAGATTAAATGAACAAACCCCTTCATTTCTCTCTTTTGGTTAATACCCTTCCAACCATGAAAAAACCATTGTATTCTCCAAGTTTTGTTTTTTAACAACTTGTGTCCAAGGTTAGGATTTACGATTTTATGATTATTATATCCATGTGGTTCCAATTATCTCATATGATATCTAGCCATGGTTTTTGTGCATTTTATGATGGAAATAACCTTATGTCAAAATTTTAAATGCCAAGAAACTCCTAATTGTCAACTTCTCACTCCTCTAAGGTGTAAGCGTACATAAAACTATCCTCATGCCTCTCCATCCATTTTCTTTTGTTTAAGTTATAGTTAAAGATGCTGTGCCTGCATGGAAGTCTTTGATATATGGGATTAGGCCCTAGAAGCATGTGGTTTGAAAACATTCTGCTTCTGCGAGTATAAGAGGAAAATGTTTCAAACTAACTGAAAACATACAGGAAAACTATCCTCATGCCTCTCCATCCATTTTCTTTTGTTTAAGTTATTGTTAAAGATGCTGTGCCTGCATGGAAGTCTTTGATATATGGGATTAGGCCCTAGAAGCATGTGGTTTGAAAACATTCTGCTTCTGCGAGTACAAGAGGAAAATGTTTCAAACTAACTGAAAACATACAGGAAATGATCGAGGAAGATCGTCATATTGCAAGATATTTGATGAGGTTTTTAAAATGCATCTGCAAAATGAGGTTTGAAACAAACGATTATAATTATACCTATAAAAACGTTATAAAATGGAAACATCCAAGTTTGATTAGTGTTTTCAGAATAGTGTGGAAAACAATTGGAGCTGAGGTGTTACATGCTTAAGTTGGTTGGAGGTTGCACCAGACACGATAATTAGAAATTCATTGTGTAATCAGTTTGGCTTGCCAGTTTCCATTTTCCAGGTTCACCTACATATATGAAATATGTAGCCTATGCAGGAATTATGATAAGTCTATGTCTAGCTCCCAGTATCCATGCCCACATACAAATATGTAGCCTATGTATAGATTACGTTGAACTTTCTTGACTGTCTTTAGAAATATATTAAGATTAATCTGTCTCATCCTTACAAAGTGTATACACAGGAAACTATCTAAAGTGGGGTTTGAGTACTGAAGATATTGCATTTCAGAAAGCTCACAGTTTTGTTCTATTTGTCTGACCAATTAGCAACTATTCTTGTTGAGTTGTCAAATATGTTTGGAACTAAAGTACTGTTGTTCATCTGCCAGTGTTGAGAATTCAGCGCTGTGCAGATAGACGATTCCTGGAAATGTTATTGGTTAGAGTGTGGGTGTCCTTTTCTCTGAACTTGCATGCCATTGCATTTCCTGTATACTTTCTTGTTCTAGCAAGTAAGATCTCATTTTTTGAACCTTCCTCTATTAGAAGCAGTTGGTTGGGATTGTCCTGTCAGTGTTCTGACCTTCCTCTCTAGGAATCGAGCTTGTAGATGCAGAAAACGACCTCAGATCCCCTAAAATCGATCTACGTTCGATTTTATCTCAATTTTGGTATCAATCTCCATTTTTTATTAAAAAACGGAGCTTATAGCTCATTTTTTTATATAACTATGGCTCGACCCCTTGGCCAACATTTATTTCCAATGAAGTTGCCGGCTAATTCTTTTCAGAACTTCGTCATGTTATTCAGCCTTCCTGGTGTTGCTATCACTATATCCAAGCCGTCGGAATCAATAGAAAATAGAAAAGACAAATCCCCTATGATACACCAGATCTGGCTTGGTTATTTAATGCAATTGATGAATTTAATTATTGTGCTCTAATATTCCTTTATCTCCACACACCGTCACCACCACCACGACACCATACACATACACGCAAATGCTTCATAATCGAGTAAATGTCCATTGCAGGGGCGAAAGCAGAAGAAACAAAGGTTGCAGGAGATCCGTTGGCTGCGATGGGAAAATCAGGTGCTGTTCTGATGGTTTGCAGGACATGTGGTAAGAAAGGTGATCACTGGACATCTAAATGCCCATACAAGGATCTCGCCCAACAGACTGAAAGCTTCGACAAAGCCCCAACGTCAGATGCAGCTGTTTCATCTTCTGGTCCTACCAAGGGAGCATATGTCCCTCCTGGCATGCGAGCAGGTGCTGGAGAGAGGTCTGGAACTGAGATGAGGCGCAGAAATGATGAGAACTCTGTCCGTGTCACCAACCTTTCAGAAGATACCCGGGAGCCTGATCTCCTTGAGCTTTTCCGCACATTTGGCTCCGTGACCCGTGTTTATGTCGCTACCGATCAGAAGACTGGAGTGAGCAGAGGCTTTGGTTTCGTCAACTTTGTCAACAAGGAAGATGCAGAGAGAGCCATTAACAAGCTCAATGGCTATGGTTATGATAACCTTATTCTCAGGGTTGAGTGGGCCACACCAAGACCCAACTGAATTCAAAGCCCATTTGGTATCATTTGCAGTTCAGGTAATCTATAGGTTAAGAGGTTTTGGTGTTTAGAACCCGACTATCAGATGGTAACTATTCTACTGTTTTATTGTCATGACATTATTTAATCAACACCAAGTTACTATTTGTTATTTAATCCTTAACTTGATATATTTTCTTCTTTATATTTAGTTAAAAAAAAAAAAGCATTTCTTCTGCAATATATTGAAATATAGTGCAACTGTTGTTTCTTGGTATGATCACCTGAAATATACTGAGACCCAAAAAATTTCTCATCTTCAGATTCTTTGATTATATTATATTTTGTTGGTACCTTACTGTAGTGCTATTGAGTATTGATCTATATCCCCAGAGGAGAGATTAGGGAGCCCTAGTTCTTATTATTGTCTTATATTAGAGTTGGCCTCTATCAAGATTGTGAATAATGCCCAAATGCAGGGATAAGTAAAAATTGAAGTTTGGTCTCCAAGTTTGGGTACTTTGTACTTCCTCCTCCACCCGACCAAATATCTCTTCCTGACTTCAGTAAGCCCTCATGTGCCGCATACGTCTCTTCCTGGAGGGGAGGGTCTGGCGTTTCTTCGACTAACGCCCCTTCTTCCTGGTAGTATCTCCTCTTCCAACTTCAAATTGTCATCGTCACGTCACGTAACCATAGACATTATTGTTGGCTTCACTGTCGGATCTTTCAGAATTGAGTTCAGAGTTTCTTCTATCTACATAATGTAGTTGTTGATCAATTGGTCTCCCCTCTCTGATGTTGATCCCTTTGCGAAAACGACACCCAGCAGACCAATCGTGTAAACCTAACCTTTCTATCACAACTTCAGATTACACGACGTACACAATACTTCTCTAATAGAAGAAACTATGGACTAACCTGTACTTCTGAATGAATCATGTATGCTATTAGATTATGGAAGCTCATTTTGTAAAATAGTAACTCTTAATATGAGTCTGATGATGATACCGTCTTTAATCTGGGTCTAAGAATTTATATATTCTGTTGAGATGCTCTAAACATTCTAGATTTTTTATTATTATTATAGTATAGTTGTATGTCCGCGTGATCATTTTCTATTATTCCCACATGATACTATCTCATTCTAGATTTATTTTATTTATTATAAATTTGTGACTATTAGACTTATTTTTCAGCCTGCCCCGCTTATGGGAGATCATCTTAGGGCACAAGATACTGCAGGTTCAAGCAAGGTAAGTAGGAATCCTCTGATTCATGTGTACTCCTTTGCAACAACTTAGAATAAGAGCATCGTTAGTAGTTGGGACTCTCAAATGCAATTTGGGGCCCAAAGTTTCAAAAAGAAAAAGTAAATGTAGAATGTGTTGGATTTATATGAAATAGTATGAAATGATAAAATGAGTTTCGGTCTCAAAGATTGTGAGGTTCAAAATTGATGCCAGAAAAAATAATAATGTAAAGTCTAGAATCTAAAAAGTTGGGCGTTAAATTGGGACTTACTATTCTACAAAGTTTCTACAATCTAGAATCTAGAAATTGGGAGGCTCATCTCTTAGCACCTATGAGTGGGATGAAATTGTAGAAATTGGACTTACTATTCTACAAAAATGAGCTCGTACATTCTAAATCTAGAATTTAGAAAATGGGATGAGCCTTACTAATGATGCTCTAAGGCCTCGTTTGGTTCGTGGAATGGAAGGGAAAGGAAATCAATTCCTTGGCATTTTCTTTCCTTTGGAAAATTATAATTTACATTTATTTTTCTTTCCGATGTTTGGAAATGCCAAAGAATTTGGAAAGAAAAGTGAATACTTCAATGTGGGAAAGTTATTCTTTGCTTGGATGGATGAAATTATTTTTCTCCTAATTTTCTTCTATTGGGAATCACTTTTCATTTCTTCTCAATTTCTTTGGCAACCAAAAATAGAAAAATAATCACTTTTTTTTTCAATCCGATAATTTTGCTAACCAAACGAGGTCTAGTAGATACACTGATTAGTATGAGGCTCACGAGCTAGCTGCAATATTAATATTCCAGGCACACAGTCTTTGTTGATATTATTTGCAAATTAAGTTTAATTGCACTATTGAATCAGTTTTTGTTAAAATTGTTTCCATCAAATTTGGCAATTTGCAAGGTGTGAGGGCCGCCATGCCGGAGAGGTGGGGCAAGCTGGCCGGCCAGGCAGCTGCATCAAAGCTATCGATTTGCGCATGGTAGGGTCTGTTGTTGTAAGCACGTGGGCTGTCGAAGACAAAAATATCCTCCTATAAAAAAATGTGATGGTACAATGAACCTCGATTCAAACTTCGGAGGTGTCATAACTAACTTATGGGTTTGGTTTATAAAGTCAAAAAGTCGATGGAAAGTTGTTGCCCAAACTTTTTCTCCATGAATTTAGGCCTTCGGTCGGTTTAGTTCGCAAAAAAAAAAGGGGAAAGTTGGATCGATTCTTTGTTTAAAAAATATATATATAAATGAGGGGATAAATGAATTCTTGGATAAATTATAATTAAGTGGAAAAATAATTTTTTATGTTAAAATTGTTTAACGTTAGGGTTTAGATTTCGAAATCACTGTTCTACACTAACGCTAATATTCAGACCCTAATACTAAATAATCTTTTTTTTTTGCTATATATAGATAGTTATTTTTTGCTAAGGTTCTGATCGTGCGAACAAAACTTGTTTCCATAAAAACTATTCGGTAATATAATTTTTTTTCAATAAGCTACCCCCCTCAAAAGTCGGAAGAAGTTGCTTGCGAAAGAGTTAGATATGTATGCTTCAACTTTTGTTGTGTTTTTTTAGAGCCGTCGGGCAATACAAAATCCAGTGTAATAGAGATTACACTGCTTGATTTGGTAGTAGTTATGCTTTTATTAACAAAAATAACTGTTTTTAAAAGCTGTCAAAAAATATAAAATCATGTAGCTGGTGTTACTTGCTTCTGCCTTTTGTTTTAGAAAATAGTAAAAGCTATTTGTTAACAACTGCTGTTGCTTCAGCATATTGTTTTGAAACCAGAAAAACTGCTTTGAAAAGTTGATTATACTTCTTCCGCTTCTTAAAGTACTTATTTGATACATACAGATTAGGGATGGCAATTTTTTTCGAATCCACACAATATTTTTTCCACAACGGGGACGGATTTGGAAATTTAAAAACGGGATAGGATTTGAAGATGGGATTAAAATTTGTTTGGTTAGATTCAGTGGTGGATATGGATATAGTATTTTTAGTCCTGGTAAATTTTTGATCTTGATTATTTAGACCCATATGTGCTACTTATATCCATGTGTGCAATTCATTACTGTACCGGATTTTATTAATATGTATTTTTTGGACTAAAAATAGCTCTTTATAAGCTTATATTGTACATAAAAAATTGTTGATGGAAAGAAAACAGGATGGAAAAATCAGGTTCCAAAAGTATTAACAGCTTGAGGGCGGATGGGAACGAGACGAAAAGTGCATTATTTAACGGAAACGAAGATGGAATAAAAAATTAAATTCGACCAGGGGACGAAAATGGGAGGTATGGCCCCTTGGCCCTACCCATTCCGTTGCCATCTCTAATACAGATGATTATCAGTGGAATTAATTAGACTCCCACTCTTTCCATCATTCCATGTGCCCAAATCATAGGTTACTTGTGTATAATTATATAAAGCATCCATCTACGAAAGTAACCTCTTTCTTATTTCCTAAATTTGTTGATTAGTTAACTATTTGATCTGGCCGACCATGATGTGCCATTCTTTTGGTTGGCTAAGCATGACCGGACTGCATTAATGAAATAAAAATAGTTAACGTATTCTATCCTGTGGGCATGGTCACATGAAATTTCCCGTCGTGTGAAATATTTTCTCATTAATAGATCATAGTCTACATGTACGTATTTTGTACGTATTTTAATTAAAATATCATAAGATTACTGTCTTTTTCAGGTGACTATTCACACGTGTGTGCTTCCTTTTTACAATGTTAAGAAATTCGAAATAGTAATTTTGTTCATTTTTTTAAATTTTCTATTGAGAATAATAATCTTTAAAAAATGGTAAGGACGGAAAATTTATTACCATTGGAACATGAAAAGTTGTATAGAAAGAGGAGACTTTATAGCATGCAAACTTTATTACTTTGACTCTTAAATATAAATGACATGTAAGTTGACATGGTAACATCATGTTTATAAAATACTTAAGGGTATTTTAGGAATTTAAAAGTTTTACCACCAAATTTTTTTATTATATAGTAGAACAGATAGCAATTATTATTTATGTATTAAACTTTACCATAATGCAAACAATAATAATTTCTAGAGGATTTTCTTAGTTGTTTCGACATGGAAAACATTCAAAGCTGAACTAATTCGCTATAGTTTTAAAAAATATCCGGAGAAAAAAATAATATTCTATTTTTCTACCCAAGCAAATCTCTTATATTAAATTCAATGTCATAGATTCGATTGGTTCGTGGAATCATAGAATTAAAAAAGAAAATTGATTACTTTTCTATGTTTGGGTGCTAAAAGAATGATTAGAAATTATGGAAGAAATGATAACATACATCTAAATGAGAAATCACTTTCCACCTTGATGTAATTTTTTGAAATTTAAACATCGGAAAAAAAAATCAGTGAAATTGTATTTTTTTAAATTAAAGAAAACGCCAAGGAATTATAATCAAACATTTAAATGTCTTCTCCAGTAAAAAAAATAAAGCATAAAATTAACTTTTCTTCGTCATAAAACTGTTTGATATCTCAAAATTGTAAAGAGAACATAACCCATCATTTTGAATAGGAAGAAAACATTTCCGTGAAGCATTTTGTAATATTTATCAACCATTTTTCTTTTCTTATTCATGTTTGGTTTTGCTGGAGACCAAATATTTTTAAATAAGTAAATGTGACTAAAATGCTAACAGAATATTAACAATCTATCAAATCCTCATGGGTTAGGAGAAATTATTAGGTGCTCCCAGCTCACCACTGGATATGCTGAGTGGTAAGTCCGGTCCAATAAACAATGGACACTTGACAATAACCAATTAACTCCACAATTTTCACATATATGAAAAGATAAAAAAAACTAACCAAATCAATAATATTACTATTAACATTAAAATTAATATTAATATTAATATTAAGATTAATATTAACATTAATATTAACAGTAAAATTAATATTAACAATAATATTAATATTAAAATTAAAATTAAAATTAATATTAAAATTAAAATTAAAATTAAAATTAAAATTAAGTAACTTATAAAGTTATCTTCTCCGACCCGATTATGATGTAAAAATTATAGAGTTAATTAGCTCACCACTGGATATGCTGAGTGGTAAGTCCGGTCCAATAAACAATGGACACTTGACAATAACCAATTAACTCCACAATTTTCACATATATGAAAAGATAAAAAAAACTAACCAAATCAATAATATTACTATTAACATTAAAATTAATATTAATATTAATATTAAGATTAATATTAACATTAATATTAACAGTAAAATTAATATTAACAATAATATTAATATTAAAATTAAAATTAAAATTAATATTAAAATTAAAATTAAAATTAAAATTAAGTAACTTATAAAGTTATCTTCTCCGACCCGATTATGATGTAAAAATTATAGAGTTAATTGGTTGTTAGCAAGTATCCATCGTTTATTGAATCGGACTTACCACTCAGCACATAGCCGAGAGCACCTAATAATTGATTACTTTTTTTTTTTTTTTTTTTTTTAAAGACATATGAGCAGCTGACACCATCTCCGCGTTACACGCCAGCCTCAGGACACGTGTCGGTCTGCCGCCCCCTCGTCATTCCCAAGCGTCAACGACGACGTGTCATCATTCCTCCCTACTCCACACGTACCCCCCTCGTCTCACGACACGTGTCACTCAATTCTCAAAGCAGTACGTTCCAGTGGGGCCCAGTCTAACCGAGGAGCGGAGAGGACCCACGTCACGCGTCGGCAGATTAGGAGCACTGCAAGAATGGACGGTCGCGATCGGGCGACGTCACCCCTACTGTGCCTGTTGGGGGCTGCCCGGACGGTGACGGGCAGCTGACCGGAAAAGCCTTCTTCTTCAGATCAGCCACGTACCGTGCTCGCAACCAAAGAAGAACTAGATGAGCTTGCATGGGAGTAGTACGAACTAACGCCGATACAATTGTAAGCGACCTCCACGTGGCATTTAGAACAAATTCTCGTGTACGTGGCGGCAATGGATTGAATCGCAGCGCGAGCCGATAAAAGTAATAAAGGCGTGCGCGCGCCCATTTATTATCTCCCCCGCTTCGAAGAACTCGAGAGGGGGAAAAAAATCAGAGCCAAATTTTTGTAGAGCTCGAGCTTTCGAAGGAGAAGAGGAAGAGAAAGGAAGTTAGGGATTTTAATGGCTGAGATTTGTTGTGGGGTAGTGACCGGCGCCGATTCTGCCGCCGACGCATGCGAGCCGAGCCCGCGCTCGGCGAGGCGTAGGAGGATGGAGGTCCGGCGGTTCAAGTTCGTCGCCGGAGTGGAGACCATGGCCATCAGCGGCGATTTCACCCGCAAGAGGCAGAAGCTCGACTTCCCTGTCGGGAAAGACGGAGTCTTGGAGAAGAAGCTGGCCAACGGGGACGAGGTCGAGCCGTTGGGTGACCTCGAGCCGCCGGCGCAGCCGGCGAGGTCCGATCTGTGTCCGCGGCACGGAATGACGTCGGTCTGCGGCAGGCGGAGGGACATGGAGGACGCCGTGTCGATCCGGCCGGATTTTGTCGAGTCCGGATCGAAGCTCCACTTCTTCGGAGTTTACGACGGCCATGGATGCTCTCATGTATGCAAAAATAAAAATAAAAATCGAACCTTTTAGGAAATTCTTCTTCTTGATTTCGATTCTCGTTGCTTAGTCCAGTTTTTTTTTTTCTCGGTTATTTTAGGTGGCAGCATCGTGTCGGGATCGGATGCACAAGATCGTGTCGGCCGAGATCGAGGCCGGCGCAACGGCGGAGAGCCCGGACTGGAAGGGGGTCATGGAGCGGAGCTTCTCGAGGATGGACGCGGAGGCGGTGGCGTCGCCCGGCGCGCCGCGGAACGCGAGCTGCCGGTGCGAGCTCCAGATGCCCAAGTGCGAGCACGTGGGGTCCACCGCGGTCGTCGCGGTCGTCTCCGCCGACCGGATCGTCGTCTCCAATTGCGGCGACTCCCGCGCCGTGCTCTGCCGGCGCGGCGCTCCGGTGCCGCTCTCCGTCGACCACAAGGTACGGATCCAAAATTCATCGTCCGTTGATATTTTCGTCCGGACGAACCTGAACCGGGAAAAAAATGACGATTTTGCCCCTTTCTTGCGTCTCAGCCGGACCGGCCGGACGAGTTGAACCGGATCCAGGAAGCCGGAGGCAGAGTGATCTACTGGGACGGTGCGAGGGTTCTCGGCGTGCTTGCCATGTCACGTGCAATAGGTAACGGACGCACCCAGAGCACACTTATAGGACGGACACACCGAAAGTAGTAGTAGTAGAGTACTGAATCCTAAAATTAATTTTTTGTTGCAGGGGACAGCTATTTGAAGCCTTACGTGGTTTCGGATCCGGAGGTGACGGTGACGGAGAGGACGGCGGAGGACGAGTGCCTGATCCTGGCGAGCGACGGGCTGTGGGACGTGGTGACGAACGAGACGGCGTGCGGGGTCGTCCGGATGTGCCTGACGGCCAACGCGCCGTCGGACAAGGCGTGCGCCGACGCGGCGATGCTGCTCACGAAGCTGGCGCTGGCGAGGCACAGCGCCGACAACGTCAGCGTCGTCGTCGTCGATCTCAGGAGGGATTCGTAGCAATGGTTGATTCGTTCGTCTTTTATTTATTTTAATTTAGAGTTCTATATATATATATATATATATATAGGGATGTCATGTTTGTGTCCTTTCGCTCTTTTCTCGAAAGAAATTCCAGTAATGATGGAATGAGAAGAAGAGGAGGAGGATGGGGGGAAGGAAGTGAAGGTACAGTTAGTGGGGGTTTTATTTTCAGAATGGAAAATGTTACTTTTCTACTGTTTCAGAACAGAAAATTATGGTGGTTTCTAATTGGCATTTAGATTCTGAATGTTCAAATTCTAACATGTTCAATTTGATCTAAATTTTTATTTATTTAATTATACCTATACATACAAGTGCCAATGGCAGAAACTGGGGATGAAACTTGGGTTAGGATGGGTTTGGCGTGGACCGACTCATTTATAAAAAGCAAAAAAAGTATGTAAGAAAAAAAAAATTTGGGGTGGTCTCGAGGCCAGTTCAATTCAAATACAATTCATGCTGGAGAAGAGTATAATAAAAAAACCAAAAAAATAAGGAATTAAGACGCAAATTTTTTAATTAAACATGTCACGATTTAAACACTTTTAAGTTTATATAAAATTCAGATGTAAATGATAATTAGCCCTTTACTTAACTATCAACGTGTCATTTTAAGAAAGGTGGTCCTCGAACCAGGGTTCCTGAGGAGGAAATAATAATCTTAGGCCTCAGTTTGGTTCAAGGAAAGGAAAGAAAACCTTTTTTTTAAAATTATAATTTTTATTTATTTATTTTTTTGGTATTTGGAGATGACAAAAGAATTAGAAGGAAAATTAGATTTTGTAGTGGGAAAGTTAATTCTTGGTTGAATGTTTTTTTTTTCTTATGAGAATTAATTTTTTTTTATATTTTACTTTGACATTTAGAAATGACTTTTTTTTTTTCTCCAATCCACATTGCCAACCAAAAGAGGCCTTTGTTGGGAATCGGATACGCCCTCCTGTACTCCGATACCGTGTCTGAAACGTTGTCGCAGTAAAAATTTAGGCCAACCCACCTGAAATAACCAACCCCCGTCTAACGGCCACCAAGCACAGATAAAGACAAGTATATGGCGGTGACTACGTCACATGGACAAATCACAATCTCTATAACTCAGATGAAATTACAAGATTGATAAAAACTAATGTTGAACCCTTTGTCCTAATAGGTTCAACTCCCTCACCACATTCGAGAAGAAAAGAAAGATTATAATTGGAATCGCTCACCAACCCGTAGCAATCTTCCTAACCGAAGTTGACGACCCCTCGATTAGATCTCTTCTTCCTTCTGTTTTGGATGATGAAGTCATAAAAGCAAAATGCGGAACATTCTCTTAGATTTTCTGTGGACGAGCACCTCGAATCTTCACTTTTTGTGCCGTGCTTTGTGCCTTCACCATCTTCCCATATATATAGGATAAAAAACCTAATTTAGGTCATAATAGAATTTCTTAAAGAGGAAGCCCTCAAATAAGAATCCTACTACACCTAAAATAGTCCATCAACATCTACTTTAGATTATAATAAGATCTCTTAAATAGGAAACCCTCAAATAAGAATCCTATTATATATAAAATAATCCAACACTAATTATGGACATCTAAATCAAATTAAATCAAATATTTAATCAGATTTGGACTCCATAAATATGCTATTACCAAATCCAGACTAGACTCCAACAATCTCCCCCTCCAGTCTGATGAGAGGGTGTTGACCCCTATGGCTCCTCAACTGGACTCCATGTCTGTCGTCATGCGACATAGTTCCTGCTCCCCCATGCCACTGATCTTCGATCCCCCGAGCTGCTTTGCGTCTTCCTTCGTCTCCAGCTCCTCGACCGTCACGTCGACGCTAGCTGCCATGCGTAGCACCTCTTGTACTACTGGGATCCAACCGATATCAATAACACGATCAATACCGAAGTCCCTGACGATCAGCCTCACCGTAAGTCTCGGCTGCTTGTCCCCGACTTCTGTCTTCCACCGGAAAGTGTTAACGTTCCGACGAGCTTCTTCATCCTTGGCTGGCCCAACCAAGCAGACGATGCGGTCCTCCTGAGATTCGAACTCCTGAACCTGCCCACCTTCGTGTCTGAACTTGAAGCTCCCCCACACACATGTGTCCTCGAGCAGAACATCACGTACTGTGCATGCCGCCGATGACCCATAGCTCCACCTGAACTATGTGAATGATGATGCTCCCGCCTCAGATTGAGTTTGCTGCAAACCTTGATCTCCTTCCTGGCTCCGAACTGCTGAAATCGATGTCGTTCCGTGAAGCTTTGGCAAACCATCCTTCGCCAAAACCGGATCCGTAGAGCAACCCCCACCTGGAGACCGACCAACTGTCATGGGACCGACAGACTGTGTCACACCCATTTTTCATTTCAAGGGTATTTTGGTAATTTTAGATTATTTTATTTAATTATTGAATTCATGTGATGATATGTGATTGGGTTGTTGTCGGAGTAGTTGTGATGGGTTTAACTTAGCCAACCATGACCTAGAACCTTGTGTTTGCAAAAATAAAAGTGTTCTTTATTTCATAAACTTTGTAAGAAAATTACAATTGAATTCTGGGAAAGTACAACTGTAGGAATCCAATCTGAAGACGATCGCTTTATCCCTTGGACGATGTGAACTTTGAAGACGGTAGCCTCTGAAGAATGCAGCAACACTTTGGCAAGAACTCCTGATCTCTGGTGATGATCTGATGTGGATTCTGATTTTTCTGATCTTTTTCTCTCTGATCCGGGGCTGATAAATGAAGGACTTGAAACTCTATTTATAGAGTTCTAGAAAATAACTAATTAGTAGTTATTTCTGGATTGTGCAGGATGGATTGCGCAGACATTGGACTGCGCAAGCAGCAAACTGCGTTGGCAGTTACTCGATCGTGGACCAACTGTATGAGACGCGTGGCATTGTTTGATTGAAATGCGCTTGGTCGTGTACAGACGGTTGCCACGTGGTGAGCAATTGATGGCATGTGTGCCACGTGTAAATTGTCAGTTATCTTGATGAATTGCGCCACTTGAACTGCGCTGGCATCAGACTGCGCTTCCAATGGGTTGCGCGAAGACTCGGCTTGCGCTGCGGTTGAGCTGTCAGACTGCGCTGGCTTTTGGCAGCTGGACCGCGCTAGACAGCTGTCATGGCGGCGTGGCACAAGAAATGAACAGTTTCCTCGTTCTTCGGGCTGTCAGTTGTCAGAAGATCTGATTCTGTGTCAGGTAATGATGACGTTGCCACGTCAGCTTGCGCGCTTGGATGGGTGCGCAGTTCAGCTTGCGCAGTTGAGTTGTTGCGCAGTCTGTCTCCTGCGCAGTTCATTTGAAAGATGCATAATTTGATTTTCATTGCTTCTTTGATGGGTGCAACTTGATTTTTCGGACCTACACCTTGATGCCATATTATAATTAGATTTATTATCATTAGAATTAATTTAGAATTTAGTAGTTATTTTTAGAGTGATTAATTAAATTTTTTTTAGCCATTTTCTAGTAGCCTTTTAAAGCCTTTCTGACTTGGGCTTTACTAGAAACTTAGGGAGCCCAGGCCCATGCATCTAACCTAACCCTAATCCCCTATACCTGGCCGGCCATAGGCAGCCCCTCCCCTTTCATTGCATTGTAGTTTGTAGCCTCCAAGAAACCTTAGATCTCCCCTCTTTCAAAATTCCTAACTTTTGTATCCGGAGCCCATTTCTCCTCAAACGAAGAACGTCGTGCTCGTAGAATGGAGAGGATCTTGCTGGAGCAGTGCTAGCAAGGTGGTGGAGGCGTTTGCTTGAGGGTACTCGACCGTTGGAGTGTTCGGGGAGTCCTTTGCATTGAGATCCTTGACTCTCAATAGGTAAATCCTAATCTAGTATAGTTTTTTCCTAATTTTTCTTCATGCTAGTGAGCAGCTAGGTACCCATGACCTGTAGGATTAATTTCGTCCAATTTCGCATTCTTTTGGTGTCCGTATCGGACACATGTCGGCTAATATGCGTAGGTGTTCGACGAAATGTCGCAATGAATTAAATTCTATTTTCTGTCGAATCTTTTTACATATTTTGATAGCCCTATACACGAGGATCACGACCCCATAGGTTTCGACACGAATCGGACTCGTGTCCGTGTCCAAACAGGACACGAACGCGCTGCACGCCAGGCCGCGCGTGTGCCCTGCTGCTCGGGGGTGATTCCTCGACGCACAGGCCACGTGGTCGCGTGAAAATTGACGTGTAGGTGGGGGCCGTGACTGAGATCACGCTCCCAAAGTTTTGTGAAGTTTTGTCAAAAAATGAGGAAGAAATCTCGTCGGCATTGATCGCACGCACGCGCACGCGCACGGGACAGCCGGCACTGAAATACGGTTCGCACGAACACGACGTGACACGTGGACACAAATCAGGGTGTCCAACGTGTAGCCCTATACCTACCCTAGCCTACTTGGCCGCACGATAACTCGGCCAGTAGGTCGGGGATGTATACGCCTAGGTGTACGTGAAGTTTCACGAGGGATGGATCGAAAACGAGCGAGAAATCGGGTTCGCATCGATTCGGTTCACGCGCGTATCGGATTTCCCGATACTCGTTCGCTGGACACGATATGGACACGATTTCGACCCGAGGAATACCCGAGCACGTCCCACATGTCGAGACCGACCTATTTGCCAAGTTTCGTGGATTAATTCTGAGTGTTTTGAGTTTTGAGTCATTTTGTGAAAATCGGGTTTTTCATTGAATTGGAAATTTGAAATTTATGTGATATTTTGATTTCTGAGAATTATGGCGATAAATTCCAAGTTTTTGGTCCTTGGACATTGTTTGAGACTTGTGGGAATCGACTCTCGGGGTTGATTCATATTTTCTAGCCATTTTGGGGCATTATTGGTGTTTTACCTATTAATGTATATAGATATATATGTATATATATATATATGTATATTAAATTCTTTAAATGCCTAATTTTGAAAATGTGTTTATGTGAGGGTCGAGACTTTGATTTCAGACCTGGGAGCTTACTCCGGGTTCGAGATCGACCTTCGTTAGCTTTTTACTTGGTATATACCTATATCTCTATATAAGCCTATATATATATTATATGTATTTTACTACAGATTGTAATATATTATACATAGAATACTCTTGTAGTCTCATTTTATTTTGTTTCTCAGATTTAGACTCTTTACCAGCAGCCCCCAACATCGTTCACACTCACAAACCATGTTTCCTTTCCTAACTTATATATATATATATATATATATATATATATATATATATATATATATATATATATATATATATATATTTTTTAAATTGTGATGAATGTATAAATGTAGGTAATGTAATAAGTTCTTGTGATATGACTATAGGAAGTGTTTGGACAGATTAGGATCGTCGTTAGGAGTCTAGTTTGGTTGAATTGGCCGACAAGTTGACCAAGTTGACAAAAGTCAACTTTGGGTCAAACTTGATCCAAATCGACTCAAACGAACTCCGAATGACCTGAAAATTTGTGTATGACCTAGAAATTAGTAAACGGACTAGTTGACCTTGAGTTGACCAGGTTTGACCAGAGTTGACCAAGGATTGACTTTGACCTAGATGGACCTAGAATCATGTAGAAGTGCATTATAGGCATTTCTTATGATATGTTAGACCTTGTTGTGACTTGTGGTTGTTTTAAATAGGTATACATCACTCCAGTACAGTTACACATTCTCATCAGCAGCTCAGATTGTCAGGCGAGTACATTCTCTGTCCGTTTCATTCTTGCTTGGACGTATTTACTTGTTATAGGCTAGTTTACTTGTTGCTGTCACGATATATCACGGATTAGTACTATATGGATCTCTTCATACGATGTTATCCCCTCGGATACATCCACTACCAAAATTTGTCGATTTAGTGACGGCCAGATCCGTCGCCCGTCCGACGGGAATTTGTATTAGCGACCGATCACTGACGGGTCTTGGCCAAAATAATCCGTCGGCAATCAGCTCGTCGCCAATAAAAGTTTGTCGCTACGTAGTCGTCAAGCGACGGAATAGCGACGGATTTTCGACTTCACAATACGAAGCATTAGCGACTACTTTCCGACGTGTCACCCCCAGTTTTCAGAAACAGGGATATTTTTGTCATTTTATATTTTTGAATATTTTTAAAATTTATTTTATTATTTATGATATTATTTTGGGGTTGAAATTTATTTTATTATTTATGATATTGTTTTGGGGTTATTTGAGTCGGGTTCAAATTTTAACTCAATCCGACTTGAAACGGGGACCCGGGGGTAGTTTGACTCTAGTGGGACCCACACACTAGTTAGGCATGACCCACATGATATTAATTTTAGTCCACATGATAGAAATATTTTAGTTAGAGGTTAGACTAATTATTATGGATAAGGTTAGTGTGATTAGAGACTTTAGAATGACTAATTTAGCCCCAACCAATTAGCCCTTTCCTAATACTCATAGAATAGGTTAGTGGGGGCATTTTGGACCTTACCATAATAGGACAAATAGCCCCATATGGCCAGCCACTTTGGGAGAGGATAGGCTCAAGTTCATTTCATTATTCTCATCCACACTCTCTCTTGTTCTTCCCCAAATTTCTAGAGAGCAATCCCTAGCAATTTCTCCACCAAATCCTTCCATTTCGCCACCAAATCTTCTTCTTTCCTTCTCCATTCTAGCCAAGGAGAAAGCTACCCAAGTTTGGGAGGATTCGGAGCTCGTTCGTGTCCTTTTGGAATCTCTACGTGTCGGTGTCGTTCCGGGAAGGCTTTTCTTCGATTCGATCTACCGGGAGGTATAAATCCTTTCTCCTTTTCATTTCCTCATGCACATAGGTCTATTTTGAACCCATAGAAATGACCTCCATGGTTGTATCTCCATTTGTGTCCATTTCGTGTCCATTTGGAGGTCATAGGAGTGTCTTTTGTGTTGTGGTTGTGTCCATGTGGGAAAACCCCAAATTTGGACACACTATGTGTTGTTGTTATGTATGAATGAATTATTATATGTTTAATCTCATATTTTTGTATTGGAGATGTATTCTATAGTGTCTCATATATATATTAGTGTAGAGAGTGAGTTCTTGATATATTATGTTATATACTTGTGTTCTTTTGTCTCAAACTACCCAAATTCGTCATAATTTTTATCCACGTTTTTAATTTCAGCCCTAACTTAGAAATGTCACAACTTCTAGCTCAAAGCTCGGTTTAATCTCCCATTTTTTTTTTAAAAGAAGCGTATTGAAGTTAGCTTTCCAAAAACATATATTAATAGGCCTAATTCTTTCTGTAACTTTCTGGATAATTATTTGAGTGTCAGCTGTATGAAAGACAAACGCGTTCTCGGTGTTTTCGCAATTCTGGGAGTTTCCAGAAACGAAAACGCGATCCGTTTGAAGTTTCGGAAAGCTAACACATAGATCTATAACATACTTTAATCCTGGATTTTAATTCATGCTGAGATGGTATAGTATTGATTATTAGTAGGAGTTACTATTCGGCATATGCATTTTGTGCACCCTTGTGTGTAATATAATGTTCTATTTGATTTTAACCCATGTTAATGTATATACATTATGTAATTAAATAGAGAATGCAAGCATGAGTAAATGTTTAAATAAATGATGTATGAGGTGTAAGTATCCTATCTAATGTAAGCCTGTATAAGTATGGCTTGTAATGAATATGTAGGTTCCAGAGTATGTAATGTATGGTGCATATAGTAGTGCAAGAGAATAAGTGAATGATGAATGAATGCAAGCATGAATGTAATATAATAATAGATGTAATGTATGCAATATACAAGTTAATGAGATGTAATGTTCTATGTTAACACAAATCCTATATTACCTCATGTACCTCTTACACTATGTAGACACTATCACACTTGACACTTTGTTCACTTACACTTTGACACTCTTTGATATGTATACACTATGTATGCCCATTTAACCCTCACTTGCCCCTTTGCCATGTTCACATACACACACATAGCCTCTTAAATAAGTATTTATGAATACAGTTAACTTAGCTATGTATGTATATTATACATATGTTAGCATATTGTGTTGTAATATATAAGTTTATATAACCATTTGAAATGCCATGATTATAGACCTAATATTGAATACCAATATATGCATGTGTATATATGTGTAGACATATATAGTTTAAAGTAATAGATTACCTAGTGTATATCCAATGTGAATTCTTGCCTATTTGAGTATTGAATAATTGCATGCTATATAGAGTTGGGTGTATGTTGGCTTGTATAGCCTTGTATTGATGTGTGCTTGCTAGGATAGTCTTGGTTAGGCCTAGTAAGACTTGCTGGATTAGGACATGACCTAGTTTGACTAGTGCAGTTGACCAGAGTTGACCAAGGGTTGACTTTGGCCTAGTTTGACCTAGATTCATGTAGAATACATTGTAGTGCTTTATATTACCCTTCTGGACATGTTGTGACTTGTGCTGTTCTAATTAGGAGCCAGACACCTCTCATCGGACAGTATCTTTACCTTGGATATTCAGATATTAGGCGAGTACATTCTCTGATTGTTTCATACTTGTCACGAATTATATTCTCGCTCTAGATTACTTTTACTTGATGCTGTCACGTTATCATCACGGATTGGTACTATACGGATCTCTTCTTGGGATGTTACCCCCTTAGCGGGCGCATCGGATACTTTATGACATGTGTTTCATGTATATCATGTATTCCTTGCTTCTACGTTATTCATGTACACTCATGTTCTCTCATGTTCTTACATGTACGTTCATGTACTCTCATGTTCTTTTATGTACGCTCATGTTTCCTTATGTGTTTCTTGTATAACCAAAACATCATGTCCGTAACGTAACTTGAATAGATCCTTGTGTATTGATTGTGGGTAGGGGTGAGTATAAATTGTCATGTGATTTACCCATCATGTACACTCTGTTACTTTTTATGTTCATCATGTACAACCTAAGCCAATTACATGCCACCTCGTACTCTAAATCACTAGTCACTTACAGTTCTTACTTATCATGTATATATATTTCCAGTTATCAAATATCTCTCCTGTTTTTATGTACATCTTCTTACAGCGTTTCATGTATCTTATTCTAATGCCTGCTTTATATTTCCTGACATGATATGAACTGCATGAGATGTATTGTGCTCGCTCCTGTCCTGACTGGACCTGTTGATAAATTTTACAGATGGCCTGGGATTGCCTGCTAGCCTAGAGGAGACACATTAGAGGTTGTTTATATAGTATTTCTTCAGTCTGGAGTTGTATTTTACTTTGTGGATTACTGTATTTGAGTTTTGAGATGTATTTCTGGGTTTATGTATCTTAGACACTTAGACTTCTATCTCCTGCATTTATTTTGGATTTTATGTTTTATCTACCCTTATCATGCTCTACCTTAGATGTGATTGAGACTGTATCTACTATGTCACCCCCATTCGGGGAGTATATACTGCTTAGCATTATATTGTTAGATGTTGTGACCTAGGACAGCGTTCTACCGTCGACACTGCGGTGTAGGCTGGGCGTTGTTACGTTCTCGTACCCAAACAGTGGGTGCGGGTCGTGACACGACGGACTTTCATCCATTTTAAGTATTAAATACTGAACTGTGTAGACAATAGCGACATAATGGTCCGTCGGTAAACCGTCGTAATAGCGTATCAGAGTGTATCGTTCCGTCGCTATTCCGTCGATCGTCGTCGATAACAAAGGACGGATTAGCGACGGTAAACTGACGGATTATCCGTCGACTATGTTCTGGAAATGTTTGGCATTTCCAGAACCATGGCGACGGATGAGTCGTCGCTACTCCGTCGATCACCATCGCTAACAAAGGACGGATTAGCGACGGAATACTGACGGATTATCCGTCGACCTTGTTCTGGAAATGCTTGCTATTTTCAGAACCATGGCGACGGATAAGTCATCGCCATTCCGTCGAACTATATACCACCAGAACGTTGCCGACGGATATTCCGTCGACCACCCGTCGCTACCTGAAAACATTTTCAAATCTCCAGTTAGCGACGGATATGCCATCGAACAGTAGTCGTAAACTGGAAATATCCGTCGCTAACCTGTCACTAGTCCGTCGCTAAATGAGATTTTTTTGAAAAAAAATTACAGCACTTTCCCTGTTCGCAAAAATATGCATAAACCAAACCAATATATAATGTACACCAATTATCCAACAATCACATAGACTAAATATGCACATACGAATTTAATGCACACCAATTATCCAAGAATCATATAGACCAAACCAAATTAATATAAAATAGACATCAATTATCCTGAAGAGTAACCTAATATCCGTCGTTATAATCTGATCATAGCTCAAATATTCCAAAATTCCCACAAATATTCCAAAATTTCCATAAATATTCCAAAATTCTAAAACACATAGGAAAATCGACTTTGGCCTCAGCAAAGACCGCAAGTCAGACGATGAATCCTGTAACAACCAGTTTTCCAGAAGAGGGTAATTTTGAAATTTTGTAATTTTAGTCTTTTAATAATGATATTTAAATCATGATATGATTTATGATGATTTTTATTCATTAAAACTATTTTAAATCATGACTTATGATTTTGGTGTTTTGATAGTGTAACCTTGGAGACTGGTTGACCTAGAGCCTAGCCTTGTGATTAGGGTATTCTGTTTATCATTTCTAGTTTGAGGGTATTTTTGACATTTTTGGGGTAATTTAAATTTATTAGAATTTATTTGAATTTATGGGAATTTTAGGAATTATTTTGGAATTGTTGGACTAGGTTGACTTTGACTAGTTTTGACCCTTGTAGACCAACCTAGAAGCTAACCCTAGTTAGTATGGACTTGGTTAGGTTATATGACTCTAGTCTAACCTAAGCTAACCCTTGGTTTGGTCAATAGACTCTAGTTAGCAATAGGAATTAGAAAGTCATAAGTCATGGCTTATGATTTAGAACCTTTAATAAATCAATTTAACTTATAGCCTTGTAGGTTGGCCCAAAGCCCAAGACAATTGCAAAACCCTAGCCTAGACTAAGTGGCCGGCCACCATATCATCCTTGGGAACACCACCCTATAAATGCTCTCTTAATTTTAGGGTTGCCTCTTTTTAGGAAAGCTCAAGTTTAGGAAAAAGGTTTGTTCCTACTTCATTTAATCCCTAGAATTCCATTCCATTTCCTTTTTCATTCAAATCTCTTCCATTAGATTTTAATATACCTATTCTTGCTGTTATTGAAGTTTCATTTCAGTTTGGTATTGATTTGTTGGATTGGGACATCAAGGAGAAGAGCTCTACAAAGGGGGTTTTTTTCTAGAAGTTCAACTATAGGTAACTTCCTCATTCCTCAATGAAATTTCGATTTCTTTACATATTCAGGAAGTCCTAGGAGCCCCTAAGTGTCTGCAATGGTTTCGTGTCGAGTTGCATTAGTTTTGTGTCCGTTTGGACACGTATCAGACCTGTCCCTTCGGGGGCTTACCACCCTTCGGGGGCTTACTACCCTTCGGGGGCTATTACATGCTATCATAACATAACCTGGTTGGATTCTTGTATATTAATTGGGGGTACGGGAGAGTAGAAATAGACATGTGAATACTATCCAAGTAGTGTAGCATCAGAATCTCTTCCATAGTATAGCATCAGAATCTCCTATGCCATTTACATGTCTATATTGTACTCTGACTCACTAGCCACTGTTAGTCTCTATTTATAGTAGATATTTCTATTACAGCTCTCTCTCTGTTTACATACTGTATTCAGTATCTATATCTTACTTTACTACATGATTATATTTTCTAACCTGCTATGAACTGTTGAGATGTATTGTGCTCGCTCCTGTCCTGACTGGACCTGTTGAAAATATTACAAAGGACAAGGAGGAGGCATGTCTGGATATTTTCTACGGGACAGCCTTAGATGACACTTGCGAGCTGGACCCTCAGGAGGACCCAGCTCTTGCTGAGGACATCACCCCCATTGCATAGACTAGTTTAGTTAGGCTTATCTTATCTTATGTTGTCTTGAGACTGTTTAGCTAGACTTTATTCTGCCTGAGTTTCTGAGTTGTATATATTCTTTCATTCAGTATCTGAGACCCTGTACCTCTGGATATTTGTTGGGATTATCTTAGACTACTTTATCATCTATTTTTCCTTGAGTTCTATTTCATATCGTGCTATCTCTTCCTTAGATTGTGATTGAGTTTATTTACTGCTATGTCACCCCCATTCGGGGAGTATAAACTGTTTAGAGATATATTGTTAGATGTATGTTGACCTAGGACAGCGTTCTACCGCCGACACTGCGGCGTAGGCTGGACGTACCTACGTCTCGTGCCCTTACTCTAGGGTGCGGGTCGTGACAAATTCTCACAGCCAGGGATCATAGTTGCGTTGAGACATGTACCATTCTATCAGCCACTTTGCATACGAAGGCTCAATCTGGTTGAGGTCTTCTGTAGGGACAGGAGGATCGGTCCCGATGCTACTACTCTCTGACGGTGGCTCCTCCTTAACTTCAACCTTGGGAGCAATCTCTTCCCTGATGGTCATCGGTTCTTCCTTGACCTCGACCTTTGGTAACACCTCCTCCTTAACAGTCACCGGCTCTTGTTTGACGACGGGGACTTCCTCCGTGTCGACCTCCAAGGGTTTCTTGCCTCGGCCCCTTCCTCGACTAGCAGTACCATCTCGGTGAGTCCTAGGAGCCATCTCTCTGACAACAGAAATGTTCATATAGGGTAAAGAAATTTACTCAAATTATAAAAGTTGTGACGTTGGTTTTTTGCGTTCATCATCATTAGAGGGAGCAACACTGGAAAAGTTGTGACGTTGGTAGCATGAGAGAGTAAAAATATGTATCACAAGACTAATAGAATTACTATGTAATCACGTGCTCACCAATAACCGGATGTAACTGGAGTCGTTGGGCCTATCGTGCAGTAATTGGTGGATCCGCTGGTATAGACCGGATGTACTTAGTATCTAGTGTATCAGATTAGTATCGATCTATCGGTTTGGTATAGGACGTATCAGATTGGTATTGGCCTTAACAAATTGGTATCGTCCTATATCCGATATGTACATGTATCAGCTGTATAGCTAGGATTCATATTGGCCTTATCGATTTGGTATCGGTCATATCCGATAGGTATCGGCCGTGTTGGATTAGTATAGACCATTTCGGATTAGTATCGTGAAAGGTTTAGTAACAACTGTATGTATGTTCTGTAACTGGCCAGCTACGCTCTCGTGACTCTCTTGCAATGGTAATCTAGCTCTAGAAGAGAGAAATCCAAGTATAGTTGTTACTAAACCTTCTACGATACTAATCCGAAATGGTCTATACTAATCCAACACGGCCGATACCTATCGGATATGACCAATACCAAATAGATAAGGCCAATATGAATCCTAGCTATACGGCCGATACATATCGGATAGGACGATACCAATTCGCTAAGACCAATACCAACCGATACGGCCCATACCAAAACGATAGATCGATACTAATCCGATAAGGTCAATACTTATAAGTACCTACGGTCCAGGAGGTTGATCCGCTAGTACATCCATGTACGATCAACGAAGTAACGATCCATTTTAATTTGGATATGAAAATCTGTATCGTAAGACAAACTAAACATAATCAGTTCTATTTCACATGCTTAATTGCCAAGTATGGGAACGAATGGCTCAGAACACAACCCAAAATTCATTCTAGCATACATTAGTGTGAATCATCTATGTTCTGTACATATGGTGTATATGTTCTTATCGTATCTAGTATCTGAAGAATGTAACAAAATCAAGATGAACTCACATAATGTAATACTAAGACATCATCTACTACTATATATGATATAGTGATAGGTTGTCATATCATCATTGCCGAGGGATGAGGGTCGGAGGACAAATACCGCTCGAGTGAGCCAAAGGCATGCAGCCACTTCCCTCCCTCCATTCACCCTCTCCCTCTCTCATGCTATCAACGTCACAACTTTTCCACCTCAAGTTCTGATCAAGCATCTTCCTCCTCCTCTCCTCAACCATGGCTCTGGACCCATCTGCTCCTCCCTACTTCCCTTCTTCTTATTTGACCCTCTCAGCCACATATGATATCCACCTCAAGTGTAGAGTCGGGGGAGAAGAAGTGGGCAGAAAGAGGAGGAGGAAGCAGCACAGCCGGCGGCATAACCCGGAGAAAGTACAGAGATTTTCTTCAATATCCGTAGAAGAACTATAAGGATATATCTTTTCACAACATATCACCTTGTCAAAGACCCTTAATGTGACAACCATGTTACCGCGGTGTCGGAAGACTAACATGTCATAATTTTCTAAGCCGTGTGTTTTGACATAATCCTCCAAACTCTTTCCTGCTATGTAGTAATGCAAGATTACTACATAGGAGGAAAGAGTTGGGAGGATTATGTCAAAACACACGGATTAAAAAATTATGATATGTTAGTCTTCCGACACCGCGGTAACATGATATTCACATTAAGGGTCTTTGACAAGGTGACATGTTGTGAAAAGATATATCCTTATAGTTCTCCTACGGATGTTGAAGAAAATATCTGTACTTCCTCCGGGTCATGCCGCCGGCTGTGCTGCTTTCCTCTCCTCTTCCTGCCCACTTTTTCTCCCCCGACTCTACACTTGAGGTGGATATCATATGTGGCTGAGAGAGTCAAATAAGAAGAAGGGAAGTAGGGAGGAGCAGATGGGTCCAGAGCCATGGTGGAGGAGAGAAGAAGGAAGATGCTTGATCAGAACGGATGGCTCAGAACACAATCCAAAATTCATTCTAGCATACATTAGTATGAATCATCTATGTTCTGTACATATGGTGTAGTATATGTTCTTATCGTATCTAGTATCTGAAGGATATAACAGAATCAAGATGAACTCACATAATGTAATACTAAAACATCATCTACTACTATATAAGATATAGTGATAGATTGTCGTATCATCATTGTCGAGGGATGAGGGTCGGAGGACAGTCAACTTTATCTACGGCTATATAGTTTCTGCCTCGCCAATCGAATGGCTGCAGGGACTATGTCCTGATCACCATGTCGTACCGTAGATTAATGCAAATAGAGCTGGAGCCAAAATATAGAAACCAAAATACAAAATACAGAATCAAATCCCTGGGTTCGCCAAAAATACAAAACACAGTTCTAATTCATATGTATTTTAAGTGTGAGAACGGATGGCTCAGAATACAACCCAACCAGAGAGGATACTCTGAGAGATCCATCTGAGTAGGACGTATACTCTGAGAGATCACCTTTACAAGAATGATATCAGTAGTGGGATTGAGTGTTGGAGGAGATATTATCAGAGTATACGTCCTACTCAGATGGGTCTCTTACCGTTACTATTTTTTTCTGACAGCATGGTGGATGTGCTCCGTCAACAGATTCTTGCTCCGAGCCAAAACTATGCCCCGGAGCTCAAGTGGACATCCTTCGTGTAGAGCTCGAGTGAGAGGTTCCTGACTGCATGGTGGTCTCCTTTGTTAAAGTATCCGTGCTCGTCCCACAACCAATGTGGGATGAGCATGGATACTTTGACAAAAGAGACCACCATGCTGTCAGGAATCTCTCACTCGAGCTCTACACGAAGGATGTCCACTTGAGCTCCGGGGCAAAGTTTTGGCTCGGAGCAAGAATCTGTTGACGAAGCACATCCACCATGCTGTCAGAAAAAAATAGTAACGGTGAGAGACCCATCTGAGTAGGACGTATACTCTGATAATATCTCCTCCAACACTCAATCCCACTACTGATATCATTCTTGTAAATGTGATCTCTCAGAGTATACGACCTACTCAGATGGATCTCTCAGAGTATCCTCTCTGGTTGGTTGTCGTATCATCATTGCCGAGGGATGAGGGTCGTAGGACAGTCAACTTTATCTACGGATACATAGTTTTTGCATCGCCAGTCGAATGGCTGCAGGGACTATGTCCTGATCACCATGTCGTAGTCCAATACAATCCAGAGATTGACACAGTACTAATTCATATATGTAGTCCAATACAAATAGTCTAATACAAAAACAACCCAATACAAATAGTCCAATACAAATAAGTACTAATAGCTAATGAGAACCATGCAGCTCACGCAAACGCTCAGTGATACGATCACGCAACCACCTCGAATAAGCGGGATCTTTGGCGTGAGGAGAGATGTAGTCCCTTGTAAGTGCTGCATGAATAGAACTCCCGGTCTCACTAGCTACCGGTGCTGGATGAATAGAACTCCCGGTCTCACTAGCTACCGGTGCCACTTCCTCCTTAACTGTAGGAGGAGCCACCTCAGCATTCACTATTTCCCTCAAACAACGTGTCGCTCCTCGGGTCATAGGTGCCATCTGGTAAGATCGATATTCAAAAATAATATAATTGTAACATAAGTAAGCTAACTAAAGGAACTATTATATAATTTGAGTACATTTTCGAAAGCAGATAAAGTACAAAAAATTCGATTTTTTGCCAAGTGTGAGAACGGATGGCTCAGAACACAACCCAAGATTCATTCTAGCATACATTAGTGTGAATCATCTATGTTCTGTACATATGGTGTAGTATATGTTCTTATCGTATCTTGTATCTGAAGAATGTAACAGAATCAAGATGAACTCACATAATGTAATACTAAGACATCATCTACTACTATATAAGATATAGTGATAGGTTGTCGTATCATCATTGCCGAGGGATGAGGGTCGGAGGACAGTCAACTTTATCTACGGCTATATAGTTTTTGCCTCGCCAGTCGAATGGCTGCAGGGACTACGTCCTGATCACCATGTCGTACCGTAGATTAATGCAAATGGAGCTGGAACTGGAGCCAAAATACAGTACTACTTCACCATGTCGTACCATTTTACTCTCTCACTCTCTCTCCTTCCCCCTCCGGCGCTCTCACTCTCTCCGGCGCTCTCACACTACTAATTCCTATGTGTTTTAAGTGTGAGAACGGATGGCTCAGAACACAAACCAAAATTCATTCTAGCATACATTAGTGTGAATCATCTATATTCTGTACATATGGTGTAGTATATGTTCTTATCGTATCTAGTATCTGAAGGATGTAACAGAATCAAGATGAACTCACATAATGTAATACTAAGACATCATCTACTACTATATAAGATATAGTGATAGGTTGTCGTATCATCATTGCCGAAGGATGAGGGTCGGAGGACAGTCAACTTTATCTACGGCTACATAGTTTTTGCCTCGCCAGTCGAATGGCTGCAGGGACTTTGTCCTGATCACCATATCGTACCGTAGATTAATGCAAATGGAGCTGAAACTGGAGCCAAAATACAGTACTACTTCACCATGTCGTACCATTTTACTCTCTCACTCTCTCCCCCCCCTCCGGCGCTCTCACTCTCTTCGGCGCTCTCACACTACTAATTCCTTGTGTTTTAAGTGTGAGAACAGATGGCTCAGAACACAACCCAAAATTCATTCTAGTATACATTAGTGTGAATCATCTATATTCTGTACATATGGTGTAGTATATGTTCTTATCGTATCTAGTATCTGAAGGATATAACAAAATCAAGATGAACTCACATAATGTAATACTAAGACATCATCTACTACTATATAAGATATAGTGATAGGTTGTCGTATCATTATTGCCGAGGGATGAGGGTCGGAGGACAGTCAACTTTATCTACGGCTATATAGTTTCTACCTCGCCAGTCGAATGGCTGCAGGGACTATGTCCTGATCACCATGTCGTACCGTAGATTAATGCAAATGGAGCTGGAAATATCCGTCGCTAACCGGTCACTAGTCCGTCGCTAACTAAGATTGTCATATATGCATATGTATATCACAGTTAGATGTATATATATATACATCTATATAGAAACACACAACTGATACACTCTAAGGGTCAGTTTTCCAGGAAAAATTTCACTTATTCAGTGACTTTGGTGAAGCGAATGTCCCAAGGATATTCTTAACAAAGAAGGCAGATGAAGAACTCGCACTGTCCTTGAGACAGTGAACATATACACCATGAACCCAAACCCCATATTCACATTTACTAATCCAAACACCACCAAACTAATGGATAACACCCAATATGGATAACACATTATTTAGCCAATATATAAACTCAGATAAATTTGAGAAGCAAAGCCCCCCGCCGTCCCCGACCAAAGCCCGCTGCCCCAAGCCCGTCGCCCAGCCCCCGACGCCCCCGCCCCAAGCCCGCCGCCCAGTCCTCGACGTCCCCGCCCCAAGCCCGCCGCCCAGCCCCCGACGCCCCCGCACCAAGCCCGCCGCCCAACCCCGACGCCCCCGCCCCAAGCCCGCTGCCCAGCCCCCGACGCCCCCGCCTTAAGCCCGCCGCCCAGTCCTCGATGCCCCCGCCCCAAGCCGGCCGCCCCCGACGCCACCGCCCCAAGTCCGCCGCCCAGCCCCCGACGCCCCCGTCCCAAGCCGGCCGCCCAGCCCCCGACGCCCCCTCCTCAAGCCCGCCGCCCAGACCCCGACGCCCCCGCCCCAAGCCTGCCGCCCAGCCCCCGACGCCCCCGCCCCAAGCCAGCCGCCCAGCCCCCGATGCCTCCGCCCCAAGCCAGTCGCCCAGCCCCCGACGCCCCCGCCCCAAGCCCGTCGCCCAGCCCCCGACGCCCCCGCCCCAAGCCCGCCGCTCCCGCTGCCCCTACGACACCGCAATAGAGAGAGAGAGATCGAGAGAGAGAGAGAGGGGGATTACCTTCGGAAGAGAGAGAGGAGAGGACGCCGACGTCGATCACCGAAGCCGCGGGAGAGAGAGAGAGAGAGAGAGAGAGAGAGAGGGAGAGAGAGAGAGAGGAGAGAGAGTGAATTTGGGGGGAATACGAAAAGTTCCCCCCGCCGTTTCAATTTAAGTCTGGAACCTATATTTAGCGACGGACTAGCGACGGATTTTAATCCGTCGCCCGTTAGTCGCTATTTTTGATACTTGCCGACTGAATATTCGTCGCTACGTAGTCGAAGAATTGTCCTGCCAATTCTCCACACAATTCCTGCCAAATAATCGACTGCATAGCGACGGCTGACTATCCGTCGCTATATCTCCGACGCCCTAGCGACGGATGTGCGACCTTTCCTTCCCCTAAAAATAAAATAAAAAATGTAACGGCTTGTCGTCGGTAATCCGTCGGCTAGTTGCCACAAAGCTGTTGCGAACGCCGACGGAAAATTTCGATCGCTAATTTTCGGTCGCTAATTTACTGTATTTTGGTAGTGATCGGGTATATTGAGCTCATGTACTTTATCATGTGCATCGTCTACTCATTATATTCGTACTTATTTATGTATACTCATGTGACATTCATGTACACTCATGATCATGCGAGCCTTCATGTATAATCCAGTGTGCATGTGGACTAGCTATCCATATGACGCACTACTTTTATGTGCAATAACATAACCTGGACAGATCCTTGTGTACTGATTGGGACAAGGAGAGTATTTATTTGGTTATGTGATTTACACCCTTTTCATGTATAACTCCAAATTAGATTTAAGTCATGTATAACCTAAGCCAGTTTACAAAACCAGATTGTGCTCTACATCACGTAGTTAGTTCAGTTCTTTATTATATCCTGTATATTTATTTTCATATATCATATTCTCTCTTTTACAGTCTCATTTCCTTATCAGCAGTTCATGTATATTATTCTATAGCTTGTTTTATATTTCCTTTCATGTTATGAACTGTGTGAGAGAGATGTATTCGTTCCTGTCCTGACTGGACCTATTGAAATATTACAGATGATGAGGATTGCTGCGACACTTACTATGGAGCAGGCCTAGTTGACACAGGTGACCTGGACCTTCAGCAGGATCCAGTAGTCGCTGAGGACTTGCCTTGAGATTAGTTTAGACTTATATTATCTTTTAGTTACGAGACTTTGTGGTTGTATTGAGACTTGTTATAGTATGGTTTTACACCGGGATTTATATTTATATTATAACTCTCTGCTGTGATTATCTTTCTTCCATTCTATCTTAGTTATTGTGATTGAGTAGTACCATTTATATATTATTCTCCATTCGGAGTATTTTCTAGACTGTGTTAGATGTTGCACCCAGGACAGCGTTCTACCGCCGACACTGCGGCGTAGGCTGCACCTACCCACGTCTCGTGCCCTTACACTGGGTGCGGGTCGTGACAGACTGACCCTCAATCTTTGACTCACCACCATCCGTCGCTTTTTCTCGACGAACCGAATCTTTCGTATCCCTCAAAGCACCTAAAAGCCCCTTCTCAGCAAGTTCTCGACGATCCACCTCCTGTCGAGCACCCCTCGAGCCTCTATCTGGTGTCTGTGGCCTACCTGTATAGCTCAGCAGCTTGAGCCAGTACATACCACAACATAAATCTCTCCAAGCAAGCTGTTGGGAACCCTTCGCAAGCATCCAATCTTTGTCCCCAAACAGACTGCGACAGCCATCATCTGCCAGCCTTCCTACCGAAATCAAGTTGTAGCGCAAACTCGGTACATGTCGCACACCCTTGAGAATGAGCTTCTCACCGAGCTCCGTTGTCAAGTGCACATTACCGATACCTACAACTGCAGCTGTCCCTTTGTCGCCCATTTTTACACGTCCAAACCTGCCGCCGCGGTATGACGTGAAGGTCGTCCTATGTGGAGTGGCGTGATACGACGCCCCCGTGTCCATGACCCAGTCGCCATCATGACACATGCCACAAGGTTCCTCTGCGTCGGTTGTTGCGATGATGATATCTCCCATTGCTGTGAGATCCTCTTGATCGTCTTTGCCTTTTGTCTTCTCAGCTTTGAGCTTCATGCAGTTTCTCTTGATATGACCCCTTTTGCCACTGTGATATCCACCCTCCTTGCGGTCCACAATCGCAAGATTCTGAGAACTCCTCCTGTCCTCATCTGTGAATTAGGTCTTCCCTTTCCGAAGGAAGTCACAAGAGCGAACTCCTACGACGATTCCACTTACTTGCGCCGGACCTTCTCATTCAACAAGCTACTTTTGACTGCCTCCATCTGTCACGCCCCAGAACCAGAATACTGGAGAGCGGGGGCGGACACAGCCAGCTACGTATATAGAAGTGTAATCCACCTCGATATACGATCACGGCTGTCTAGATGTATGAGGGTTTATCTACAAGCCATCAGTCTCTTATGGTCAAGAACAAGCCTAGTGTCTCAATCTCAAGCAAGTAGTAATAGTTACAAGATGTTAGACCATCAGATATTCAATAGTAAGGCATCCCATACAGTTTATATACATATGATTACGAAGCTAATCGTACAAAATGCGAGGACTAGCAAGAGTTTCAGTCATACATGATCAACCCTAGGATTTGTCAATCATATTACAGCCCTTAGGCAGACAAGGAATATAAGTATTCAACACGAGCTTGTTTGCCATTGATTGTAAAAGAACAGAATAATTATCGGAGGACTGAACTTAGACTCACAATACAAACTTGCTCGTACAAAGAAAGCCTAGGGACGAAAACCTAGGTACAGCAGACTAAGTACGATTGTTTATTTTTGATTCTGGGGGGTGACGATAGAGGCTCGGGAAAGCGACGGCCGCTCTGCCTTACTCCTTGGACGATCAGTATACAGCCTTGGCTCGGGGAAGATCTGCTTGGCGTTGACGAAGAAAGGCTCTTCTTACTTTCCTCGGGTGGCTCTCCTGGCTTCTCTCTCTCTGTGAGTATCAAGAAAAAAGGGGGGAGCTCTCTGTGTGTAGATCTCTCTCTTCTTATTTTTTTATTCTTTTGTTGTCGACCTCTCTTCCTCTCCTCTCCTCTTTTTTTTCTCTTTTTTTTATGGGGAGGATGCTGGCTATTTATAGGAGTGGGGTGTGATCATTAGGGTTTGCTGATGATTATCTGTTTGGAATGTCGGTGCTTCCTTTATTCTATCTGAGCCCTTGATCCTGATCATAATGAATCTCGGCCACTAATGCTGATAGCACCAAATCTTATGAGCAGTTAATGCTGACCGCTTTAAATCCTCGTGATTGATTATGCCAATATTTGATTGCTCGCCACGTGTCCTATTGGCTTGATGATAAATGATATGACCTGATCTCGGCAATTATGATACTGATGTCAAATATTCTCGTTGGGATTCTGTTAAATCTTCAGTGCCATGTGTTTTAATTGAAGGTCCTGCCAGGGCCGCATAGGGTGACCAACACTTGAACCGCAGGAAGATACTCTTCGTGAACCGCAGGAGTCAATGCCTTATCGAGCCGCAGGGGACGAGCTTTTCGTAAGCCGCATATTAGTAGTCTTTGTGAGCTGCAGGGGACGATCTCTCCATGAGCCGCATATGCATAGTTTCTGTGGGCCGCCTGAGTTAACATGGTATTGAGCCGCATAGACCGGGCTATGGGTGGACCACATATGGCGGATTCCTGTTAATCATATTAGAGTGATTCCTCAATGAGCCGCATGAAGCTGTTCTCTACCCGAGCCGTATGAGACTTTTGCCACGTGGCAATCTAGGATTTCTGACAGATCGGGTCAGAGATTGTCTTCTTTCCCCGAGGAGTCTGTCATTATGGCAGAGCCATTATGACGCTTTATGTCAGAGACGTCGCAGCCGTCGAGTCGTATCAGAGCATTAAATGAGGCCATTACTCCCGTAGCCAGCTGTGGGGGGATCACACGTGGCGTCAATTGAGCCGCATGTTCCTGCTGAACCGCATATATCCCCGAACCGCATGAGTCTGAGGGTCTTCTTTCGGGCCGCATGGGGCAACTCCAGTATGAGCCGCATAGGCTTGCTATCCAAAGCCGCATGGGCTATCTATGCTTTTATTCTAATATTTTCCATGCTTCTACAGGACCCCCTTCAAAGTTTTCAATTTGTAAAATTGAAACACTTTGAATAAGAAGCATGGCCCCGTTCATGCCGCATAGGATGTTCTGTTTACCTGAGCTTCCTGGCCGCATTAGCATCTCGGCCGCATAGATCCTTCTGGCCGCATAGGCTCTTTGCCACGCGTCCTGACCTCGTGAGCAAATCTTCATTAATTGCCTTCGATTTGATTTAATGCCGTCTTTTGGGGGAGGATCCCAAGGGTCGGTTTTTGCTTTGACCGAAGCGTTCTCGCCTTTATTTTTGGAGGCGGCGCGTAATCCGAGGCGTCTTTCTACTTTATGGATCGCCTATAAATAGGAGTCTTTCAGCTCTTGGGGATTTTTTTATCTTCTTTCTTTGCTTGAATTCCCTGTTGTCAGTTTTGCTCTTCGTCGTCCTTCTTCATCTATCGACCATGGCTCCTAAGAGATCTGCTATATCGAAGGTCGCGAAGGGCAAGGCAGTTGCTGCGGTGGCGACTGCAGCGACGAATGTGGTCGCACCTCCGTCGGCTGCTGTAGGCGTTGTCCATCCTGATGTTCACCCGCCCATCGTTGGTAAGGGGGTCACTCCGAAAAACCCTAACTGCTGCCATGGCTCTGTTGTATACTTTATGCACAAGCCACATATACGAGATGTATCGATGTGGCCGCATAGGCACTTCGCCCATTATGGCTGCATGAGTTTGTCATATTCGATCAGTGCCGCATGTGTGTTTTCGACTTGGGCCGCATAAGCGTTGCTCACTTTTGAACCGCATGAACTTGATGGTTTATAGCCGCAGTGGTTTATATGAGTCGGGCTTAGCCGCATGAATCTATAAACCCTTCTGAATCTGAGTTGTACGGATTTGGTTAATTCAGAGCCGCATGGGGCTATGACGCGCAGAGCCGCATGGACCTATCTGCTGATGAGCCGCATGAGGCCGTGGCAACCTTAGCCGCCTAGACTTCAGTAATCTTTTCCAATATTTCTGTCTTCTTTGTTTGTCTTCTGACCTTGTTTCTTTTGCCTGTCTTCAGTGACTCTGCCCGTGAATCCTGCTGGGGAACTTATGGTAGGCTCGCGTCAGTTAGCCTCGGGCGTTCATCGGGATGACTTAGTTCGTCACGTGTCCGAACAGCTACTTGTTGATGAACCTTTAGAACGGCTAAATGTCATCAGGGTTCAATCCTTTCAATTCCTTGTTGATATGATAAGCTCTGGGCAGTCTAACGGGAAGTATCTGAAACCGGTCTTCCTCTTTGGGGATGCGTTGGTTGTAGAAAACTCCCGAGTGTTAGATGTTTCGGAGAGTTGGGATTTTGACCTGGATGGGATGCCGATTCACATCCCTATTATGAAGCGCCATTTCCCTTTTGAGTGGTTCAATATGATCGTTCTGGATAGGCAGATGCCGGACACCCTCACTCCAACCAGACCGGGGATGTTTGTTGGTAATATCCGTTATAACAGAGCCACTAGGTCAGTGCGCGCAGTCAAAGATCCAGCCAGTCGGTCCGTGATAGGGTTAGTTCCAGGTACCTTCATCAACACCCCGGGTCCTAATTTTTTATTCTTCCAGGCTGATACCTTCCTGAGTCAGCTAGCTTGCAAAGGGTCCTATCCTATTGGTAGGTTGGTCCTGCCGAGCTGGGTACACCCCATTCCTCCGTGGGCTAATCTGTCTTCATGGATCCTACGAAAGTATGAAGAGTTTTTGCGGGGAGTCAACCTTTATGAAGTTATACGGGGTACCAGCCACGGATTGCCCGTTAATAAGCCACTGTTCATGGCCCTTCTGGAGATGTACAATCATCGAACGGGGACCTTTTTTACCCCTGTTGGAGAATTAGGGCTCGCTCTTCACGAGATGTATGCTGTCTCCAAGCTCCCCTGGAGGGATGAACCCTTCGAAGTGTATACGCCGACGAATGAGGAGCTCCAAAATTTGGATCAGCGATTCCCCGGTTTCGTCACCGTGTATCAAGAATTATTATGCCATCATAGCACCTGTCACCGGACGACTATCCACAAAAATGATAGCTCGGAGGGGGACTCTCCCCATACTAAATCTTGGGTTGCATACCTTTTCAAATTTAGCGCGGCTGGCCGAGTTACTTCCCGAGATCGTTTAACTCCTAAAGAAGTGGAGGTCTTGATGTCGACTGCCCGGAGGTCGAGGTCTCACAGTGACAGATTCGGGAGCCAGATTGACTCCTTTAGCTACTTTCGTTATGGCACCCGACGGTTGTCCGAGAAGGCACTCTTGGCCGGATTTTTAATGGCGTGGCTGCGCAATTGCGTGGTCTCAGGAGGGGCAGGCTCTATTGAGAGGATCAGTCGCCACTTCATTCTTCCTGCCGTAAAGTTGGCCTTTGGGGTCAGGCTGGCCCTCCTTCCTGCCATGGTGTGTAGTATTCAACATGGTCTTCGTGCCTTCTCGTCCAAGGTCATTGCTCGTGACGTGGCAATAGATTTTGAACGTGTAGAATTGCCTTACCATTACTTACTGGGATGGCTATTGCTGCATTATCAATACTTGATGAGACCCGGGACGGGAGAAGGCGTTACAGGTGATGACGCGTTTCTTTTCAAGTATCACCACCAGCCTTGGGAATGTAGTACCATGCCGGCGTGTCGGAGGATACTGGCGAGGGTGGATGGGTACAATTTCTTCGTATCCGTTCCTCATTTCACTGATCAAGAGGTGAGGAGTGTTCATGTTGATGGGGTCGGACCTCCTCATTTCTTGCCTGAAAAGATGCGTTTTTGGCTGCGCAACATTCGCCCGGCGTATCTAGTTTACCGGAATCGCACCACTGTGTATTTGGAGCCCTACTTGCCTAGTAGGTTTGCCCGTCAATTTGGGTATAGTCAGCTATTCCTCGGGCGCCCCAGTTCTCACCTGGGATTTAAAGGCAGCATTCTTGACGGTATCAGAGCATGGAGCTACTATGACACCTATCATACTCGGACTAGCTTCTTGGTCCCTGCCGTAAATGTGACGGATGAAATCCTGCATATGGCAGCCCTGTATCATGTCACGGTGAATCCTTCTCCCCTCGATTTTGACTTGAGGACTAGCTTCATTGTGGGCACTCGCCTAGCGGAGAAGGCTATGACGTCGAAAGCAAAGAAGAAAAGGGCGAATAGGGTTCCCTCGCCCGATTCCGAATCCTTTGACACAATTGAGGAAAATAATGACCGGGACAGCGAAGACTCCTTTTCTTCGGGTGATGGGATAATGGCGGGTCAGCCTCCAGTTATGGCGGCTGAGATGGCGATGGAACAACCGTCGGCCGTATTTGACGAAGCAGTGGACCCGTTACCGTCTACGTCGGAGGAGGTACGGGTAGATCTATCGCCCGCCATGCCTGGTCCTTCGCGTAAGCGAGGCAGGCTTGAGCCTACCGGCGGAGAAGTAACTTTTTCTGTAAAGAGAGTGGCTGTCGGTCCCCGTAGGCTGCTTATTACGGAGAAAGGTGAGGGTGTAGACGATGTTCCGGAGGTAAGTCCAAGCCAGAGTTCTATCTTTATTGTAGTCTTCTTTCCTCTCGGGGACATGACTTAGTCATTTCTTTTTATAGGTGTCTGACGAACCAGGCTCTCCTGGACCATCTGCTGCTTCAGTAGTTGATCCGGCCCTTGCCGTTTTGATTGGCGACATGTGTGCCGCGGTCCTCACTGCGGGGGCTCTCTCAGCGGCGACTAAGGACTCCCAAGCTGCTGAGGCTCCAGCCCGGGGTGACGGGATTTCTGAATTTCAACGAGATAACACCATCCTCGGTGCATCCCCTTCCGAGGATGCAAGGGCAGATGAGTCTTTTATTCCTGACTCGGAGGCTGTTGGTGAAGAGGTTGTGATGGCTGTAGGCAAACCTCAGCCTCCACATTCTTCCACTGGTAAGCTGAGCCACATATTGACTACCGAGGGGGCTTATTCGCAATATCAACATATCCTTCGGGTCAAGTCGATTCATGGTTGCCTTGGCCCTGCAGGTCCTGACCTTTTACCTTCCGTCGCGGATGTTCCCAGGGAGAGTTCGGTTGGCCATTATCCGGACGAAAGGAATGTTTCTTCTCCTCTCTCTCATGTTGAAGAGCCTCCTGCCGTCTCCGGGCAGACGGGGAGGGAGTTGGCAATGGTTTCCGCCTCGTCTTCCGCTGTTGACACGGCTCCGGAAGTCGACTTCTCGACCTTGTCGAGCATCCAAATCCTGCGGGCTGCTGAAGAGGAGTTGGCCGCTGTTCAAGCGTCTTTCCGTACGGAGTTGGTTTCTCTGGTGGCAGGAGCGGCAGACTCCGTCGCGTCTTCTTCCGTGCTACCAGCCACACTTCCGCTGACACCGGTTTCCTCGAAGGCTCTGGACGAGGTGACGCAGGATGTGGTTGACAGCTTTTATCGCCACTTAGGGAGGGGTATAAACGCTGCCGTGGACCGGGGGGTCCCTTTTTCTCTGTCTCTACGGGGAGCTCGGGGTCAAATTGACACTCTGAAGGGTCTTCCTGGCGGGCTGGGGTTAGCAGCGTTCCTGGAGCCTAAGCTGACAGAGGCTGACCAGCTTGTGACCCAACTGCTGGCAGTACGGCAGGCTGGTTTGCCTGCCGCGATCGAACGAGAGCGGGGCTTCCTGGTTGCGGCTCGGGACAGGATCAAGCTCGCTCGAGAAACTGCCGGGCCGGCTGTGCAGGGGGATCTTGACAAGTTTTCCGCCTCCTATGACCGGCTGGGTCGTCGGAGTCAGGCTTGTAGGGCCCGGGAAGAGTCTGCCTCTCGTGGAATAGCTGACACGAAGGAACGGATTCTCGCGCTCCAGGAGGAGTTAGCCTTCTTAGAGTCAGAGCGAGAGGCTGCTCATGCAGAACAGGAGTCGATTGTTCGGGAGGTCGAGCAGATTTCTCAAACTTCTGCCAACCTGGAGCGATCTTTTAAGAAGTTCGAGGACAACTGGCAGGCCCACGTTCATCTGGAGGACCCGGCGGTGTTGAACTAGGAAGCTGAGCGTCGAGCCAAACAGAGGTTTGAGTGGTCGGTCGCCTTGATAAAGGACCGCCTCACGGTGTTATGTGCCCCGGAACAGTGATCCGCCCTCTGTCTTCTTCTGCCTCTTCTTTTTTTTTTTTTTTTCATATGTGTATATTTTTATTTGCAAGGGATGTGATCCCCAATGATGTAGCCCTTTGATTTTTGGATAAATGAGCATGTTTCAACTCATCTTTTCTTTCTTATATCGGCGTTCATGGAATCGGACTTGCTGGGGGATTATTTGTGGACCTGTTACCCTAGGCGTACCTTGGTTTTAGGTACGAATAACAAGTTTGATCAGGATGTCCGGGACAGCCATGACAAAATGGTCATGGGTGTTCTCGGTACTGGGGAAAGGAATGCCGTAGAGCAGCCGGGCTCCCGGGGCATGGTAAGATGGTGGATTTATGCCAAGAAGCTTAGCAAGGGATATTTGTGGACCTGTTACCCTAGGCGTACCTTGGTTTTAGGTACGGATAACAAGTTGGAAGGAAGCCAGTCATATTTGCTCCGAGGTTACGAGGGCGTAGCAAACATGAGGGTTTTACCGTGGAATCTTCCTACTCAGAGGTAATGAGAACATGGTAGGGGGAGACTTCACAGAAGACTTTTCTATAATCAATAGTGGTCAACAGAGGACGTTTGTGGTCAACAGAGGACATTTGTGGTCAACAGAGGACATTTGTGGTCAACAGAGGACGTTTGTGGTCAACAGAGGACATTTGTGGTCAACAGAGGACATTTGTGGTCAACAGAGGACATTTGTGAACCTATTATCCTTGTCGCACCCCGGTTGTGGGTACAGACAATAGGTTGAAAGGGAACCAACATACTTGCTCAGAGGTAATGTGGACATGGCAAATATGGTGATTTCTTCGACGGAGCCTTCCCACTCAGAGGTAATGAGGACATGGCAGGAGTGGGCCCAATGAAGAAGGGGTGCATAGAATTACTCAGAGGTAGGAGGACATGGAAGTTCTATGCGAGGGGGCGGTTTGTTTTTGGTGGAAGTGAAAATGACTCAGAGGTAATGAGGACATGGTCGTTTCGGAGATTAGTGGATCGATTACCCTTTTTGTGCACTGGGAGCACGGGTTGTGGATCATGAGGGAGGATCTCTTTCAGAAAGAAAGTTCAGAGGTATGATTATACGTGACTTACTATCTAAGAGAGTGACCGGAATGTAAGTACATAATTTGGATTTTCTAGAATATTGAGGAAATGAGAGTTCAGTGGCACCAGCGGGTGCATGGCTCGGTAATCTGAAATATTGTGGATGTGGGTTCAGTGGTATCAATGGATACATGACTCGATAATTTGGAAAATGGTGGGTGCGAGTTCAGGGGTACTAAGAGGGTACATGACTCGATAATTTGGAGAACATAGTATTTCTTCAGAAACTTGCCGTTGATGGGCAACATAAGCAAGTCCCCATTCTGCTTGGCGAGGCGGTAGGCGCCGTTGGAGAACACGGTCTCGATGACAAATGGACCTTCCCATTTTGGCTGGAACTTGCCTGCGGTTTTGTGAGTCATGACCATTGGTCTCCGAACTGCCAGAACGAGATCGCCCACTTGGAATGTTCTGATTTTGACCTTCTTGTTGAAGGCTCCTGAGATACGTGCTTGGTATAGCTCGATCCTTTGCTGGGCTAGTAGGCGCTTTTCGTCTAAGGCCTCCAACTCTTGTAATCGACGTCGATAGTTATCATCCGTTGTCAATTGATAAGTGAGGGCGACGCGGAGTGAGGGAATCTGAGTTTCCAGTGGGAGGACTGCCTCACTCTCGTATACTAAAGAGAATGGTGTATTCCCAGTAGCTGTTCGAACTGTGGTGCGATAAGCCCATAAGCATTCGCCGAGCTTCTCGTTCCAGTCGCGTTTGTTGGAGAAGACAAACTTCTTGAGGAGTTTGATGATTGTTTTATTGAATGCCTCTGCCAACCCGTTTGCTACTGGGTTATATGGTGTCGAAGCGACATTCTGAATGCGGTGCTTATCGCAGAATCGGTAGAATGCATGGCTTATAAACTGTGGACCATTATCATGGATGATCCTCTACGGTAGTCCGAAGCGGTAGATGACGTGATGCTTAAGGAAGCTGATCACGTTTGAAGTCTTAACTTCTGTGAGTGGGACGGCTTCCGACCATTTGGAGAAGTAATCGGTGATCGCAAGTATGAAGCGATGTCCTCGGGAGGAAGGTGGGGTGATTGGACCAATAATATCCATTCCCCATGCTTCGAATGGCCAGGATGCCACCGTTGGATGTAGAAACTCGGAGGGTTGGTGAATGAAGTCTGCGTGGACTTGGCAAGCCTTGCATTTTCTGGCATAGTCTATTGCGTCTGCCACCATCGTGGGCCAGTAGTAGCCCATACGACGAAGGCGGTCCTGTAGCTTAGGGCCAGGCTGATGGGCCCCACAGACACCATCGTGAGCTTCTCGTACAGCTTCTTTGGCTTCTGCGTTTGACAAGCACCGGAGTAATAATCCGTCGTAGGATCGTCGGTACAGCATTTTTGTCTCTGTGTCATAGAAGAATCTAAAAGAACGCCGTCTGATGGAGGTGGCTTCCCTTGGGTTCTCCGGGAGGATGTCGTATACGACGAAGTCAATGAACGGCTGTCTCCAGTCTGGTGTTTCGTCGACCGTCCGGGCGGAATAGCTCGCCACGAATTGAATATTATTCTTGGGACAGACCAGTTCGTGGCCTATCACCTCAACCGAGTGATGCGCTTGGTTCGGCACTGCTAAGGAAGCGGCAAGGCCTGCTAGGGCATCGGCTTCGATATTTTGAAGTCTGGGGACGTGTTCGATGAAGAATCCTTCGAATGAGGAGATAATGTTGATTGCTATTTGGTGGTAGGGGATCATGTCTTCATGGCGGACTTCGTACGACCCCCGAATCTGATTGACGATTAATTGTGAATCGCCGTATGCTTCGAGATATTCTACACCCAGCTCCTTTGCGAGTTGGAGGCCAATGACCAAAGCGTTGTACTCGGCCACATTGTTGGAACAGGGTTCCGTGAGAGAGTAGGCGCGATTGATCACTAGCCCGGTAGGAGAGATCAATACCACTCCGACCCCGACGACGATATTTCCCTTGGGTCCGGTTCTTGAGGCGCCATCGAAGAACATTCGCCATATGTTATCGTGAGTGGCTGTATTCGAATCGGCGACCTCGTCTGGGATCTCTTCATAGATTCTGGATGACTCCGATCCTGGGTGGGCTGCCAAAAAGTCTGCTAGGGCTTGACCCTTGACAGCCTTCTGTGGGACGAAGATCATATGATATGGGGATAGCAGTATTGCCCAGGTAGCGAGGCGAGAGCTGAGCGCCCCTGGTTTAGTCATGAGGACCCTGAGGGGATTTACCCGTGAGATCACATGTATGGTTTGTCCTGTAACATAGTGCCGCGTCTTTTGAATAGCGAACACCAAGGCGAGGCATTCTTTCTCCACGGCAGTGTATCGGTGTTCGGGCCCGACCATCATTCGGCTGAGGTAGTATATGGCCTGTTCGTGTCCTGCGTCATTATTTTGTGCCAGCAGGGCACCGAGGGAGTGTTCCATTGCTCGTACATAGAGCAAGAATGGTTTTCCAGGGACCGGGGCCACCAGGACTGGAGGATTTGACAAATATTCTTTGATGTCGTCGAAAGCGCGTTGGCATTCTTCGTCCCATGCGAATGAGACTCCCTTCTTCATGAGGTGTGTGAACGGTCGGCATCGTCCGGAGAGATTGGAAATCAACCTTCTGATATAGGCTAGCCTCCCTTGGAGGCCTCTAAGTTCGCGGAGATTTTTCGGGGGACCCATCTCCATTATTGCCTTGGTTTTCTCAGGGTCTACATGGATACCCCGTGCAGTGATGATGAAACCTAAGAACTTCCCGCTGGATATGCCCAAAAACGACTTTGTAGGGTTCATCTTTAGGTTGTGGACTCGCATCAGGTCGAATACCGTGTTTAGATCTTGCAGATGATCCTCCTTGCGGCGACTCTTGACAGCGATGTCGTCGACGTAGCATTTCACTGTTTTGCGCAAATGTTCTCTGAAAATGATACTCATAGCCCGCTGATATGTGGCACCAGCGTTCTTTAGACCGAATGGCATGACTGTGTAACAGTATGTGCCGATCGGTGTTCTAAATGATGTGTGCTTCTCATCGTCGGGGGACATCTTGATTTGATTGTATCCCGAGAATCCATCCATGAATGACATACGTTCGAAGCCGCATGTGTTGTCAATCATGATGTCCGTGATCGGGAGGGGAAATTCGTCTTTCGGACATGCCTCATTTAGATTACGGAAGTCGATACAGATTCGGATCTTCCCGCTCTTCTTAAGGACCGGGACTATATTGGCGACCCAGTCAGGGTGTTGCTCCTCACGGATGAAGCCGCTGGCTATCAGTTTGTTGACTTCGGCTTCGATCGCGTCCATGACGCCCGGGCGGAAGCGTCGTTGCTGCTGCTTGACTGGCTTTGCATCCGGCCGTATATTGAGTTTATGGAGAGCAATGTCGGGATCTAATCCCGGCATGTCTTCGTAACTCCATGCAAATACGTCAATGTATTCTCGGATGAGTTCCATCAGTGATTCTCGTTCCTTGTCTGTTAGGCTTTTACTGACGAAGATTGGCTTCGGAGAGGATTCGGTGCCGAGGTTGACCTGCATAACTTCGTCCTCCGTAGGAGGTTCTCTTAGCTCGAACCGCTTTTCCCATTGTGCGTCTAACTGTTGGGCCCACGGCTCAAGCTCGAGAATTTCAGGAATGTCCTCGTCTTCTTCGTAAGCGTCGGCAAATGCCATGTTGACGGATAGGACTTGTCTGAATACGTCCCCAATGCTTGTGTCTGAGTCGGAAGTTGGTGACCCGGTTGAGTGTGACTGCCAGTCGCATTCTTCATTTGAGCTTTCAGGGGTCGTAGTTGGCGTTACATACCCTAAACCGCATCGGGTTTTGTTATAGTAGTTCCGTGGTTTGCCCGCCGGGGCTGGCGTCTCCAAAGGTAATCGTCGTCCAGTGCCGTAGTTCAGTCCTGGCGTTGTCTCTAGATCATACCCCTGTTTCTGCATGAGATATTTGGATTGAGGGCTATAGAGATACATAGGCAGTCTTCCGTTATCTGGCCCGAAGTCGACTTCTTCCATGGCGAGGGGATGCGGGTTGTTCGTCCGGCCGAAGATGATTGGGTGGTCCCCTCCTTCGATTATTCGGTAAGTGTCTCCTACTGGAGTAAGTTGGATAGCGGTGTACACATTTGTCACCTGTGTATGTAGGTGAGTGCCTATACCGTGGTCCATAGCATACATTGTACATAGCTTGTTGAGTTCGATGTAATTCAAAGATAGCCCTTTATTGATAAAATAAGGTATCTTCTCGAGAGGGATTACATCATCCGCGGAAGGGGTATCGGAGTGGGCAGCCACATACTTGGCTAATTCTGGTTCTTCTTCGGCCACCCCTGTATAAATGAAGACTGGGAGAGCGACCTAGTCAGCTTGATCTTCAGGGGCTCGACCGGAGGAGCAGGTCGTAGAGTTGTTGGTGGACTAGCAACCCCCAGCTTGGCATCTGACGTGGGGCGAGAAGTGGCTGGTTCGCTGGAAGTGTCAGACCTCGCGTCGGGGTGACGGCCCTTTTTAGGAAGACGTATCGTGAGCGGTCTGTCGGAGGGATTGAGTTTCTCTGCTTGGAGCTGACCGACTCTCGGTAGTCTGATGGTAAAAGGTCCTGGTGTGGGTCTCGGCACTTGGCCAGACCTCGGCAGCCGGATCCTCATCTGCTCTTCTTGCGCCGATAGACTGATTGCGTCCTTACGCAGAGTAGCCGTAAGGGGTACAAAACTGCCCGGTTTGTGAGCCTGGAGATGGATTGTCAGGGGTTCTTCTGATCTTGTGGTTGTCTTGGTGTGAGCTTGCACCTCCTCTTCGACCAGATGCTTCTTTGATTTTTCGTACAGACAGGAGTCTGAGTAATATGATTCGACCCCCTTGAAGGGATCGATATCAGCAAACTCTGTCCTCACGAAGCCGTGCTTATCGACATATTTGAAGCACTGGTGTAGCGTGGAAGGCACGATCATGTAATCGTGTATCCAAGGCCGCCCTAGAAGGATATTGTAAGAAGTGTCGACATCTATGACGTAGCAGGTGACTTCTGATTGGAGATCGCCAATCTGACATTTCAAGCGAATCTTCCCTATTGGGTAGCTCCTGCCCGAATTGAAACCGCTAATGACGGTGCTTGTAGGCGTCAGGCAATGCATTGGAATGCGAAGATGATGTAGCAGACCCTTCGGAATGATGCTTATGGAGGACCCGGGGTCAATGTGCATTCGGTCTACCTTTACGTCGCCGATATATCCAGTGTAGTACAATGGGCGATCGTGCAGGTTAGTTTTGATGAGCATATCCTGCGGAGAGAAGACGATATTGGGCATTGCACCTGTACACGCACTATCTTGAAGATCTGTAGGCTGATTATCTCCCGTGAGGTTGACCTGAGCCAAGTATGCGTTGGCATTTTGGAGCGCCTCACTTAGAGCTGTGCGGACATCTTTTGAGAGTCTCAGGAGTTCGTATAAGGACAATTTGGCCGGTGTGTTAGCCAATTGCGCTAAGATGTCGAAGTTATAGGGCCTCTCCAGCCCCTGAGGTGTCTCCTTTCGGAGAGATTTGTCGAAGCGAGTCTCCTTCGGCCTAGGCTTGTCGGTCGTCGAAGGCTGAGCCGGTCTCGGAGTATCAGCGTTTGTGGGCTGCTGATCATTAGTCGGATTCTCGGCCACTGGTTGGGCTTGTGCTCCAGATCGGGTAGTGACGGCTGAGACTTCCTCCTCCTCTGCCGAGGCGGTGCGGCATGATCTGACCTTTCCACTTTTCTTTTTAGAGGATAAAGTGGGCTGAGTCACCTCATAGACTAGGTCCGGATGGACCCACATGATCTCCCCTCGTGATGTGGTGAGGGGTATTAGGCCGGGAGTTTGATCACGGGCAGGCGGAAGGTTAGTGATTTCTATTGTTGCCAGAGGGATGGGCATGACACCGTCTTGAGTCTCTGTTGGAGGGAATTTGCCGAATTGTACGGACACCATGTTGGCTGCTACGGCTACCTCCTCGAAGTCGATAGCCAGAGCGTTTGAATCGATGAGGTTCTGGATATACCGTTTCAGTTGGTAGCAGTCGTGTGTAGCATGGTGGACGTAGCGGTGGTAATGGCAGAACTTCGGATTTTCCAAATCAGCAGGCCGAGGTTCCCGCCTTGGTGGAGGAAGTTGAATTCTATCTCCTTGTATAAGCATGTCCAAGATAGGCTTGACGTGGCCGTCTTCGAAAGAATAAGTGATTTGAGGCCATTGTTTGTCCGCTGGCTGTTACTCGGGCTTCTGGGCTGTATCGGTCACCATGGCCTGCTTGCCTTTGTTGTCTCGGTTGGAGGGGCTACCCCCATTGTCGTTGCTGGCGTTGGGACGCTTCCCCTTGTTCTCTCCCTCTGAGATATGCAACCCCAGTTGGCGAGCTTTCTTCAATCGTTCCTCGGCACTTGTAGCGCTGATGATAAAGGCCTTCCAGTCCTTGAATTGACTTTCGCCCATCCAGAGACTAATTGTTGGGAGTAGTCTCTTTTGGCAAATTTCAATCAAGGAAGAGTCTGGGTTGCCAGATGGTAACTTCATTGCGGTTTGACGAAACCGCTCAATATAATTCCTTGTCAGCTCTTTCTCTCCTTGGACGACGTCCATGAGGGTAGACATCGTGACGTCCTGCCCTACCTCATAGAACCTCTCCAAGAACAAGCGCTTGAAGCCAGCGAAGGAGTGAATGCAATTATCTGGTAGGTTGCGGTACCAATCGAAGGCGACTCCTTCCAGTGCCCCAATGAATAACCGTGTGAGGATGGCGTCCTCATGGGGCAGATGGTCGGTAGTGACCTCAAAGTAAGTGATGTACCGGCTTGCTGAAGTCTTACCATCATATGGGTTGATATTGAACGGCTTATATCTTGGGGGAAAGGGCACATCCCTCCATTCAGCTGGGTATGGTTGCCGTATTCTGAGGTCTTGAGAATTTTCTCGGGCATAGAACATCGCTCGAAGCTCCTGAACCTCTCTCCTTACTTCTCGGGCCTCATCTGTCGCGGTAGGGGCCGTTATCTCGGGAGCATTATTGCCCGGATTTGGTGCCGCTGAATTTAAATCTATGTTGTTCGTGGGACCCGTGCTTGTCTGACCAGGTGTCACTCCCTGCAGAGTAGGAAGTGCCGCTTTGATCTCATCTACGGACTTGACCAAGGCGTGCAGTATGGCCTCCAAAGTGTCGATACGTTGGCGATCGCCGGAACCACCTTGGCTGTTGTCTGTCATGAATACCGTCCTCACGTGAGGAGTGACAGAAGGAGAGGTGGCGGACATGCCCTCCGAGTCATACTCATGCATCGAGAAATCATCGGGATATGTGGGGATGTTCTCTTCAGGTTCGGACTCGGAAGGAACAGTACCCCCAGCTTCAGAACTTGCTTCATTTAGGACGTCCTCGAGGACGTCGGTATCTGTTGTATCCGTCGGAGGATTTGCTTCCTCCAGTCTGTCTTCTTGGAATGTCGGGTTGTCGTAGAAGTTTGGAGGAGTGCTACCCCCAGTTCCGACGACCCCCAATGACGTAGACGGCGATCTTCCTACTGTAGCAGTTTTCGTCTTTGAACGGGTGTGTTGGAATACTCCAGTAGAGGATAATCCTTTAGACGACGGCTTCTTAGCTGCAATAGTTGACACCTTTGGGCTGGAGATGCTTGTTTTCTTCCCTCTCCCCTCCACGGGGACTTTCCGTGCGGAATTGCTGGAGGCAACGGGAGGTGCCTCGTCTTCCGAGCTCGGATGTTGTAATCTTTGGAAGACGGATGGCCGGTCTTCTGTTACTGCCGTGTTGTTGCAACAGCAGTTGACGATAATCTGGGTGCAGTGACGTCCCTGTGTGGACTCTCTGCACGCTGAGGCTCCTTCTCTTTCCTTGCGTTTGTGGAGGATAGCTTCACGCAGGTCAGAGGAACCACTTTGTCCGTTTGCCGCCGGGGGCTGGACTCGAGTAGTTTTATACAACTTTCCGTCAGAGGCCCGCGTGATACTCAGCGGGATGCCCCGATAGTCAGAGGTTGGGGCAGCTGTCTGGACTTGATGAGTCCCCGCTGCCCTAGACTTTTTCTTTTTAGCACTTGTGGGTGCGTAATAGGAAGAGTCCGCATTAGGTATCACAGAGTCTGGATTCTCATCCAGCGAGTGATCAGAGTTAGGACCGCATGAGAGTCGGTCGAAAACTGATCGAGAGAAGCGCGATAGAGACGCTATGCGGCTAGCGTTGGGTGCCGTGCAGGCTATCTGCATGCGACTGTCTTCTGTTGTGGGACGAGTTCTTATGCGGTTAGGAGTCACGGCCGTGCAGGCTGTCCGCATGCGGATGGCATCTGTGGCCGCATGGGTTTTCTGCAAGCGGTTGACTTTACTAGCCGCATGAATCTCATCCATGCGGTTGGGAACTGTAGCTGCATAAGTTATGCGGCTGATAGCAGTGGCCGCATAAGTTTTCTTTGTGTGGTTGACGGTTGTGGCCGCATGGATTTTCTTTCTGCGGCTAATACCCTTCTGCGGTTCAGGTTGAGCAGAGACCCTCTTTGCCCCTGCAAGTCCAGCATCATAGTGTTTTTTTCTGCCGGACTTGGGGGCAGCAGAGGTGTCTGCGATCTGAAGTGGGGCCGCAGGAGAATCTTTCTCGCCGTCTTGAGCGACCGAGGGTATCCCATCGAGGGCTTGGGGAGGAGAAAATGACTTTGGACTCCACTCTTTGCGAGCCTTCGTGGTGCGGGTGCATTTCTGGACCGGGCCAGCGTTGCCTTCAGAGAGCATCTCTTCGAACGCCTGTTGGTCGAAGCGGACGACCATCTTCTGTTGTGTGGAGCCAAGTTTGGCTGCATCCGATTACGTCACCAACTCCTCAGCCGTGGAGAAGTTAGTCCCCAGCAGAGTCGCCATCGTGTTTGCCATTGATTGTAAAAGAACAGAACAATTATCGGAGGACTGAACTTAGACTCACAATACAAACTCGCTCGTACAAAGAAAGCCTAGGGACGAAAACCTAGGTACAGCAGACTAAGTACGATTGTTTATTTTTGATTCTGGGGGGTGACGATAGAGGCTCGGGAAAGCGACGGCCGCTCTGCCTTACTTCTTGGACGATCAGTATGCAGCCTTGGCTCGGGGAAGATCTGCTTGGCGTTGACGAAGAAAGGCTCTTCTTACTCTCCTCGGGTGGCTCTCCTGGCTTCTCTCTCTCTGTGAGTATCAAGAAAAAAGGGGGGAGCTCTCTCTGTGTAGATCTCTCTTCTTATTTTTTTATTCTTTTGTTGTCGACCTCTCTTCCTCTCCTCTCCTCTTTTTTTTTCTCTTTTTTTTATGGGGAGGATGCTGGCTATTTATAGGAGTGGGGTGTGATCATTAGGGTTTGCTGATGATTATCTGTTTGGAATGTCGACGCTTCCTTCATTCTATCTAAGCCCTTGATCCTGATCATAATGAATCTCGGCCACTAATGCTGATAGCACCAAATCTTATGAGCAGTTAATGCTGACCGCTTTAAATCCTCGTGATTGATTATACCAATATTTGATTGCTCGCCACGTGTCCTATTGGCTTGATGATAAATGATATGACCTGATCTCGGCAATTATGATACTGATGTCAAATATTCTCATTGGGATTCTGTTGAATCTTCAGTGCTACGTGTTTTAATTGAAGGTCCTGCCAGGGCCGTATAGGGTGACCAACACTTGAACCGCAGGGAGATACTCTTCGTGAACCGCAGGAGTCAATGCCTTATCGAGCCGCAGGGGACGAGCTTTCCGTAAGCCGCATATTAGTAGTCTTTGTGAGCTGTAGGGGACGATCTCTCCATGAGCCGCATATGCATAGTTTCTGTGGGCCGCCTGAGTTAACATGGTATTGAGCCGCATAGACCGGGCTATGGGTGGACCGCATATGGCGGATTCCTGTTAATCATATTAGAGTGATTCCTCAATGAGCCGCATGAAGCTGTTCTCTACCCGAGCCGCATGAGACTTTTGCCACGTGGCAATCTAGGATTTCTGACAGATCGGGTCAGAGATTGTCTTCTTTCCCCGAGGAGTCTGTCATTATGGCAGAGCCATTATGTCGCTTTATGTCAGAGACGTCGCAGCCGTCGAGTCGTGTCAGAGCATTAAATGAGGCCATTACTCCCGTAGCCAGCTGTGGGGGGATCACACGTGGCGTCAATTGAGCCGCATGTTCCTGCTGAACCGCATATATCCCCGAACCGCATGAGTCTGAGGGTCTTCTTTCGGGCCGCATGGGGGAACTCCAGTATGAGCCGCATAGGCTTGCTACCCAAAGTCGCATGGGCTATCTATGCTTTTATTCTAATATTTTCCATGCTTCTACAGAGCTAACACTTGCTCGGCGGCTAAATGTCCCAAAAGAATAATTTATAATAGAGTGGGAGAGCAAAATAAAACCCACTCGTTGCCAGGGTTGCGCCTAGTGTTCACCATCTGACTGGAAGGCTGAGAGACCCTCGGGTGCTACTTCAAAATCTGGTCATACAAAACTAGCTGGATCAGACCCCAAAAAGAGCAAGTGCCACAAGGGATACTTCACTTAAGAACTAAAACCAACATATTAGCACATAAGGACATAAATGAAATAACAAAAGACATGAGTTAGAGAAAACATGGTGATAAACGATAAGATAACTAAAGGACTATTCCGGTAACGAAGTTACAACCCGTAAACCAAATAAGGGCCGGGGTTGTAACCCTTTACCTGAACAAAACTTAGTCCCTAACCAATTATCGATAACGTAAAGCATACACAAAAATGTTCTAAGATAGCCATGTACTGGATCTAGGCAAGACTAGACAAGATAGGACTTCATCCAACATTCACGGCCAAGCAAAGAGTACGGCTTGATACTTTAACTAACTGGGGTTATCACAAGCCTAGTTACTAGCAAGATGCAATTAGATGTTTTGGCAGTCACAAGCCCTGCAGCTATCCAGGTTATCCAGGCGAGATTCATGTAAAAGTTATCAAGAATTATTAGGTGACTTCAAGTGCAACACATAATAGTATGCATATTACTTGTTTCAAGAAGTGCCCCACATGACAGTGGCCTAGAAATATGCCATATTCGACGGCAGGCTACAAGTCCATTCAAGGCACCCAGATAACGGGATCGCCTGTAACTGGAAACATCTCTCTATATGAGCTACTTTGATCAACCTAGTAATTAACGTAGTCAGATTCAGCATGAATCCCTGACCGTGGTAATCAGGGATGCAATTCCTAGATATGATACGAGACAAGACTGGTAGCTTATACAAGCACATTCAAGAACAATCACCCACGGTGTCATGACGAGTTATTATTCAGCATGTCAAGATAGCCATCGCAACAGCATTCACGATTACATGTTAGACTTACTTATCAAGATTACTTGTCAAGAGTGCGCCACGACGGGCCACTATCAAGACTACTTATCATGTCAAGAGTGCGTCACGACGGACCACCATCAAGAATTTTCATGTCAAGATTGCTTGTCAAGAGTGCACCACGACGGGTCACTATTTAAGAGTTATTATGTAAAGTTACTTGTTACTTGTTAAGAGTGCGCCATAACAGGCCACTATCGTATTCTATCCTTACATTATCATGAATGAGAGAAACTTGCATAAAAATAGCTAGTAACATATTCTTGAAGCCAAGAAAAAGATCTACAACTTTCATGTTGGGAGTTGAAAGAAATTCTGGCCACAAATCAGCCAAATATGGTATAAAACAGCCAAAATAGGCACTATGCGGCACTATGCAAGCAATACGGCACTATACAAGCCTGCGACACTATTCATCCATGCGGCACTATTCAAGCCTGCGACACTATGCAAACCATACGGTACTATTCATCCATACGGCACTATGCAAGTTTGTGGTACTATTCATCCATACGGCACTATTCAAGCCTGCGGCACTATTCATCCATACGGTACTATGCAAGTCTGCGGCACTATTCATCCATGCGGCACTATACAAGCCTGCGGCACTATGCAAGCCATGTGGCACTATTCATCCATGCGGCACTATTCAAGCCTGCGGTACTATGCAAGCCATACGGCACTATTCATCCATACGGCACTATTCATCCTGCGGTACTATTCATCGTCCCTGCCAAAACCAGGACAGATGAACATAGAACATGTCCAAAACATGCTTTGGCCATAACTTTCTCAAAACAAGCCAAAATCTAACTTTTCAAAGGTCCATTTTGGGTAAAATCGAGTTCACTACAACATAGAACAATCAAAACTTAAAAATAATGAAGTTTGGTAGATCAAAATCCAAGAAAACCGAAAAGACTACAAACTTAGATCTACAAAAATTCATCCGTCCAAACTGTAAACTCCAAGTCCTAAAGAAGCTTAAAATCATGTAGAGAAGAAGAAAGAATAATAAAATAAAAGATCCATCATAAAGCAAGTTGTACTTTTCTAAGCTCTCTAGGTTGGTGGGAGAGTAATGGAGGAGGAAGAAGAAGTTATGAGAAATAATGAAGGAGAGAGAGTGGAATTGACTTATATAGTAAGCCTCACCATCTCAAACCAAACCAAAACCAAACCAAAATAAACCAAGCAAGCTAAACCAAGTCAAATTGAACCAAACCAAATCAAATAAACCAAGTCAAGATTAAACCAAGACTAGGCTAAGCAAGACAAGTCGAACTACGGTCCACCTGATAAATGTCAGAAATTCGTATACATATACTAAAGATATGTATAACGGGAAACGATAGTGACACCATCGTAAAAACTCCATCAGGCACGGAGTTGCTCACCGACACCACCAACGTCTTCCAGCTTTCCGGCAGATAACTCAAGAGCAGTAGAGCCTGAAGCTCATCAGCTTTTTGAATGGGAAGACCCAATTCTCAATCACCATCTTCATCGCAGACAGCTGATTGATGATACCCTGAACCTCGTTCAGATATTGTGCCACTGGGGCACCCTCCGTGTACTTCAAGTTGATGAGTTGGCGAATAAAAAATGTCTCCCAGCTTTCTGGAAGGGAAGACCCAATTCTCAATTACCATCTTCATCGCAGACAGCTGATTGATGATACCCTGAACCTCGTTCAGATGTTGTGCTATTGGGGCACCCTCCGTGTACTTCGAGTTGACGAGTTGGCAAATAAGAAACGCCTTGTTGCCAGCCGTCTTCCTTTCCTACATCAAATATAGCTTCTTCCATAATGCTTTTGCTGAACTCGCCATAGACACGTGGTGAAACACCGAATCATCCAACCATTGGCGGATGAATCCAACGGCCTTCAGATCCAGTCGTTTCAGTCTTCAGCAGCTTTGTCTATTGGCTTTACGTTGTCGTCCTCCAACGGACCATGCATGTCCTTGCACCAGAGTAGATCCTCTGTCACTCCCCGTTCCCGGAATACGTAAATTTTTGATTTTTCTGTATATAGTATCTGGCACCTGCATCTTGATTGTATGTATCATGTATTTGTAACTGGCCATGACATGAAATAGTATCTCGTCACTGATTAGTGTGCCACCACTTGTCCTTGTCTGATTGTAGGCGTGGCTCACTGCTTCGATGATAAGATTTCTGAACTGTATTGTGGTTAGGATTTTATTTAATTAGTTGTATTATGTAGCATTTAACATGTCATTAGTCATATGGTTTAGAGCATGCTTAAGATTAGGATTTTATGAGTCAACCCAACCCCTATATATAATCTTTTCTACACTCTCTCTCCTCATTCACTTTTCATTTCATTTTTTTCTCCAACCAACATTTAGGCAAGTACACCTTGCACCAAATGGAGAGATTCTTGCATTCTTATTTTTTGATTTTTTTTCCTTTGATATTATTTATCTATATTGTTCTTCTCTTCATTTTCTACAAGTTTAGTTCTTGGAGTTTTTTATTTTAATGGCTAGTTTTGTGTAAAGTTTCTAAAACTAGGATTTTATGGATTTTCATGGTTTTGATCTATCAAACTTGGTTGTTTTCGAAAACTAACGATCCTATGTTGTAGAAAATCTCATTCTACCCAATTTTGACCTTTAAAAAGTTAGATTTCGACTTGTTTTGAGAAAGTTATGGCCAAAGCAAGTTTTAGACATCTTCTATGTTCATCTGTCCTGGTTCTGGCAGGGATGATGAATAGTGTCACAGGATGAATAGTGCCGTATGGCTTACATAGTACCGCAGGCTTGCATAGTGCCACATGATGAATAGTGACGTATGGCTTGTATAGTGTCGCAGGCTTGCATAGTACTGTATGGATGAATAGTGTCGCATGGCTTGCATAGTGGCACAGGCTTGCATAGTGTCGCATAGATGAATAGTACCGCATGGCTTGTATAGTACCACAGGCTTGCATAGTGTCGCATGGATGAATAGTGCCGCATGACTTGCATAGTGCCGCAGGCTTGTATAGTGCCGCAGGATGAATTGTGTCGCATGGCTTGCATAGTACTGCAGGCTAGCATAGTACCGTAGGATGAATAGTACCGCAAGCTTGCATAGTGCCGCATGGATGAATAGTACCGCAAGCTTGCATAGTGCCGCATAGCTTGCATAGTGCCGTATAGTGCCTATTTTGGCTGTTTTATGCCCTATTTGGCTGATTTGTGGCCATAATTTCTTCCAACTCAAAATATAAAAGTTGTAGATCTTTGTCTTGGATTCAAGAATCTTCATGTCTCATTTTAACCAGAATTCATATATGACTTTTATGTCACGAGGGGTCCATGTGACTTCCTAACTTGACCGTGTTCCTGACTTGGTTACCTGTATGCGTGCTGGTACATTTTCTAAGTGTGTATTGAAATATAATATTTGTATGCACTACGGTGCTATTTAATGAGTGCACTGAGGTATGACTCTACGTGCTAAGTGATCATTCGTATTATATGTCAATACATGTGTACCTTCCAGCACAGTCATGGTTATTGGTCAGTAATAGTGTCGTGGTATATTGATTGTTGTTTGATGTATTACACTAAGCATGGATCTAGATTTAGGACTCTTGAGCCGATGTGGATTCATACTTAGGGTATACGTACTATGGTACGACATATAGGAGGATAATCATGTGACCACGACATGTAATTCCAAGATTAAAATAGGGTTAATCTAAGCAACTTAAATCGGTAGAAGCATTGGGAGGGAACAGAATCCCAAGATCGTGCCATATTAGCCACCCCAGGTCCAGTCCTGACGTGTCAGATTGGCCGTCACGGATACAGTTTCATCCGCCTATAGTGGATGACTATATTCGACTCCTATGTGCTATGTGTTATATGTTTTAGCACGGTGGCCTTACGGAGGACCGGTGCATAATCAAAGTGCTACGTGTGTATATATATATATATATATATATATATATATATATATATATATATATATATATATATATATATATATATATATAATGGTTTGGCTAGCCCTGCTGGGTTGACACTATATGAGGATTCCTATAATTTGTATTACTGGGATAACCTAGACAAAACATAGAAAGCCGTAGGATTGATTGGCCGCTTGTAAACTGACTTGCTTGTGAGATGTTTCTTCTGTTAGTAACTGAAGAACATGGACTATCGTGTTGCGTGGTCCAACCCATGTCTTTGTTTGGTTGTTGGGTTGGGCTATTGTGCTGCGATAGGCTATGGACCAAAGTTGCATCCGGAAGCCTTTTATTATTATTATTACGCTTGGGTTTTATCTCACTCTTTTGTGCTCGCTTGTGGTACTTGCTATTCGGGGCCTGGGCCCGCTGGTTTTGTTTGGCCAGATATCGTAGCAGCACCAGAGGATCCAGCCTTCTACTCGAACAATGGTGCACACCAGGAGTATGGGCGCTAGGGACCATGAGTGGGTTTCTTCTTCACCGCTCTGATAACTTATATTTTGTACATGTCGTTTAGCCACCGGCACCTGTTTAGCTGGCAGTTCTGGACATTTAGCTCCTCACATAATTGTAATTAAATTAGACTGCAGCTGACTATAGTTATGTACTATTGACTCTCGGTACTAACTTATTATTTTGTATAGCTAGGCTCATGAATCATTTTGATGAAGCATCGGGGATGCCTTACTGCTTTGTCTTATATGATCATTATTTACTGCTTCTTATTTTGATTGATTGGGACCTAGATGCTCTGTGAGACCATAGGAGACTTGATTGTAGCATGCACCCCCTAGTCTCTTGACAGCCACGATCGTCGTATGACGTTTATATAGCTCATATGGAGTAGCTGGCCTAGTCCGTCTCAGTATTCCGGTATTGGGGCGTGACAAGGTTTTATTGGTGGCCCATACAGGTCTATTTTTTAGACTTGTGGGGTGTTGCGATTATAGGAGTCTCAATCAAAATATGTTCCCTTTGATCTCCTGATTCGTCTTCTTTTTCTCCCATCTTGATTGCTAACTTGATCATCATCCTCGATTCCTTTCCATCATGTCTTTTGATACCTTGTATCCTTTCCTTTAGGGGCACATCATTCTCGGCTATTGGAGGAGCTAGCATGGGAGTGAATCCAGTAGAGCATGGACCAGTTAGAGATCAGCAAGGGGTAGTCCCTCTACCTGGACAGATTCATATCGAGAATGTTACCGAACATAAGCCAGTTGAGCCGCAGAGGCCAGAGGTCCCCGTACCTCCAGTGATGCCGATAGTACCAGTAGCACTAGACGTACCGGCACTATTGCAGATTATCATAGATTTATTAGAACCCAGCAACACCAGACGACATCCCAACAGCAACAGCAGACCCAGCAGCAAGAACAGAATGTGCTACTGAATCAGGGGTTACAATTAGCCCTTGAGAGAAGTGTCAAGAATGATTCGGGAGCGTCGGGGAGGTTTTGTCGACTTAACCCGAGATACTTTGACGGCATGGAGGATGCTTGGTTTTATAATATTGAGGCCATATTGACCGCAACAAAGGTTCCAGCCGAAGAGAAGGTTGACCAAGTCAGACTGTTACTTCAGTATCACGCCCGCGACTGGTGGGCATCAGAAGAAGTTGGAATGGGGAGTCCTATTCCTTGGGATAGCTTTAGTACTAGATTCAAGGACAAGTACTTTGGCGTGGTAGTGCGGTATGAGCTACAGTAGAGTTTTATCAGTCTCAAGCAGGCTGGTAGGATGGTGGATGGTTATGCAACGGAGTTCTGCAGGTTTGCTCAGACGATGGTGGCGACAGAGCCAGAAAGAGCAATGAGGTTCTAGCAAGGACTTAACTTAGAGATTTGGCAGCTGGTCGAGGGGCACGACTACCAGACATTTGATGCAGTATTGATGGCAGCTCGGAGGCACGAGCTTACTATTCAAAGGTTATCAGCAAGGACTGGATGCCAAAAGAGGTCTCATACGCAGAGTACGAAAGGAGGAGGAGCAGTACCTCGGACGTCAGCACCAGCGTCTGGCATCTGTATTCGTGATACAGCTTCGGTCACAACAGTTGTGACAACACCAGTTTGACAGCAGCAACCGAGGCACCAACAACGTCAGGAGGCACCGGTGGGTTGCACTTATTGTGGTAAAGGAGGGCACACTCGAGAAGTGTGTCGGTCAGCGAATGGGTAGTGCTTGAGGTGTGGAGGTTCAAACCATCATATAGCTACGTGCCCACAGATACGTAGGCCAGGAGGGCCAGCTCAACAGTTTTCGACGTTGCCAGCTCCAGAGGTAGCACCGTATCAAGGGCCAACACTAGCAGTGAGGCCACTAGCCCAGCGCCCATTACTGACGCAAGCTCAGATGTACCGACAAGCACAATATCAGGTAGGACCGCATCAGGTTGGACAGCAGAGGCCACAACAGCAGGACCAGGGAAGGCAGCAGAGAGTCCATCATGGGTAGAGGCAAAAAGAATTTGGAGTATTAGAGGAGAGGTTGGCCGAAGGCGGTCAGATTGTGGGTAAGTTTTGAGTATTATTCATTATAATTCCTTGAGTTATATATTCGAAGAGTGAAGGCGACTTTCTCGTCTCACTCATCTTCTCTCGTATCATGTGATACGTGATATTCATCATGTGTCTTGATTACGATAGTACGTCCTGGGCAGAGTCTCATTCTTGATTAAGTCATTGGTACCGACTTATCTCAAGCGTTGACCCTTGTCCACTTTGGGAGTCAGTGTAGGACCTCGAGGACGAATTCCTACCTAAATGACTTGGAAGACATATTTTATTCGTATATCTCCGATCACTTTCCTTCTAGGGTATGATTATTGTTTGTGTTTTTACTTAATTGTTCTTTCTTTCGTAATCTGTTCATATGCCATATGTTGTTTGATAATTGTGCTTGCTATATGTCATGAGTGTATTTCGTGATTTGAGAGCACGCTAGACTAGCCTTAACGAAATTTCGAGGACGAAATTTTTCTAAGGAGAGTAGTGATGTCACTCCTTGTTCCCGGAATACGTAAATTTTTGATTTTTCTGTATATGGTATCTGGCACCTGTATCTTGATTGTATATATCATGTATTTGTAACTAGCCATGGCATAGAACAGTATCTCGTCATGGATTAGTGTGCCACCACTTGTCCTTGTCTGATTGTAGGCGTGGCTCACTGCTTCGATGATAAGATTTTTGAACCGTGTTGTGGTTAGGATTTTATTTAATTAATTTAATTAGTTGTATCATGTAGCATTTAACATGTCATTAGTCATATGGTTTAGAGCATGCTTAAGATTAGGGTTTTATGAGTCAACCGAACCCCTATATATAATCTTTTCTACACTCTCTTTCCTCATTCACTTTTCATTTCATTTTTTCCTCCAACCAACATTTAGGCAAGTACACCTTGCACCAGATTCTTGCATTCTCATTTTTTAATTTTTTTTCTTTGATATTATTTGTTTATATTATTCTTTTTTTCATTCTCTACAAGTTTAGTTCTTGGAGTTTTTGATTTTGATGGCTAGTTTTGTGTAGATCTAAGTTTCTAAAACTAGGGTTTTATGGTTTTGATTTATCAAACTTGGTTGTTTTCGAAAACAAATGGTCCTATGTTGTAGGAAATCTCATTCTACCTAATTTTGACCTTTGAAAAGTTAGATTTCGACTTGTTTTGAGGAAGTTATGGCCAAAGCAATTTTGGGACATCTTCTATGTTCAACTGTCCTGGTTCTGGCAGGGACGATGAATACTGCCGCAGGATGAATAGTGCCGTATGGCTTGCATAGTGTCACAAGCTTGCATAGTACCGCCGGATGAATAGTGTCATATGGATAAATAGTGACGCATGACTTGCATAGTACCGCATAGAAGAACAGTGCCGTATGGCTTGCATAGTGCCGCAGGATGAATAGTGCCGCATGGTTTGCATAGTGCCATAGGCTTGCATAGTGCCTGTAGAAGCATAGAAAATATTGCTTTTAGTCCCACATCGGAAAGGAGAAAAAGAAAGGGCTCACTCCATTCTATAAATATAGCCCCCTTTCCTCCTTCGAAAAGGGCACCTACTTCTCTTCCTTCCTTCCAACTTGGACTCTTCCTAATATGCACCTTCGGGTGCTAAGTCGGAGAAGTCTAGGGCAGCGTGGGCTAGTCGAGCTCAGTCAGCTGTCCCAACCTCTGACCATTAGAGCGTCCCGCTACGCGGGCCTCTAATGGAAAGTTGTACAGAACCACCCGTGTCCAGCCTCCGGCGGCGAACAGATAGGGTGGTTCTCAAGAGTCTCCCAACAAAGATCAAGGACAAGTACTTTTACTAGTCCCGCATCGGGGAGCGAACATGATACTTACGCACTCGTGTGCTCGAGATACCCGGGTCCACAAAGCAAGTACAAAGGTTGATCGAGATGTCCTTGACTTGCGAGATGTGATCCTTCACAAGCACAAGGAAAGAAGGGGAGTCTCATGCGACTGAAAACCCAGAAAGCTCAATGCGGCCCATGGGGATTTTATGCGGCCCAAAATCCAGAATGCTTCATGCGGCTCAGAAAGCTTCATGTGGCCCAAAGGCTGCAGGGGGGCCTTATGCGACCCAAAATCAACAGAGAGCCCATGCGGCTCAGAGAGCTCATTCGGCTCAGGGACCTATTCGGCTCAAGCGTCCATGCGGCTCAGATAGCCCATGCGGCTCAAAGATTCATGCGACACAAGGGACTATGCGGCTCAAGACGTTCCATGCGGTTCAGAAGAGAAGACACGTGGCTTGCAAAATAGTTCTCCCTTCCTGCATTAATTACTTTGACGGCTGACAACTCTGAAAAAGTGACAGCCCTGATACAAAAGAAGTAATTATGACTCTGTCATAATGACAGTCCCCTAGGGAAGAGAAAGAGATCTCTGACACAAATTTCCCGAGATCCATAAAATGCTACGTGGCCTTGCCACGTGGACGATCATATGCTGCTCGAGCGAAGACTTCCCATGCGGTTCAGAATGAAGCCGTTCCATGCGGCCCAGACCGAAACAGTCTCGTGCGGCTCAAGCGGAGGCCTTCCCATACGGTTCAAGAGGACCATTTCCATGCGGCCCAGGCGGATGCATCCCTATGCGGCTCGCAATGATCATCTCCATACGGTTCAAGAGGACCATTTCCATGCGGCCCAGGCGGATGCATCCCTATGCGGCTCGCAATGATCATCTCCATGCGGTTCAAGGGTTCGAAGGGGGGAGCCACTACCCAAGCAGCCCTGACACGTGGCTCGAACCTTATGCGGCCCAAATCTTATGCGGCTCAATCGTCATGCGGTTCAGATCCCCCCAGTGGCTCCTAGGACACGTGTCCTAAGCCGATCAATCTCTCAGATTTATTGCAATCAGAGATTGGGTCAAATCTTGATAATCTGGGACACGTGGCAAGAGAATAAATCAAATTTATTCGCAGACATCAGAAGATTATTATGAGGAAGATTTGTTCCAATCAGTATTAATTGCTGATGAGATTTGGTGTAATCTATACTTGATGGTCCAGATTCATCACAATCAAAACGAATGACCTAGATTGACCAATCCACAGGCCGCCGCCATCTCCAAGAAGCAATCATTTGCAACCCTAATGATCACATCCCATTCCTATAAATAGCAGGGTGCCATTCCCTTGCAAGAGAGACGCATATACAGAGAGACGCTCCCCCAATAATCAGAGAGAAAAATCTACAGAGATCAATCCAGAGAGAGAAGCCAGAAGAGCAATACGAGGAGAGCAAGAAGAGCATTTCTTCGTCAACGCCAACCATCTCGTCTCAGGAGCCAAGGCTACGTCCGATCGTCCAAGGAGTAAGGCAGAGCTGTCGTCGCTTTTCCGAGCCTCTACCGTCACCCTCCAGAATCAAAAATAAACAATTGTACTTAGATTGCTGTACCTAGGTTTTCGTCCCTAGGCTTTCTTTGTACAAACGAGTTTGTAACGTGAAGTAAAAGTCCAGTCCTCCCATAAAACTGTTCTGCTCTTTTATATTTCATGGCAAACACGATGGCGACTCTGCTGGGGACAAACTTCTCCATGGCTGAGGAGTTGGTGACACAATCGGATGCAGCTAAGCTTGGCTCCACGCAACAGAAGATGGTCGCCCGGTTCGACCAACAGGCGTTCGAAGAAATGCTCTCCGATAAGAGCGCTGGCCCGGTCCAGAAGCGAGCCCGCACAAAGAAGGCCCGCAAGGAGTGGAGACCCCGATCATTCGTTCCTACTGAAGCTCTTGCAGAGATACCCTTTGTCGCTCAAAACGGCGGAGAAGACTCTCCTGTGGCCCCACTTCAGATCATAGACGACTCTCCTGTCCCCAAGTCCGGCAGAAGAAAACATTATGATGCTGGACTTGCAGGGGCAAAGAGGAACCCTATGCGATTCGAGCCGTATGAAGGTTCTAGCCGCATGGAGAAAGCCTATGCGGTTACATCCGCCAGCCGCAGGAATAAAACTCATGTGGCCACATCTGTCAGCCGCATAGCTTATACGGCTACAGTTGCCAACCATATGGATGAAACTTATGCGGTTACTGAAGTCAATCGCTATCAGAAAACCCATGCGGCCATAATTGCCAACCGCATGCGGCCAGCCTGCACGGTCGTGACTCCTAGTCGCATAAGAACAACTCATCCGACAGCTAAAGACAACCGCATGCAGACAGCCTGCACGGTTTCCAATCCTAGCCGTATAGCGTCTGTTCCACGCTTCTGTCGATCAGTCTTCGACCGTCTCTCATGCGGTCCTGACCCTGATGGTTCTCTGGATGATAAGCCAGACTCTGTGGTATCCAACTTGGACTCTTCCTATTACGCACCCGTAAGTGCTAGAAGGAAGAAGTCTAGGGCAGCGCGGGCTCACCAAGCCCAGTCAGCTGCCCCAACCTCTGACTATCGGAGCGTCCCGCTGATTGTCACGCGGGCCTCTAATGGAAAGTTGTATAAGGCTACTCGTACCATACCCCCTGCGGCCAATAGGCGGGATAGTCATCAAGCATCTCCCAGTAACGAGCGAAGGCAAGTATACGAGCTACCTTCGAATCAGGGAGCAGGCGGGAGGTCTACACACTCGCGTGCCCGAAATTCCCGAGCCAGCAAAGCAAGTGACTTGCGTGAGGCCATCCTCCACAAATGCAAGGAAAGAGAAGATACATCACCGTACAAAGAGTCCTCCCACGGACGTCACCGCACCCAAGCCATCGTCAACTGCTGCTACAATATGCAAGAAGACCGACAGTCTGTCTTTCAAAGACTGCAACAGCCATCTTCAGAAGACGAGGCACTACCCGTCGTCTCCTGCAACACTGCTCGAAAAGTCCCCGCTGATGGAAGGGGAAAGAAGACAAATGTTCCCAGCCCGAAGATCTCAACCACTGCGACTAAAAGACTGTCGTCTAAGCGGGTGCCCACCACCGGAGTTTTCCAAGGTACCCGCTCTAAGACGAAATCTGCTACAGTGGAGGATTCGTCGTCCATAATGGAAGGGGTTGCTGGGGCTGGGAATAGCACCCCTCAGAGCCTCTACAGCAACCCAATGTTCCAAGAAGACAAGCCGGGGGAGACAACTCTCCCATCGGATGTAGCAAACCTCGACGTCCCCGACGACATCCACAACTCCCAAGACGAGGCAAACGCGGAGATTGGGGGTACTGTTCCTTCCGAGTCTGAATCAGAAGGGAATATACCAACATACTCCGATGATTTCTCGCTGCAGGGATACGATTCAGAGGGCACTTCCTCCACCGCTCCGTCTATCTCTCCTCATGTGAAGACGGTATTCATGACAGACAGCAATCAAGGTGGTTCCAGTGATCGCCAGCGCATCGACAGTCTCGAAGCCATATTGCTTGCTTTGGTCAAGTCTGTAGACGAGATCAAAGCGGCCCTTCTAACTCTGCAAGGAGGGACGCCTGGCCAAACAAGCGTGGGTCCCACGGTCAATGCGAACTCGAATTCGGCGACGCCAAACCCGGGCAACAATCCTCCAGAAACAACGGCCCCCACCGCCGTAGACGAAGCACGCGAGGCAAGAAGAGAGGTCCAGGAGCTCCGAGCCATGTTCCACGCTCGAGAAAACTTTCAAGACTTCAGAATACGGCAATCGTACCCTGCTGCATGGAGGGATGTTCCATTCCCACCAAGATATAAACCGTTCAATATCAATCCTTATGATGGTAAGACCTCAGCAAGTCGGTACATCACTTACTTCGCGGTCACCACCGACCATCTGCCCCATGACGATGCCATTCTCATACGATTATTCATCGGGGCATTGGAAGGAGTCGCGTTCGACTGGTATCGCAACCTGCCAGACAACTGCATCCACTCCTTCGTCGGCTTCAAGCGCATGTTCTTGGAGAGATTCTACGAAGTAGGGCAGGACATCACCATGTCCACCCTCATAGACGTCGTCCAAGGGGAGAAAGAGCTCACAAGGAACTACATCGAGCGGTTCCGCCAAACCGCCATGAAGTTGCCCTCTGGAAATCCAGATTCCTCCTTGATTGAAATTTGCCAAAAGAGACTCCTCCCAACAATCAGTCTCTGGATGGGCGAAAGTCAATTCAAGGACTGGAAGACGTTCATCATCAGCGCCACAAGCGACGAAGAACGATTGAAGAAGGCTCGTCAGCTGGGATTGCACATCTCGGACGGAGAGAACAAGGGCAAGCGTCCTAACACCAATAATAACAATGGGGGTAGTCCCTCCAATAATCGAGACGGCAGGGGCAAGCAGGCTATGGTGGCCGACGTGGCACAGAAACCTGAGCCAAAGCCGACAGACAAACAATGGCCACAAATCACTTACTCCTTCGAAGACGGTCACGTCAAGCCCATCTTGGACATGCTCATACAAGGGGACAGAATTTAGCTTCCTCTACCAAGAAGGGAACGACGGTCGGCAGAGATGGAGAACCCAAAGTACTGCCATTATTATCGCTACGTCTACCATGCTACACACGACTGCTACCAGCTGAAACGGTACATCCAAAACCTCATCGATTCGAACGCTTTGGCCATCAATTTCGAAGAGGTAACGGTGGCAGCCAATATGGTGTCAGTATAATTCGGCAGCTTTCCTCCGACGAAAACTCAAGACGGGGTGGTCCCCATCCCTCTGGCGACAATGGAGATTACTAATCTTCCACCTCCCCGAGATCAGGCTACTGGTTTAGTGCCCCTCACCACATCACGAGGGGAGGTCATATGGATCCATCCAGACTTGGTATCGGAAGTGACTCGGCCCACATCGTCTTCTATCTACAAGAAAAAAAATAGAAAAATCAGATCCTGCCGCATAATCTCGGCAGACATCGAGGAAGCTACAGCCGTCGTCACGCGGTCTGGGGAGCAATCCCAACCTGTGGTTGACAATCCAGCTAAAAATCATCAACCCACTACAACTGATGCTCTGGGACTGGCTCAGCCTTCGACGACCGACAAGCCTAGGCCGAGGGAGACTCGCTTCGACAAATCCCTCCGAAAAGAGGCAGCCCAAGGGCTGGAGAGGCCCTACAACTTTGACAGCTTAGCGCAATTGGCTAACACACCGGCCAAGTTGTCATTGTACGAACTCCTAAGGCTCTCCAAGGACGTTCGTATTGTATTGAGCGAAGTACTCCAAAATGCCGATGCCTATCTGGCACAATCCAACCTCACCGGGGAGGACTCACCTGTAGATCTCCAGGATAGTGCCTGCACTGGCGCAATGCCAAACATTGTCTTCACTCCGCAAGATATGCTTATCAAAACTAATCTGCATGATCGCCCACTATACTATACTGGATACATCGGTGACGTAAAGGTGGATCGGATGCACATTGATCCTGGTTCTTCCATAAGCATCATCCCGAAGGGTCTGCTACATCATCTCCGCATCTCAATGCATCGCCTGACACCTACAAGCACCGCCATCAGTGGTTTTAATTCGGGTAGGAGCTACCCTATTGGGAAGATTCGTCTGAAGTGTCAAATTGGCGACCTCCAATCCGAAGTCACCTGCTACGTCATAGATGCAGATACTTCTTACAACATCCTCTTAGGGCGTCCGTGGATACACGATTATATGATCGTGCCTTCCACGCTGCACCAGTGCTTCAAATATGTCGACAAATACAGCTTCGTGAGGACGGAATTTGCTGATATCGATCCCTTCAAAGGGGTCGAATCTTACTACTCAGATTCCTGCCTGTACGAAAAATCGAAGAAGCATCTTGGTGAAGGAGATGTACAAGCTAGTACCGAGACAGCCACAGGATCTGAAGAGCCTCTGACGATCTACCTCCAAGCCCGCAAACCGGGCAGGTCTGCACCCCTTACCGCCACTCTGCGTAGGGACGCAATCAGCCTCTCGGCACAAGAAGATCAGATGATAATCCGGCTGCCAAGGTCTGGCCAAGTGCCAAGATCCGCAACGGGGCCACTAACAATCAGACTGCCGAGAGTCGGTCAGTCCCAAACGGAGAAGCTTAATCCCTCCGACAAGCCACTGACGATACGCCTTCCCAAGAATGGTCGTCACCCCGATGCGAGATCTGACACTGCTAGCGAACCAGCCACTCCTCGCCCCACATCGAGTACCAAACTGGGGGTCGCTAGTCTGCCAACAACTCTACGCTCAGCTCCATCAATTGAACCGCTAACGATCAAACTCCCCAGGTCGTCCTCTCAGTCTTCATTCACACAGGGGGTAACCGAAGAGGAACCGAAGCTAGCCAAGTATGTGGCCGCCCACACTGATGTTCACTCCGTAGATGATGTAATCCCCCTAGAAAAGATACCTTACTTCATCAATAAAGGGCTATCTTTGAACTACCTCGAGCTTAATAAGCTTTGTATAATGTACGCTATGGAACACGGTATAGGCACTCACCTACACACACAGGTGACAAATGTCTACACCACAATCAAGCTTACTCCAGCAGAAGACGCTTACCGAATAATCGAAGAAGGGGACCATCCAATCATCTTCGGCCGGAAAGACGATCCGTATCCCTTCACCATAGAAGAAGTCGACCTTGGATCGGATGCCGGAAGACTACCTCTGTATCTTTATAGCCCCCAATCTAAATATCTCATACAGAAACAGGGGTACGATCTGGAAACGATACCGGGTTTGAACTACGGTACTGGACGACGATTACCTTTGAAGCCCCCGGTCCCGGCTGGCAAACCACGGGACTACTATAGCAAGACTCGATGTGGATTAGGGTATGTAACACCCACGACGATCCCTGAAAGTTCAGATGAAGAATGCGACTGGCATTCACATTCGACCGGATCACCAACTTCTGACTCTGATACCAGCATCGGAGATATATTCAGACAAGTCTTGTCAGTCAACAGGGCATTCGCCGACGCTTATGAAGAAGACGAAGACATCCCCGAACTTTTTGAACTAGAACCATGGGCACAACAGCTAGATGAATAATGAGAGAAGCATTTCGAGCAAAGAGAACCTCCCACTGAAGATGAGGTTATACAAGTTAATCTTGGTGATGAAGCCTCCCCAAAACCGATCTTCATCAGCCAGAGTTTGACAGATGAAGAGCGAGAGTCGCTGCTCCAGCTCGTCAAAGAGTATATCGATGTGTTCGCCTGGAGCTATGAAGATATGCCAGGATTGGACCCCGAGATCACACTCCACAAACTCAATATTCGTCCGGATGCAAAACCTGTCAAGCAACAGCAACGACGGTTTTGCCCCGATGTCATAAATGCTATTGAAGCCGAGGTTAACAAACTGATAGCCAGCAGCTTCATTCGTGAAGAGCAGCATCCAGACTGGGTAGCCAACATCGTACCAGTTCTTAAGAAGAACGGGAAGATCCGAATATGCATTGACTTCCGGAATCTGAATGAGGCATGCCCTAAAGATGAATTCCCTCTCCCTATCACGGATATTATGATCGATAACACCTGCAACTTCGAACGTATGTCCTTCATGGATGGCTTCTCAGGATACAACCAGATCAAGATGTTCCCTGATGACGAGAAGCACACATCATTCCGAACACCGATTGGTACATATTGCTACACCGTTATGCCTTTCGGTTTAAGAAATGCTGGATCTACTTACCAGACAGCTATGAGCATTATCTTTAGAGACCACTTGTGCAAGACAGTAGAATGCTACGTCGACGACATTGCCGTCAAAAGCCGTTCGAAGGAAGATCATCTGCAAGATCTCAGGACAGTGTTCGACCTAATGCGAGCACACAACTTAAAGATGAACCCTACGAAATCATTCTTGGGTGTATCCAGCGGGAAATTCCTGGGTTTCGTCATCACTTCTCAGGGCATTCACATCGACCCCGAGAAAACAAAGGCAATCATGGAGATGAGTCCCCCGAGAAATCTCTGCGAACTACGAGGCCTCCAAGGCAGGCTAGCTTACATCAGGAGGTTCATCTCTAATCTCTCCGGACGATGTCAACCATTCATCCATCTCATGAAGAAGAGAGTCTCTTTTGTATGGGATGAGGAATGCCAGCGCACTTTCGACAACATCAAAGAATATTTGTCGAATCCTCCAGTCCTGGTAGCTCCTGTCGCTGGGAAGCCATTCCTGCTCTATGTACGAGCTATGGAACATTCTCTTGGTGCCCTATTAGCACAGAACAATGATGCAGGCCACGAACAAGCTATATACTACCTCAGTCGGAAGATGATTGGGCCAGAATACCGATACACAGCCGTAGAAAAGGAATGCCTTGCTCTCGTGTTCGCAATCCAGAAGACGCGACACTACGTCACGGGATAAACCATCCACGTGATATCGCGGATCAACCCCCTCAGGGTTCTCATGACCAAACCTGGGGCACTCAGCTCTCGCCTTACTACCTGGGCGATATTACTATCACCATATCACATGATCTTCGTCCTGCAAAAGGCTGTTAAAGGCCAGGCTCTGGCAGACTTTCTAGCAGCCCACCCAGGTTTGGAAACGACTAGAGTATATGGAGAGATACCGGACGAGGTCACCAGTTCAAATACAGTCTCCCATGATGCCATCTGGAGAATGTTCTTCGACGGCGCTTCGAGAACTGGACCCAAAGGCAACATCGTCTCTGGAGTTGGAGTGGTGCTGATTTCTCCCTCCGGCTTAGTGATCAACCGGGCCTACTCACTCACAGAGCCCTGTTCAAATAATGTGGCCGAGTACAACGCCTTGGTCATTGGCCTCCGACTTGCAAAAGAGCTGGGGGTAGAGTATCTTGAAGCATACGGCGACTCACAGTTAATCATCAATCAGATTCGGGGGTCGTACGAGGTCCGCCACGATGACATGATCCCGTATCATCGGATAGCAATCGACATCATCTCGTCCCTGGGAGGATTCTTCATAGAACATGTTCCCAGACTCCAGAATATTGAGGCTGATGCCCTAGCTGGTTTGGTCGCTTTCCTAGCTGTGCCAAATTACGCTCGTCATCAGGTCGACATAATAGGCCGTGAACTGGTCTGTCCTAAGGATAACGTTCAATACATGGAAAGCTACTCCGCCCTTTCGGTTGACGAAGCACCAGACTGGAGACAGCCATTCATCGACTTCGTAGTATACGACATCCTGCCAGAGAATTCGAAGGAAGCTACTTCTATCAGAAGACGTTCTCTCAGATTTTTCTATGATACAGAGACGAAAATGCTGTATCGCCGATCCTATAACGGATTATTGCTTCGGTGTCTGTCAAACACGAAAGCCAAAGAAGTTGTGCGAGAAGCTCATGACGGTGTCTGCGGGGCCCATCAGCCTGGCACTAAATTGCAAGACCGCCTTCGCCGAATGGGCTATTACTGGCCCACGATGGTTGCAGACGTAATAGATTATGCACGAAAGTGCAAAGCCTGCCAAATCCACGCCGACTTCATCCACCAGCCATCTGAATTCCTGTATCCGACCGTGGCCTCTTGGCCATTCGAAGCATGGGGTATGGACATCGTCGGCCTAATCATCCCGCCTTCGTCCAGAGGACATCGCTTCATACTTGCAATCACGAATTATTTCTCTAAATGGGCAGAAGCTGTCCCACTTGCAGAAGTAAAGACATCGAACGTGATCAGCTTCCTCAAGCATCACGTCATCTATCGCTTTGGACTGCCCCGGAGGATCATCCACGACAATGGTCCGCAGTTTGCAAGCCACGCCTTCTATCGGTTCTGCGACAAATATCGCATCCAGAATATTGCTTTGACACCATACAACCCGACAGCGAACGGGCTGGCAGAGGCATTCAGTAAAACAATCATCAAACTCCTCAAGAAGTTTGTCTCTTCCAACAAACGCGACTGGAACGAGAAGCTCGGTGAATGTTTATGGGCGTACCGTACTACAGTCAGAACAGCTACCGGGAACACACCATTCTTCCTGGTGTACGGGAGTGAGGCAGTTCTCCCATTAGAGACTCAAATACTCTCACTCTGCGTCGCCCTCACTTATCAATTAACGATGGATGATAACTACCGACGCCGATTACAAGAGTTGGAGGCCTTAGATGAAAAGCGCCTCCTGGCTCAGCAAAGGATCTAGCTATACCAAGCACGCATCTCTGGAGCCTTCAACAAGAAGGTCAAAATCAGGACATTCCATGTGGGCGATCTTGTTCTGGCAGTCCGGAGGCCGATGGTCATGACTCACAAGACCGCCGGCAAGTTCCAACCAAAATGGGAAGGTCCAATTATCATCGAGGCCGTATTCTCTAACGGTGCTTACCGCCTCGCCAAGCAAAACGGAGACTTGCTCATGTTGCCTGTCAACGGCAAGTTCCTGAAGAAATACTATATCTAGACGACAATTTTCCAGATTTTCGAGTCACGTGCCTGCTGGCACCACTGAACTCGCCCTCACAATTCTCCAGATTTTTGAGTTACGTGCCCGCTGGCACAACTGAACTCGCCTTCACAATTTTCCAGATCTTCGAGTCACGTACCCGCCGGTACCACTAAACTCACCCTTACAATTTTCTAGATCATCGAGTCACGTACCCGCTGGTACCGCTGAACTCACACTCACCATTCTTTCGATTCTCGAGTCATGTACCCTCTCGTGCCGCTGAACTCACATCCACAACATCCCAAATTATTGAGTCATGTGCCCGCGGGTGCCACTGAACTCACACTTTCACAATTTTGAGTCATGTACCCGATGGTGCCTCTGAACTCACATCTCGGTCACTCTTTCAGATAGTAAGTCATGTATGATCATACCTCTGAACTTTCTTTCTGGAAGAGATCCTCCCTCATGATCCAATACCCGCACTTCCAGTGCACCAAAAAGGGTAAGCGATCCACAAATTTCTAAAACGGCCATGTCCTCATTACCTCTGAGCCGTTTCATTTCTGCCAAAGACAAATCACCCCTACATAGAACTTCCATGTCCTCATTACCTCTGAGTCGTTATATGTACCCCCTCTTCATTGAGCCCACTCCTGCCATGTCCTCATTACCTCTGAGTAGAAAGGCTCCGTAGAAGAAACCTTCATACTTGCCATGTCCTCATTACCGCTGAGTAAGTATGTCGGTTCCCTTTCAACCTATTATCTGTACCCCCAACCGGTGTATGACAAGGATAATAGGTCCACAAATGTCCTCAGTTGACCACAAATATCCTCTGTTGACAACAAATATCCTCTGTTGACCACAAATGTCCTCTGTTGACCACAAAATATCCTCCGTGAAGTCACTCCTGCCATGTCCTCATTACCCCTGAGCAGGAAGATTCCACGATAAAACCCCCATACTTGCCATGTCCTCATTACCTCTGAGTAAGTTTGTTGGTTCCCTTTCATCCTATTATCCGTATCCTAAGCCAGGGTACGCCAAGGATAATAGGCCCACAAATGTCTTCCGACGACCACAAATGTCCTCTGTTGACCACAAATGTCCGCAGTTGACCACGAATGTTGTACTAAGTTTTCTAGTACATGCCACTCTTTGCTCATCATGTCTTGGGAGCCCAGCTGCTCCCTGGCATTCTTTCAAATACCTAGTACATCTACATTTTTCCTCATTATCACATGCTTTTGGAGCCCAGCTGTTCCATAGCATTCTTTCACCCAATACATAGAACTTCCACGTTGATAGCACCTCTGAGTTGTTCTGTGTATCCTCATTAGGCCCACTCCTACCACGTCCTCGTTACCTCTGAGTAGGAAGGCTCTACTATTAACCCCATATTTACCATGTTCTCACCACCTCTGAGTAAATATGATGGTTCCCTCTCTCAACTTATTATCCGTACCTAAAACCAAGGTACGCCAAGGATGATAAGTCCACACAAAATCTCCAGCAGAAGTACTCAAACCTATCACGTCCATGCTACCTCTGATAGGATCTCCACACCAAAACAACTCTACTTTCCATGCTTCTTATTCAAAGTATTCCAAATTTTCAATTTGAAAACTTTGAAGGGGGACTTGTAGAAGCATGGAAAATATTGCTTTTAGTCCCACATCGGAAAGGAGAAAAAGAAAGGGCTCACTCCATTCTATAAATATAGCCCCCTTTCCTCCTTCGAAAAGGGCATCTACTTCTCTTCCTTCCTTCCAACTTGGACTCTTCCTACTATGCACCTTCGGGTGCTAAGTCGGAGAAGTCTAGGGCAGCGCGGGCTCGTCGAGCTCAGTCAGCTGTCCCAACCTCTGACCATTAGAGCGTCCCGCTACACGGACCTCTAATGAAAAGTTGTACAGAACAACCCGTGTCCAGCCCCCGGCGGCGAACGGATAGGGTGGTTCTCAAGAGTCTTCCAACAAAGATCAAGGACAAGTACTTTTACTAGTCCCGCATCGGGGAGCGAACATGATACTTATGCACTCGTGTGCTCGAGATACCCGGGTCCATAAAGCAAGTGCAAAGGTTGATCGAGATGTCCTTGACTTGCGAGATGTGATCCTTCACAAGCACAAGGAAAGAAGGGGAGTCTCATGCGACAGAAAACCCAGAAAGCTGCATGCGGCCCATAAAGATTTTATGCGGCCCAAAATCCAGAATGCTTCATGCGGCTCAGAAAGCTTCATGCGGCCCAAAGGCAGCAGGGGGGCCTTATGCGACCCAAAATCAACAGAGAGCCCATACGGCTCAGAGAGCTCATGCGGCTCAGGGACCTATTCAGCTCAAGCGTCCATGCGGCTCAGATAGCCCATACGGCTCAAAGATTCATGCGGCACAAGGGACTATGCGGCTCAAGACGTTCCATGCGGCTCAGAAGAGAAGACACGTGGCTTGCAAAACAGTTCTCCCTTCCTGCATTAATTACTTTGACGGTTGACAACTCTGAAAAAGTGACAGCCCTGATACAAAAGAAGTAATTATGACTCTGTCATAATGACAGTCTTCTAGGGAAGAGAAAGAGATCTCTGACACAAATCTTCTGAGATCCATAAAATGCCACATGGCCTTGCCACGTGGACGATCATATGCGGCTCGAGCCCCATGCGATTCAGAATGAAGCCGTTCCATACGGCTCAGACCGAAACAGTCTCATGCGGCTCAAGCGGAGGCCTTCCCATGCGGTTCAAGAGGACCATTTCCATACGGCCCAGGCGGATGCATCCCTATGCGGCTCGCAATGATCATCTCCATACGGTTCAAGAGGACCATTTCCATGCGGCCCAGGCGGATGCATCCCTATGCGGCTCACAATGATCATCTCCATGCGATGCAAGGGTTCGAAGGGGGGAGCCACTACCCAAGCAGCCCTGACACGTGGCCCGAACCTTATGCGGCCCAATTCTTATGCGGCTCAATCGTCATGCGGTTCAGATTCCCCCAGTGGCTCCTAGGACACGTGTCCTAAGCCGATCAATCTCTCAGATTTATTACAATCAGAGATTGGGTCAAATCTCGATAATCTGGGACACGTAGCAAGAGAATAAATCAAATTTATTCGCAGACATCAGAAGATTATTATGAGGAAGATTTGTTCCAATCAGTATTAATTGCTGATGAGATTTGGTGTAATCTATACTTGATGGTCCAGATTCATCACAATCAAAACGAATGGCCTAGATTGACCAATCCACAGGCCGCCGCCATCTCCAAGAAGCAAACATTTGCAACCCTAATGATCACACCCCATTCCAATAAATAGCAGGGTGTCATTTCCTTACAAGAGAGACGCATATACAGAGAGACGCTCCCCCAATAATCAGAGAGAAAAATCCACAGAGATCAATCCAGAGAGAGAGAGAGAAGCCAGAAAAGCAATACGAGGAGAGCAAGAAGAGCATTTCTTCGTCAACGCCAACCATCTCGTCTCAGGAGCCAAGGCTACGTCCGATCATCCAAGGAGTAAGGCAGAGCTGCCGTCGCTTTTCCGAGCCTCTACCGTCACCCCCCAGAATCAAAAATAAACAATTGTACTTAGATTACTGTACCTAGGTTTTCGTCCCTAGGCTTTCTTTGTACAAGCGAGTTTGTAACGTGAAGTAAAAGTCCAGTCCTCCCATAAAACTGTTCTGCTCTTTTATATTTCATGGCAAACAGTGCCGTATGGATGAATAGTGCCGTATGGCTTGCATAGTGCCACATAGTACCTATTTTGGCTGTTTTATGCCCTAATTGGCTGATTTGTGGCCAGAATTTTTTTCAACTCAAAATATAAAAGTTATAGATCTTTGTCTTGGCTTCAAGAATTTTCATGTCTCACTTTAACCATAATTCATTATAGAGCCTAAAAATCAAGTTGTGCCTTCAATATACTGATCAGTGATCAAGTTGCGTCCCAAAAATTAAGTTGCACAACTGATATGAAGCTTGGAGGACAGACTGTGCTACCGATCAGATTGCGCCCAATATCAGACTGCGCCTAATCTAGTTGTGCCAAAATCTATGTGGCATCTGACACTTGATGGTCATCATTACCTGCCAATACTGACACAACAGTGAACGAGGAAAATCTCTTCGAATCCCGTGAATTATGCCGCTCAAGGAAAAGTTGGTGGACAGCTGTCCTGTACACTTCGTGAGTTGCGCCCAGGTGCAATCTAAATAAAATCCTTAGTTCGCCTGGACGCAACCTAAATAACTTTTGCTCAGAAGCTGCCACGTGTGTAGGCGCAGCTTAAATCAAGCACAGTTTGACTTGTTGACTGAAGCTCGCACAACCTTTATAAAGTTGAGACAACTTACATTCTAAAGCAGGATGACGTGGCGCACATGCCACTAATCTCTCAAGATGTGTCTACTATCCTGTACACGACCACGCGCATCTCAATCATATGATGCCACGCGTCTAAATACAGTTAGTACACGATTGACAACTGAATGAAAGTTGGCGCAACATGAGGTTGGCACAATCCAGTATGGCGTAACCCAGCCTCGCGCACATCAGAATAACTGCTAAAACAGTTATTTTCTGAACTCTATAAATTGAGTTTCCAATCATCATCTGACAGACAGACAGAGATCAAGAACTCTTGCAAAATTGCTGCTGCATTCTCTAAAGGCTACAGTCTTCAAGTTCACATAGTCCAAAGGATAAAGTGATCGTCTCCTGATCAGATTCCTAAAGTTATACTTCTCCAGAATTCATTGTACTTTGTACTCTTTTATAAGTTTGGAATAAAACAAATTTTTATTTTTTACAAACAAAATGGTGACTCTGCTGGGGACGACTTTCTCCTCCGACAAGAAAGTGACAACTCAATGTGACATTGCGTCGATCGGCAAGACGCAAAAGACTCTGGTTGTTCAAGTCAACCAGACAGCCTACGAGAAAATAATCAACACCAAGAGCAACAATCGCACGGTGGCTATTGCCAAGAACAGGATTGTGTGGACTCCTAAATCCTCCACAGTCGCTGTTGCCAAGACGCAACTTGAGTGCTCAATGACCAAGGCACAATCTGCCTCAGTGGCTCCAGTACAGTCTGTTTCTGTTGCTAGGGCGCAATCTGCTCACTCTGTTGCCCATGCGCAGTCTACCACTATCCTTGCTGCCAAAGCGCAGTCAGTTCAAACTACTGTCGAGGCACAGTCTGCCAAAGTTGCTGCCAAGGCGCTACCAGTAGTCCGTGGGACTATGGCGCAACCCAAGCAATCTGCTACTCCGGCACAACTTAAGGGGACTAGTCTTTTGGCTATACCCTCTTCCAATTCTCAAGTTCTGAACTTAGAGAATTCATGTCCTAGTGCTAACACTAGACAGAACAAAGGAAAAAGTCCTATAGCATTTTCTCAATTGGCACAATCTATGCCTAAAACGATCAAACAACAGAACAAAGGGAAACGCTTCTTAGCTAACCCTGTTCAAAACAAAGGAAAGCACCCTTTGGTCTTTCCTCAAACTTTCCTGGTCTATGACCCAGAGGAAGATGTATCAGATTCTATTCTTGTAAACAGAGGTCCTCGAACCTCTGATACCGAAAAGAATACTGATCAAGGAGGTATCTTACCTACCCCTATGGGGTCTGGTCAAGATCTTCCTACCTTACAAATTTCAAGATCCAAACAAGGAAAATTGAAGGTATCACAAACAGAGACACCGGGCGCAGAATTTTTAGATTTACGCGCTTATCTCAATAGGCGTCAACCAATATCAACTTTGGCAAAACACAAGAACCCTATACCAAAGGCCAATCTGTATCAAAAGTCAAAGTTTGAAAAGAAAGACCCTTCTACCTATGCTAATGAGTTGAGCACATCCTTGTACACTCAAGGAACCAAACACCTGAAGAATAGGAGACATGTTCCTAACATCATTAAGGAATATGTTCCTTCGACTTCTTCTCGTCCTGTGGTTGTAACTGACCTCCGGCAACATCTTACACAAAGGCGGAAGACTACGGGAATGTTTTTCTCACCTCCAAACCGCGCTTCAAATCGCCACTGCCTACATGAACTTGTCATCAATTGTTGTTGCCAATCGGCTCGACGATCTGTCTTCGATCGTCTGAACTATGCTTCAACTCCTGAACATATAATAGAAGACGAAGATGAACTATTATATGCTTCTGTTAACATGACTTCTCAAGGCACTGGGGTGGGAAACGTCCAAGACGTAATGCATCCCGTAATCCCAGTCAACAATACTTAGACCGGATCCATGCATTCAATGAAGGTGTCTTTCAATACACTGATCGAGAAATCGTCATTTGATCCAAGGTGTCTTTAATCAAGAAGATCTCCCTATCACTCATGTGGGAGAGGACTCTCTTTCAGAGTTTGATGCTGATAGTGAAAGTTTTGAATAAACAATCTCATCAATAGCAGCAAGAGAAGTGACAGCATATACCATTACAGAAGATCAAGATGCCTCTACGTCAACCAACCAAGAGCAACGAATTGTTGTATTAGAAGAAAAATTAAAAACCATGGCAGAAATGGTTGCAAGCATGCACACCATAATGGCGGCTCAACATATAGTACCTCCGATTGTAAACCCTGTTACAAATCCTGAGCTTATAGCATCTTCTGTACCTGTTAATCTGGGTGTACCAGCCCCTCAGTTTGCTTCTGTGCCAATTCAAGCTGATCCAAGTCAGTCTAGTGCTGGAGGTGGTAATTACCACGCTGTTCCTCCTCCTAACACTTCTAACCAGCCCACCAATTCTCAAACATCAGGGGATGCAAATGAGGCTGTGAAACTTCTGCGCACTCAGTTTGAGGCTTTCAAGCAGATGGATGGCCTACAAAGATTGGACATAAAGCAACCATATCCTACATAGTGGAAGGAGGTTCCATTTCCTCCTAAGTATAAACTCCCAACCATTATGCTGTTTGATGGTAGTACTTCTCCAAGTCAGTATATCAATTATTTTGAAGTGATGACTGATCAATTACAGCCAAATGATGCTCTCCTTACCAGAGTGTTCGTCGATTGTTTGGCCGGTACGGCATACGACTGGTATCGTAGCTTACCTGATAGCTGTATCACTTCTTTTGCTGGTTTCAAGCAAATGTCCTTGGAATGATTTTATGAGGGAGTCAATGACATGACAATGTCTGCCCTCATTAAAATTAAACAGAGGCACAATGAATCCACAGAGAGTTTTATTGAAAGATTTCGCCGAGAGGCACTCAAAATGCCTTTAGGTACTCCATCTGCTGTAACAATAAACACTTACAAATCAAACTTGTTGCCTATTATCAGTATGTGGACGGGATCTACATAATTCCAGGATTGGCCTTCTTTTATTGTTAATGCAAAGGTGGCAGAAGTGAGTGCCAAAAAGTTCAAGCAGTTAGGAGTCCAGATGACTCACCCTAACCAAGATGAACATTCTACACCTGGGGGTAGTAATCGCCAGAATAACCGCAAGAATAAAGAAATATTGGCCATCAATCTTAAAGGCAAAGAGTCTTTGGCTGTCAATGTCACTCAGACGGCATCCACCCCATCAGCACCACTGCAAAAGTCAACTCGTCCAAAAAAAGAGTATTCTTTTGACGAAGATAATACTTTAAGCATCTTCGATTGCTTGATCAAAAGCAATAAGCTTCAGCTTCCAGAGGCAAAGCGACCAGAAGAAGTGGGTAAAACTGATCACCCTAAATACTGTATTTATCACAGATTCATAGGGCATCCAACCAGAGCATGTTATGTGCTCAAGGGCAAAATCCAGGAGTTGATCAACTCTGGAGCAATTACTCTACAACAGGACGAAAAAACAGTGACTGCTAATGTGGTTTCTCTTCAGTTTGGTGATTATCCACCACAACTCGTACAAGATGGAGCTATCCCCATTCCAAGGACCACTCTAGAAATTTTGAATATCCCGCCTCCTCAAAATGAAGATCTTGTTCCGATATCAACTGACAGAGGAGAGATTATGTGGATTCATCCAGATCTGGTGGCAGAATTTGAAACGCCTTCCTCTTCTAAACAAAAGAAGCATTCCAAGTCTAAATCCAAGAACTGTAATATGGTATCCTTTGAACCATTAACAGAAGAACAAATCCTAATGGGCACTAGATCTGGAAAACCCTATCTTCGGGAGTATTCCGAAAATCAAGAGAACCCTGCTCCATCCTCGGATGCTCTTCCTCCATCATTTTCTCCTGTTGAAGATACACCGTCTACATCTGTGCCAGTGGTCGAGCCATCTCCTCCTAAGCCAACATCAGCAGACAAGGGAAAGCAACATGTTTGCTTTGATTGTCAATCTTTGAACTTTTACGTCTCTCAAAAGAAACTCGTGAGACGTTAAGTGAAGCCTTGATACAGGCTGATACTTGTTTAACTCTTCTCAAGAAGCCCAAAAAGGAGCCAGTTAGCTGTGCACATTATCATAGTGTATTTGAATTAATGCCCAATATTACTTTTACACAAGATGACATGTTGTTAGAAGACAACCGTCATGATCGTCCTCTCTATTTCACGGAATATGTGGACACCATGAAAGTCGACCGTATTCTGATTGATCTCGGGTCTGCACTTAGCATCATGCCGAAGTCCTTACTGGATGCTTTGAAAATCCCAGTACATAATCTTTCTACAACTATCACTACCATCCTTTGATTCAATCAAGGAAGAAGTGAACCTTTGGGGAAGATACGCCTAAAACTTCAAATTGGCAATCTTCGTACAAAGGTAACTTTCTATGTTATTGACAATCATGGCTCATACAATGCTTTGTTGGGAAGGCCATTCCTCCATGAACATAATATTGTACCCTCTACGCTCCATTAATGTTTTAAATATGTGGATGGTAATGGAGAAGTCCAAAAAGAGGTTATAGATCTGAATCCTTTCAAAGGAGTTGAAGCATATTGCAACGATTCTCATATGTACAAAGAGGAATTCATGAAGGTGGTACTAGCAATGGACACAGATGAAGAATAAAAGAGTATACCTGATGATACTCTGGTGATTCCAGTCAAAGGACGTACCTCCTATCCTCAGTCTTCCTAACCATTGACTATCTATCTACTTCCCATAAGAAGTGACCTAAAAGTGATAGTCAGGAACAAAGAGAGCTCATCTCTTCTGAGCCGCTTGTAATTGATCTTCATCGCAAGAAGCTCCCTCTTCCTTCTCGTTCTTCTTCTCCCCCTCTTGTCATCAATCTGACTAAGCCTGCTAAGGCTAAAGTCCCTATTATAAATGATGGTGTAAAAATCAATAAAGCATCTCCTTTGCAGTATACTGATGTCTTTTACTATACTCAGTATTATCTGGATATGCTAGATAGCTTTAAGCCACTTACAATAGAAGTCGTATCATCTCGACGAAATATGACATCATTGGATTCAATACAAGAGTCGTACTTCTTAGTACCGTCTCGAAAGAAAGATAAAAAGCCTATATTCTTCAACAAAAGAGAAGAACCAAAAATCATGCTCTATAATGATAATAGAGATGATACAGGAAGGCTACAATTACGACGCTATAGTCCACAATCTAAAGCCATCATCCGTAAAATGGGCTATGATTTCAGAACAGGTCTCAACAATGGTAAAGGAAGGCGAACCCCTCTTCGTATTGCTGTTCCAAAAGGAAAATCACAACAATACCATAGTAAGACGAAACGAGGACTAGGTCATATGTCACCACTTCCAACTCCAGAACCTTCTGAATCTGATGAAGAAGAACGTTCAAACTCTTCTGATTCTATCTCATGGGACTCTGATACCAGCATCGGTCATATTCATAAGGCGATAGTATCTTCTAACATAGTGTCCGCCGAATTTTCAGAAGATGACGAAAGTGACATTGAAGAAGCTACTGAAATAGACCCTTGGATACAAAGGATGGACAATCAGTGGGAACTTCATTTTGAACAACGAGAACCACCTACTGAAGATCAACTGGTCCAAATTGATATTGGAGAGAAAGGCGTATCACGACCAATCTTCATTAGCAAGAATCTTCCAGAAGATGATAAACAAGAATTAATTCACCTTATTCGTGAATACATTGATGTCTTCGCCTGGAGTTACGAAGCTATACCGGGATTAGATCCTCAAATTGCAACTCACAAGCATAACATTTTGTCGAATGCCAGACCGGTCAAACAACAACAACGGAGATTCAAGCCTGAAATGATGGATGCAATTGATGATGAAGTCAAAAAGCTTATAGCTTGTGGCTTTATCAGAGAAGAACAACATCCTGACTGGGTGGCCAATGTCGTCCTTGTCCTGAAGAAGACCGGAAAGGTTCGAGTTTGCATAGACTTTCGGGATCTCAATGATGCTTGCCCCAAAGACGAATTTTCTCTCCCAATTACTGATGTTATGATCGATAATACATGTGGATTCGAACGAATTTCTTTCATGGATGGGTTTTCTGGATATAATCAAATCCGAATGGATCCTGAAGATGAAAAACATACTTCGTTTCGTACTCCTCGGGGTGTGTACTATTATACGGTCATGCCGTTTGGTCTTAAGAACGCAGGTGTAACTTGCCAGCGGGCTATGAGCACTATCTTTCGAGATCATTTACGAAAGACCATCGAATGCTATGTTGACGATATTGCTGTCAAAAGTCATCTCAACGAAGATCACATTCAAGATTTAAGAACTATCTTCAATCTAATGCGCCAGCATCAACTCAAAATGAACCCCACCAAGTCTTTCTTGGGTGTCTCTAGTGGTAAGTTTCTCGGCTTCGTCATTACCTCTAATGGTATACACGTTGATCCCGAGAAGACCAAAGCCATTCAAGAGATGTGTTCTCCACACAACCTAAAAGAGCTACGAGGATTCCAAGGTCGACTTGCGTACATCAGGCAGTTTATTTCGAATTTATCTGGACGTTGCAGACCATTTACTCAATTAATTAAGAAAGGTGTATCTTTCGTTTGGACGAAAGAATATCAACGAGCATTTGATGACATAAAGCGGTATTTAATGAATCTACCGGTTCTTGTACCACCGATCTCAGGAATACCCTTTTTAATGTTTGTTCGAGCAATGGATCATTCATTGGGAGCTTTGCTAGCTCAAAAGAATAAGGAAGGTCATGAACAAGCCATCTACTATCTCAGCCGAACGATGATTGGAGCTGAACATCGTTATAGTCCAGTGGAGAAGGAATATTTAGCCTTAATGTTTGCTGTTCAGAAGACAAGACATTACATCATAGGCCAAACTATTCATGTCATATCCCGGGTCAATCCTCTTCGAGTCTTAATGAAGAAGCCAAGCACACTCAATTCTAGGCTTGCCACATGGGCCATATTATTAGCGCAATATGATATGGTTTATGTTCCTCAAAAGTCTATGAAAGGCCAAGCACTTGTTGACTTCTTAGCAGCTCATCCTGTCCCTGAGACATCTAAACTCTATGATGAGATTCTGGACGAAACATTGGAATCAAATATGATCTCAGAAGAATTTCCTACTTGGAGGTTGTTCTTTGATGGAGCTTCTAGAATTGGACCAGGAGGTACTCTTGTTGCTGGAGTAGGAATTGTTCTTGTTTCACCCGATGGATTAACTATTCAAAGGGCCTATTCTTTAGACGAATCATGCTCCAACAATGTGGCAGAATACAATGCTTTGCTCATTGGACTTCAATTAGCCAAACAATTGAATATTGAATATCTCGAAGTACATGGTGACTCTAAGCTGATTGTTAATCAGGTTAGAGGCATATATGAAGTCCGACATCAAGATTTGGTACCATACCATGAAGCAGCAACCCAAATAGCTTCTTCGTTCAAAGGGTTCTTCATCGAACATGTACATCGCCCATGTAATACAGAAGCCGATGCCTTAGCTAACCTAGCCGCGGTATTGGCAGTGCCAATCAAAAGACAACAAATGGTTGTTATTTCTAACAGAGAACTATTCTGTGTTGAAAACAATCACAATATTGAATTCAGCAACCTAACTGAAGTCAATGTCCTTAGCGAGGATTGGAGAGTTCCTTTCATTGATTTTGCAGTACATGACATATTGCCAGAAGATCCTAAGGAAGCTACAAGTATCCGTCGTCGATCACTTCGATTCTATTATAATCATACTACTAAAACTCTCTATCGAAGAACTTTTGATGGATTACTCTTGAGGTGTCTCGCTGGTGATGAAGCAAAGCAGATATTACGTGAAGCTCATGATGGCATTTGTGGAGCACATCAACCTGGTCCTAAACTATAGGATCGTATCCGACGTATGGGTTACTACTGGCCCTCTATGGTATCAGATGCTATTGATTATGCAAGAAAATGCCGTGCATGTCAAATTCATGCAGATTTCGTTCATCAATCGTCGGAATTTCTTCATTCAACTGCAGCCTCATGGCCTTTTGAAGCTTGGGGCATGGATATAATTGGCCCTATCAATCCTCCTTCATCTAAAGGACATCGGTTCATCTTAGCCATAACCGATTATTTTTCCAAGTGGGCCGAAGCTATATCTTTGGCTGAAGTAAAGGCGAGTAGCGTTATCAATTTTATCAAACATCATGTGATATATAAATTTGGTGTCCCTCGCCGAATCATTCATGATAATGGGCCGCAATTTATCAGCCAAAAATTTAATAGGTTCTGTGATGATAAAAGATTTAATAATGTCGCCTCTACAGCCTATAATCCTACGGCTAACGGGTTGGCTGAAGCATTCAATAAGACCATTATCAAACTCCTTAAAAGTTTGTCTCTATTAACAAACGCAGTTGGAGTGATAAACTTGGAGAATGTCTATGGACATATCGTACTACTGTCCGTAACCCCATAGGTTGCACACCTTTTTCTCTGGTATATGGATGTGAAGTTGTTCTACCTTTGGAAATTCAAATTCCATCATTGAGAATCGCCATTGCTAATGAGATTACGACAGATGATAATGATCGTCTTCGACTTCAGGAATTGGAGGCGATCGATGAGAAAAGGTTATTAGCTCAACAGCATATCGAGCTTTATCAGGCTCAAATTTTAAAAGCTTTCAATCGCAAAGTTAGAGTGCAAACATTTCAAGAAGGCGAGTTTGTTCTTATAGTCAGACGTCCTATGACTATGACACATATGAGTAAAGGCAAGTTCGAGGTAAAATGGAAAGGACCATATGTGATAAATAAAGTCTTTTCTAATGGAGCCTATCAATTAACAGATATGGATGGCAGAGTTGCTATGATACCCATCAATGGCAAATTTCTCAAGAAATATTATGTATAAAGACAAAATGTACTTTATTTTCAGAGACATGATGTAAATAAAAGTTCATTTTTTATTTCAAAAGTATAATGGAATTACATAATATTAAGGGCGAAGAGGAGGCCCTGACCCTTCATGATTAAATACATAGTTCGCTAACAGTTCAAACATCTCATTGTCTAAACTCACAAAGAACTTGCAGGCAGCCATCCTCAATGCCTCTTCTTCGGCAGTCTTCCCAGGCTCTACTAGTTTGGAAATCAAGTTCTCTCCTGGTGCAGGAACAGTTGAGCTTTCACCCCTTTCTTTCTGAGGAGGTACTGAGGGCTCAGCAGGTGGTGTCTCAGTCTTTCCTTCAAGCTTCGGGATGAGCAAATCTTTGGAGGACATTTTGTATAGAAAAGAAAGAAAGTGACGATATCTACGAAAGTTTTGTTCTATTTATAGACAAAATAACTAGATAGTCAATCTCGAGAACTGATGCGACTTTTTGAAAGAATCCCAACTGTTCGTTCATTTACAACTGTTCATTCATTTATAAATGTTTGTTCATTTATAACTGTTCGTGACTGTTCATTCATTTTCAGTGTCCTTATCTCAAAAATTGAAGTGACTGTTCACTTTTCCTCATGAAAGTTCACATTCTCTATACTTTTGAAATTCTGTATTACATCAGTAACTTGTCATCCACATTTTTCCTTGATTCTATGTTTCTTATCACCACATCAAGATCAAATCGTAAAGAAGAGAAAATCATTCTTTATTCCTTCTTTAAAAACATAGATACATCTTAATGGAAATCTATTACATCTCGGATTTTCATTCAAAATGAAGGTCGATTACATCTTTGGATCTTCTTATTTGTTGGTGGCAATTCCTTGTCGTCTCGACTTGAAGCAACGAGCTCGACAATGGAATTAACTCTGGTCTTCTCTCTGAGAAAGACTAGAGAAGAACCACAGTGTGCAGCAGCCCAAAGATGAGCTGCTGTCGATACAACTGGTGGAGAGAAGACAGCCCGCCAGGAAAACTAGGAACGAGATCACCCTTGTGGTATGATTCCTAATTCTGTCTCTCCACTATCCAACTCTCATGTATACAGGCTCTTCCTACCATCTGAGGAAGACCCATCTTAACATAAAAGTCCTGAGCTGTCTGATTTGAGTGTCAAAACCATATGAGCTGTCTCATGTGGGTGTCAGAAGAATGTTCTCTGCAACATCCAAATCACCAATACCAGTTCTGAAGAAGCTCGATAACCAAGTCCCTGCAAATGTCAATGAAACATAAGAAGTTAGCAGAAATCTATCAGCAATGCGCCTACAAACAGGCGCACATCAGTATGTGCCTACAAACAGGCACACATTAGTATGTGCCTACAAACAGGCGCACATCAGTATGCGCCTACAAACAGGTGTACATCAGCATTGTACCTACAAGCAGGCACATATCAGCACGGAGCATTGATCAAACAAGCGTATGACAGCAATACGTGCCTCTGATCAGAGCTAAACACTGGGCCACAGTGTGCGCCTATTCTCAGAAATAGTTAGCGCATATCAATAGTGTCTACAACATGCAAATCAATACTTGTCTCCAGAAGTGGTGCGAAAGAAAAATACTCATACTATTGACTCTTCGTCGAGGCTTACCAATTTTTGAAGACACAAAATACAAGCAAGTAATATCAGAATGAAGTGGCGCAAGTGAAGCCTATGGGAAGACATTGGTTTTGAGAGAGTATGAATGGTTTGTTCATTTCTGAATGTCCTTTTTAAAGAGGATAAAGATGAGATCGGTGCGTCATTCTAGGATCCTATTTTGGGAAAGAACTAAAAATAGGCATCTAAAAAGCGTGTAACAACTGCCACGTGTTCTTCAGAAGAAATAGTAAAACGAAGAACTAGTTAAAAGAATATGTCCATGAGCACTATTCGAAATCACAGCCACACAAAATCAGAAATTCTAGGTTTCATTGCATAAAGACGGGTGGACCCCTACAATCAAGGACAGAAAAATAAAAAAGTTGTTCTGCCCAGAACATTATTTTTTGTCCTTGCCTTTATCGGTCTGACGAAGGGCGGCATCCAATTCTTGTATAGTGCAGATCCCCGAACGACGCATCAGGTTGAGAAATCCCTCCGAATTGATGTGCTCCTCAGAGGATGATCCGCCACTCGAGCGATTGAAGACTGACGGGGTTAAACCGAAACAGTTCAGAAAGTTCACTGCCCTCAAAGCTGGGTCAGCCTCTAATAAAAAAGTTGAAGGCGCAACATCCTGTCTCGTTTCAGGAGACTTGGTTGTGGTGTCAACATTGGTCTCCATCTCTTTCTTCTTGGGAGCCATTGAAGAACAGAAGTAAAGACCAAAGTACGAAGTCAACTACATATATATATCAACAAATTGACTCTTCATATTCCTCATGGGAAACTGAAAGAAATCAATAAAACTCTGGAAGACGAAAAGAAGATTGAATATTTTCGAGAAAGGTATTTAATCATGATGACCGAGCATTGACCGGCGCAACCTGACTTAGTCAAAACTTTTATCAATTCAAAGTATTCCAAAACTTTGTAATGTTTTAAGTTTTGAAAAATTTGAAGGGGGTCTTGTAGAGCCTAAAAATCAAGTTGCGCCTTCAATATACTGATCAGTGATCAAGTTGCGCCCCAAAAATCAAGTTGCGCCACTGATATAAAGCTTGGAGAACAGACTGTGCCACCGATCAGATTGCGCCCAATATCAGACTGTGCCTAATCTAGTTGCACCAAAATCTACGTGGCATCTGACACTTGATGGTCATCATTACCAGACAATACAGACACAACAGTGAACGAGGAAAATCTCTTCGAATCCCGTGAATTGTGCCGCTCAAGGAAAAGTTGGTGGACAGCTGTCCTGTACACTTCGTGAGTTGCGCCCAGGCACAATCTAAATAAAATCATTAGTTGTGCCTGGGCGCAACCTAAATAACTTTTGCTCAGAAGCTGCCACGTGTGTAGGCACAGCTTAAATCAAGCGCAGTTTGACTTGTTGATTGAAGCTCGCGCAACCTGATAAAGTTGAGAACTGAATGAAAGTTGGCGCAACATGAGGTTGGCGCAATCCAGTATGGCGCAATCCAGCCTCGTGCACATCAGAATAACTGCTAAAACAGTTATTTTCTGAACTCTATATATAGAGTTTCCAATCATCATCAGACAGACATACAGAAATCAAGAACTCTTGCAAAATTGCTGCTGCATTCTCTAACAGCTACATTCTTCAAGTTCACATAGTCCAAGGGATAAAGTGATCGTCTCCTGATCAGATTCCTAAAGTTATACTTTCTCAGAATTCATTGTACTTTGTACTCTTTTACAAGTTTGGAATAAAACAAATTTTTGTTTTTTTGCAAATATTCATATGTGACTTTTATGTCACGAGGGGTCCATGTGACTTTCTAACTTGACCGTGTTCCTTACTTGGTTACCTGTATGCGTGCTGGTACATTTTCTAAGTGTGTATTGAGATACAATATTTGTATGCACTATGGTGCTATTTAATGAGTACACTGAGGTGTGACTCTACGTGCTAAGTGATCATTCGTGTTATATGTCAATACATGTGTACCTTCCAGCACAGTCATGGTAATTGGTCAGTAATAGTGTCGTGGTATATTGATTGTTGTTTGATGCATTACACTAAGCATGGATCTAGATTTGGGACTCTTGAGCCGATGTGGATTCATACTTAGGGTACACGTACTATGTTACGATATATAGGAGGATGACAATGTGACCACGACATGTAATTCCAAGATTAAAATATGGTTAATCTAAGCAACTTAAATCGGTAGAAGCATTGGGAGGGAACATAATTTCGAAATCGTGCCATACTAGCCACCCCAGGTCCAGTCCTGACGTGTCGGGTTGGCCGCCACGGATATAGTTCCATCCGCCTATAGTGGATGACTATATCCGACTCCTATTGTTGTGTGTTAATATTTTAGCACGGTGGCCTTACGGGGGACATATGCATAATCAAAGTGCTACGTGTGTATATATATAATGGTTTGGCTAGCCCAGCTGGGTTGACACGATCCGAGGATTTCTATAATTTGCATTACTGGGATAATCCATGCAAAACATAGAAATCCGTAGGATTGATTGGCCGCTTGTAAACTGACTTGCATTTGAGATATTTCTTCTGTTAGTAACTGAGAAACATGGACTATCATGGTGCGTGGTCCAACCCATGTCCTTGTTTGGTTGTTGGGTTGGGCTATTGTGCTGCGATAGGCTATGGACCAAAGTTACGACGGGAAGCCTTTTATTATTATTATTATGCTTGGATTTATCTCACTCTTTTATGCTCCCTTGTGGTACTTGCTATTCGGGGCCTGACCCCGCTGATTTTGTTTGGCCATATATCGTAGCAGCACCAGAGGATCCAACCTTCTACCCGAACAATGGTGCATACCAGGAGTATGGGCGCTAGGGACAATGAGTAGGTTTCTTCTTCACCGCTCTGATAACATATATTTTGTACATGTCATTTAGCCACCGACACTTGTTTAGCCGGTAGTTCTGGACATTTAGCTCCTCACATAATTATAATTAAATCAAACTGCAGCTGACTATAGTTATATACTATTGACTCTCGGTACTCGCTTATCATTTTGTATAGCTAGGCTCATGAATCATTTTGATGAAGCGTCGTGGACGCCTTACTGCTTTGTCTTATATGATCATTATTTTCTACTTCTTGTTTTGATTGATTGAGACCTAGATGCTCTATGAGACCATTGGAGACTTGATTGTAGCATGCACCCCCTAGTCTCTTGACAGCTACGATCGCCGTATGACGTTTATATATCTCATATGGAGTAGCTGGCCTAGTCCGTCTTTGTATTCTGGTACTGGGGCGTGACATCCTCCATCCTTGGCTTCCAAATCGCCTAGTTTCTCCTTGTGAGGATGATCATACGAGTGTTCATATCCTCCGTAGACATGGTTGCCAGAACCTCCAAAGCTCTGATACCAGATGTTGGAAATTGGATACTTCCTCCTACGCTCCGATACCGTGTCTGAGATATTGTCGCAGCAGAAACTTAGGCCAACCCATCTGAAATAACCAACCCCCATCTAACGGACACCAAGCACAGATAAATATAAGTATATGGTGGTGACTACGTCACCTGGACAAATTTTAATCTCTATAACTCAGATAAAATTTCAAGATTGACTAAAACTAATGTTGAACCCTTTGTCCTAATAGGTTCAACCCCCTCACCATGTTGACACAAAGTCACAGTCAACCAAATATTGATAACATTGACTAAATAATATTTGTAATAATTCAATACGACACACGACGTCTATATCAAGCTCAAGTCAAACGACAGCTCAGTCTTTACAATACAGTTGTATATGAGTCTGTATTTTGTACTTTTATTGAGTCTAGACTGTTGTAAACTGTGTCATGCTGAGCTCTTGAGACTTGACCTATAGCCTACCCAAAGATCCATAAACTCCACCAACCAAAAATAAGCCCATTGGTCCATTAGAACCATTCTGTGCTCTGGAGACAGAGTTCGGGCCGAACTCTGCCTCCACACAGAGTTCGGACCGAACTCTGTCTCCTAAAAATCAGCAACCTAAAATTTAGGGTTAGCTGGTTGCTAGTTGTCCAACGGCCAAATATTTGAAATTTTCTACCCGAATTCTGGCCGAATTCTGCCTACAAAAATCCTATAAATAGGCCTAGAATTCTCTCATTTCAAACCATCCAATCTTCTCTTCTCTTCTCTCTTAAGCTCAAATAAACCATACCCTTCCCATCTACTAGCCACAAGCTTCCTAAGTCTCGAGTGCTCAGCATCTCTCAGTTAGGAGTCTTGTACAAGAGTTTGAAGAAGTCGCTTGGAAAATTCCGAGCAAATCGCCACTGCGATCCTCTGTAAGAAGTTGACGTGCTCTTCTGAAGAAAAGGCACGGGTTGTAAACTACTATTTCACAAATAGTAGATTTAATCCTGAGCTAGAGTTCTCAGGCCTGGACTAGTCCTCCACGAGGGAAACCAGGTTAAAATCGGCTGTGTTTGCGTATGCTCTCTTGCTTCTCACTTTAAATTCCGCATTTACTCTGATTAGTTTTGTTTGTGATAGAGTTGAATTTTTAATTGGATATTTTCTCTTTAAACTCTATTCACCCCCCTCTAGAGTTGCCATCTGTTCTTCAATTGGTATCAGAGCTCTGTTCTCTTTACAAGGATTTACATCCTAGAGCTGATCCATGGCAGCCACACAATCCTTGATTTCCAATCACGGTGAAGGACAGTCCACTCATAGGCCTCCCCTATTTGATGGAACTAACTACACGTATTGGAAAACAATGATGAGCTTTTATCTCAAGTCACTAGACTTTGACCTGTGGACTGTCGTCACTGACGGTTACAAAAAGCCCGCCAGAATAGTTGTCAACGGTGATCTTGTTAAGAAATCACATGACAAGTATTCTGACGAGGAGAAGAAACAGGCAAGTCTAGACGCGAGCGCTATTAATGCTTTAATCTGTGCTATAGACAAGAATGAGTTCAACAGGGTATCTACTTGTACCACATCTTACGAAGTGTGAAAACTCCTAGAAGTGACGCATGAAGGAACCACCCAAGTCAAAGAATCCAAGATAAGCCGTCTCACTCAAGAATACGAAGCTTTCAAGATGAAGCCAAACGAGACGATCACGCAAATGTTCACAAGATTTCTCGACATCATCAACCCCCTGTCTTCACTCGGCAAGCAATATTCAAATCACGAGAAGATTCGCAAACTACTTAGGGGGCTACCAAAAATTTGGAACCCTAAGGTGACAACCATCATTGAAGGAAATGATCTCACAACCATGTTCATGGAGACCTTGATGGGAAAGCTAATGACTCATGAGCTTGACCTCAAGGACTTCGAAGAGCCTGCTCCTAAGGCTAAGGAGATCATACTCAAAGCTCACCGACGGAGGGCTGAACCTGAAGAGATGGATGACGACAACTCAGAAGAAGATGATCAAGCCCTTATGGTCCGCAACTTCAAGAAATTCCTTCGCTTCAATCGAAGGAAGAAGGAACCACAAGAAGATGGCAAAGAAGAGCCAACCTGCTATGGTTGCAAGAAGACTGGACACGTCCGAAAAGACTGTCCATTCTTGAAGAAGAGCAACCGCTATGAGAAGCCATACAAGAAGACCTCCTCAAAGAAATATGCCAACACAAGCATTTGGCATGAAAGCGAAGCTAGTGACTCCGAGGAAGAAAAGGACTCTCCTCAAGATACGGCTAATGTGTGCCTAATGGCAACATCCGATAAGGTATCAAACGAAACTCTTGACGACTTCTCTTTTGATGAACTTGGCGATGTTTTCACCGATTTACTCGATGATCAAAAAAAGATCATTGGTAAATACAAACACGCCAAGGACAAAATCAAAAGTCATGAAGTCGAAATTCAAAGACTTTCTCTATTGCTTGATAACATTAGAGACACTTCACCCACGGAAGTCACAGATGAGGTATCGAAGCTTAAACTAAGCCTTCATGATGCTGAAACACGTATTGAGCAACAAACACAAGAAATCACAACACTCAACACGATGCTTGCTGAAGAAAAGAGTAGACACAAGATTTCTATGACTAAGATATATAGTTTAAATGCTAAGGTTACTGAACTGCAGGCTGTCTCTAAGAGATTAGAGACTAAATTAGGAAAACATGTTGTTCAACCTCAAACCCAATCTCATGAGACACCCACAAAGAATAACACTTCTCATGCTAGTCATCCACATCATCCATCTACAACACGTAATCATGCTTTCATATACACACACTTTTACAAAGGACACAAACCACATACACGTAGAAATAATTATCATATGTCACAAAATCATCATGTTACACATAGATACAATCATCACCATGTTGCACAAAGACACAATCAACATCATTCTATATATAGGCATCATCACCATGCTGCTCCATATAGACACTATCACCATGCTACTCCATATTACTCTGATGTTCCACATAGACAATATCACCATGCCACTCCACATCACTCTATGCATAGTCATCATCACCATGCTAATCATCATACTTCTTCTCATTATAGACATCATCAGCATGCTCCTAATGTAAATAGGAATGCTATATGTACTTATTATGGTTTACATGGACACATATCACCACAATGTAGAATTAGAAGATTAGTTGATAGAAAGATATATGCATGGTTTCCAAAAACTAACTTTTCAGGGCCCTCAAGAACTTGGGTACCAAAGGTCACATCTACTCTTGATGTAGGTGGACCTTCCCTCCTCAACTAAGAGTAAGTGGATTCTCGATAGTGGATGCTCGCGGCATATGACGGAAGACGCACATCTTTTCGCATCACTATCGATGAAGAGAGAAGGATATGTATCCTTCGGTAATAACCTAAAAGGTTATATTATAGGTAATGGTATTATTGGCTATCCTTCCTCTCCCGTAATAAAGGATGTCTGCCTAGTGACCGAGTTAAAGCATAACTTGCTCAGCATCAGTCATCTTGCTGACCATGGTTATGACATTAACTTTGGACAAAACAAATGCCTTATTTATGATAGTCAACGGGAGACATTGCTTTTGAAGGGGTAAAAGAGGATAATATTTATATTTTCTATTTGTCTGGAAATACTAACAATGCAGGTAGATGCTTATTTGCTCATAAAGATGAACGACTACTATGGCACCAGCGTCTTGGTCATGCCAATATGGATACCATATCCAGGCTATCGACCAAGAAGCTAGTTAGAGGCTTGCCCGACATCACATTCAAAAAGGACACCGTATGTGCCGAATGTGAGTTGAATAAGGCAACCAAGTCATCTTTTTATTCCATAAACTCTGTAAGCACTACTAGACCCTTGCAACTACTCCATATGGATTTATTTGGCCCTAGTAGAGTAGCCAGTCTTGGTGGAAAACTCTACGCCTTTGTTATTGTTGATGACTTTTTAAGATTTACTTGGGTTTTCTTTCTTGCAAATAAAAGTGATGCTTTTTCGGTTTTCAAGATTTTTGTCAAAAAAGTTCAAAACGAAAAAGGCTACATGATTACTCGAATCCGAAGTTATCATGGAGGCGAATTCAAAAATTCTGATTTTGAAAGGTTTTGTGATTCTAATGGTTTTGATCATGAGTTTTCTTGTCCAAGAACTCCTCAACAAAATGGTATTGTGGAGCGGAAGAATAGGACTCTTGGCGATATGGCCAGAGTTATGTTGAACAAGCTTTCACTTCCGAAATATTTTTGGGCTGAAGCTGTCAGTACAGCAGGCCACATTTTAAATAGGGTGCTTATTCGTCCTATTACGAAGAAAACACCCTATGAGCTTTGGTTTGGGAGAACCCCAAATGTTTCTTATTTTAGAGTTTTTGGATGTAGATGTTTTATCCTTAACACCAAAGACAACTTAGGCAAATTTGATGCCAAAGCTGACGATGGTATTTTCCTTGGCTATGCTGCCAAGAGTAAGGGATATAGAGTTTTTAACAAATGCTCTTTAATTGTGGAAGAGTCTACAAATGTGACTTTTGATGAAGATAACAGTGCAGCAGCTACTCTTGATGATGATTTGAGCCATCAACGTCTACTCTAATGAACACCGCAACCGAAACAAATTCTCTGGAAAGCTTGCCTAAGAAATTCTCTTTCAAGCCATCACATCCAGAAAATTTGGTAATCGGTGAGGTTTCACGAGGAGTAACTACTAGATCATCATTAAGAGACTCTATTGCTAGTACTGTCTTTATTTCACAAATTGAGCCTAAAAACATTTCTGAAGCTTTCAATGATAAATTTTGGATTTCTGCTATGCAAGAAGAACTCAACCAATTCGAGATGAGCCAAGTATGGGAACTCGTTCCTAGACCGGCTAATCACTCGATTATTGGTACTAAATGGGTTTTTAGAAACAAAGTAAATGAAGATGGTTCAGTCACACATAACAAAGCTCGTCTAGTATCCCAAGGATACAACCAAGAGGAAGGTATCGACTACGATGAGACGTATGCTCCTGTTGCTAGATTAGAATCCATTCGGATGCTCTGTGCATTTGCAAATTTTCAAAATTTCAAATTATTTCAAATGGATGTTAAAAGTGCTTTCTTGAATGGTTTTATTAAGGAGGAAGTTTATGTAAAACAACCCCCTGGTTTCGAAAATCACAAATTTCCCGACCACGTGTTCAAGCTAAAGAAAGCACTGTACGGCCTCAAACAAGCCCCTAGAGCTTGGTATGAACGGCTAAGCAACTTCTTGCTTGAGAAAGGTTTTTCAAAAGGGAAAATTGACACTACACTTTTCATAAAATCTTTCAAAGACACTATTCTTTTAGTACAAATATATGTAGATGATATTATTTTTGGTTCTACTGATGAAACCCTTTGTCAAGATTTTTCCATGTGTATGCAGACCGAGTTTGAGATGCGCATGATTGGGGAGCTCAACTACTTTCTTGGACTGCAAGTCAAACAAATGTCAAATGGAACCTTCATCTGTCAGTCAAAGTATACAAAGGACATGCTGAAGAAATTCGACCTTGATAACGTCAAACCAATCAGCACTCCTATGGCTACTTCAACCAAACTTGAACCAGATGATAGCGGCAAACCCGTAGATCAACGTAAGTATCGAGGTATGATAGGCAGTTTACTCTATCTTACTGCTAGTCGCCCTGATATAATGTTTAGCATTTTCTTGTGTGCTAGATATCAAGCAAATCCTAAGGAATCACACATGACCGCAGTTAAGCGTATCTTTCGATACCTTAAGGGTACGGTTACAGTGGGCCTATGGTATCCCAAGTCAACATCATTTGACCTCATTGGTTACTCTGATGCTGATTTTGCTGGATGCAAGGTTGACCGTAAAAGTACGAGCGGTACGTGTCATTTATTAGGAAAGGCTTTAGTCTCTTGGTTTAGCAAGATTTAGAATTCTGTCGCACTATCCACAACAGAAGCTGAATACATAGCAGCTGGGTGTTGTTGTGCACAAATTCTGTGGATGAAGCAAACCCTTGAAGACTATAATTTATCTTTCATGCATATTCCAATCTTTTGTGACAACACTAGTGCTATAAACTTGACTAAGAACCCCATTTGTCACTCACGCACGAAGCACATTGAGATACGATACCACTTTTTGCGTGATCATCAGTAAAATGGCACAATTAACTTAGAATTTATTGACACTGATCACCAGTTAGCAGACTTCTTCACAAAGCCATTATCCGAAGAGCGCTTCAATTTCCTTTGTCGTGAACTTGGAATTTTAGATGAAGCTGTCATAAATTAAAATACACCTGCGTAAATATCGATTATATTGTGATTCTCTTATAATGAACTTGCTATGGGTACAAGCCGAAAGGGCCCTTCTGACAACAAGGCGTAAAAGCCTAAGCGACACGGTGCACTAGTCCTCAGGACTACCGCTAGCTGGGATCCGGCCCCTGCAGCTAACCCATGGCAACTTCAAAATATTGAATTATGATTTAACTCCTTGTTTATTATACGGTACATTTTGATTTATGACCTGCTGACATGCTAATTTTTCAATTTTATATTGCTATCCTTCTACTTCTACTATCTGGTTTATTGAATCTTTTAAACATTTATCTTTATATCTTATATTGGTTTCCCATACTTAACCAATATTTTATCCTTTTAGCCTGATTTCAGTTCTGGGACAAGGACCCAGAATTCGGGCCGAACTCTGTCCTTACCAGAGTTCGGGCCGAGTTCGGCCTCCCTGTTCCAGAATCGGGGACTGTTCCAGCCGTGGATCTCATTGTTGATCCAATGGTCAAAATTGAACCCGACCAAGAGAAACCCTCACCTTTATTTCGGTTTCTCTTCCCTCTCCTTCATTCTTACCACCTCCTCCACTTCTCCTCCACTATTTTCTTAAAACCCTAACCCTAATCTCTTCTCTATTGTGCTCCATTCTTCCCCAAACTCAAGGAGAAGGGCTATTTTCCAATTCTCTTTCACTGTTCATCAATTATTTGAGGTATAACTCACTCTCCTTCTCTATCTCAGTTTTATCTATTTTGTGCTATGGCTCCTCGCTTGCTCAACCGTGGGAAGAGACCTCGGACCGAGGGTGCATCCTCGTCGAGTGCTCCTCCTCCCGTTGAGCAACCCGTTGAACAACAACAACCACCTCATCCGTTGTTCAACCCTTCACGTCCACGTGATCCAAACACTTACGACGACCGACTTTTTATATCACTAGACGCATCTAATGACTGGTTTAGTAATTTTCAGACACGTCCGGTGTTTGCGGGACACCCCATAAATTTCACAATTTTCTCACAGTATGATGCACTCTTTAATGACTTTTGTCTTGATGAACTCGTTACTTCTAATTCGGTCATTTAACGTAGTGCAATACAAATGTTTTATTGCAATTTGACTCATGATGATACTCGTATCTATTCACGTGTTACGGGTATTGATATCTCATTTGATGACTTTGAATTAGCTAAATATCTTGACCTTATTGAGCCTAATTCTTGGGAGAAGCTTGTTGAAGCTAGATCCTTTATCTTTCCCGAAGGGATTTCTCTAGAGAGTTTCAAGGACGACCTGTGTAGCCCAAACACACGTCCTCGTAAGCTCTTGGCAAAGTACCTCAATCCTTACTTCTATGAGCTTCATCGGATCATTTTCAACACTATTCTACCCAAAGCCGGCTCCACCGATGAAGTTACTTATTTTGAAATATCAGCTTTGTATCATCTCCACTATCACATTCCTTTTAACCTCCCACGCACAATGATGGATTGGATGATCAACTGTAGGAAGAAACCAAGATCCTTGGTTTATGCTTTATATCTTCCTATGATCTTTCGTGCGTTCCATGTGCCTCTTGATAATTGTCCTTTCTTATCTGCCCCTGCCTTTCTCTCCAAGGCAAGGAGGCTTCATGCGGCCGTTGGCTCCCCGGTCGTGTCTGAGCATTCTGAGGATGAGCCGGATGCCCCTCCTTTCGGACAGGATCCTCCTCCTCCTCTGGCCACTCTTGAGTCGCTTCAGGCTATGCTTCGAGATCGTTTCACTTTGGAGGACGATCGATGGACTCAGCTGGACTATCGGACCACATTGTAGATGAGTGCTATCAGCAACTCGCTGCATGACATCCGGTATTCCATGTCTTGCGCTCCTTCCATGCCCATTCCTATGGAGCGAGATCCCGATCGTGAGGGTTTTCAAATTGATGACCCTTGGGTTCGTCGCTACATGGATCCGGACTCGGCTTTTGTGGACCCACGTCGCTCCTTTACTGATCCTTCGGACGACGCCGGGCCCTCTCGTGCTCGTTGATGGTTTTGGACTACTACTTGAGGCTGCTACTGGAGATCTTAGATTATGCTTTCTGCTTTCTGCTTTAGTTACTTTTATGTACTTGGTTTGTAGTAGACTCATTATGGTTTATGTTTTTAAGACATTGGTAGATCTATTATCAGTTCTTATGACTCTTGGTCATTATTTTATATGCAGTTTCTTCTCCTTTATGTGTTTTGCCAGTTATAATTTATCTATCTCATATTGCTAAATGCCAAAAGGGGGAGTTATGTGTATATTCTGTTTATATTTTTTGGTATATGTGCTTTTTGTGCTTTTGGGAGATATTCCTTATCAGGCCAACAGGTTCAACGTATTGTTTACGGGGGAGCTATCTTGTTTAGCTCGGCACCGATTATGGGGGAGCTATGCTTTTGTCATTGACTGTGTCCAGGTATGAATATTGAATATACATTTATTATTTTATCAATTATCAATATGGGGGAGATTGTTGACACAAAGTCACATTCAACCAAATATTGATAACATTGACTAAATAATATTTGTAATAATTCAATACGACACACGACGTCTACATCAAGCTCAAGTCAGACGACAGCTCAGTCTTTACAATACAGTTGTATATGAGTCTGTATTTTATACTTTTATTGAGTCTAGACTTTTGTAAACTGTGTCATGCTGAGCTCTTGAGACTTGACCTATAGCCTACCCAAAGATCCATAAACTCCACCATCCAGAAATAAGCCCATTGGTCCATTAGAACCATTCTGTGCTCTGGAGACAGAGTTCGGGCCGAACTCTGCCTCCACACAGAGTTCGGGCCGAATTCTGTCCCCTAAAAATCAGCAACCTAAAATTTAGGGTTAGCTGGTTGCTAGTTGTCCAATGGCCAAATATTTGAAATTTTCTACCCGAATTCTGGCCGAATTCTGCCTACAAAAACCCTATAAATAGGCCTAGAATTCTCTCATTTCAAACCACCCAATCTTCTCTTTTCTTCTCTCTTAAGCTCAAATAAGCCATACCCTTCCCATCTACTAGCCACAAGCTTCCTAAGTCTCGAGTGCTCAGCATCTCTCAGTTAGGAGTCTTGTGCAAGAGTTGAAAAAGTCGCTTGGAAAATTCCGAGCAAATCGCCACTGCGATCCTCTGTAAGAAGTTGACGTGCTCTTCTGAAGAAAAGGCACGGGTTGTAAACTACTATTTCACAAATAGTGGATTTAATCCTGAGCTAGAGTTCTCAGGCCTAGACTAGTCCTCCACGAGGGAAACCAGGTTAAAATCGGCTGTATTTGCGTATGCTCTCTTGCTTCTCACTTTAAATTCCGCATTTACTCTGATTAGTTTTGTTTGTGATAGAGTTGAATTTTTAATTGGATATTTTCTCTATAAACTCTATTCACCCCCCTCTAGAGTTGCCATCTGTTCTTCACACCACACTACAGAAGAAAAGAAAGATTACAATTGAAATCGCTCACCAACCCGTAGCAATCTCCCTAACCGAAGTTGACGACCCCTCAATTAGATCTCTTCTTTTTTCTGTCTTGGATGACGAAGTCCTAAGAGCAAAGTACAGAACTTTTTCTTAGATTTCATGTGAACGAGCAACTCGAATCTCCACTTTTTGTGCTGTGTTTTGTGCCTCCACCCTCACCCCATATATATAGGATGAGAAAAACCTATTTGAGCTTATAATAGGATTTCTTAAATATGAAGCCCTCAAATAAGAATCCTACTATACCTAAAATAGTCCATCAACATCCTATTTTAGATTATAATAGGATCTCTTAAATAGAAAATCCTCAAATAAGAATCCTATTATATCTAAAATAGTCCAGCACTAATAATGGACATCCAAATCAAATTAAATCAAATATTTAATCAAATTTGGACTCCATAAATATGTTATTACCAAATTCAGACTGGACTCCAACAGCCTTACCATCGTTTCAATTTCAATCTGTCTAAGGCTTCTGCCCTTTGGTAAACATCAAATTGTTCAAGGCTTTTAACAAATAGCAAAGGATTTCTTTTTTTGTTGCAAAGAAAAAAGGAGAAGAAAAACAGAAGTAGAACATAATTGAAGCTAGCTCATGCTATACAATACAAAAATCCTAGAGGAGCTCGTGTGTTCTTAATTTTTAATCACGACCAACAAAAACTGTTGATTACATACAACTGATCTTTAAAAAAAATCAAGAGTAAAGACTAAAATAAATATAATTTCAATGATTGCAATTTGGGTATTACATCCAAGTTGTAAGTTATTATTTTGAGTTTGAATTGCATACAATATGCCTTCAAAAAATCAGCATGTCTATCCAGTTTAAACCGCGGTGTCGCATTGTTAGAAATTTTATTGTGCCCTGTCGATTCATGAGATGAAGAATATAAATTAAATTGCGGAATCGTACCTGAATCTATTGCTAGACTTGATAGATCTTGAAGCGAACGTCTCTTTATTGGGTTCGATCTTCCAACTTGCTACGTCCCTTAATGACAAAGAAGAATCCGAATCCTTTGTCCCTCTCTTTCTGTTGATGGGGATGCAGAAGGGAAAAAGAGAAAACCTCTCTTTTGGTGGCCGTATAAGTTGGGGGCCATAACCCTAATGAACACATATATTTATATGTTTTGACATTTCTAATTTGGCCCATCATCAAATTAGAATTATCTCCGGTATCTACACATTAATTCTATAACAATTATACCCTTAAGCCAATTTCTAAATAGACCACTTTAATTTGGCTTAATTATTTAGATAGCCTAAACACAATTAATTTTACATGTATGGTCCCTTAATTATTGAATAATTCCAACAATCTCCCACTGGGCCACATATATAACCTTATAATTGTGTTAACCTTAGTGAGCTCATAAATTGCTATCTTATTCCTTAGGATATATCCGGACAATCTCGTCCATTAACCATATCAACATAGGATCAAAGCGGCCTTCGTGACATATAGCGTAACTAAACCATCAATGGTCACATATACCAATAAAGCTAAACGACATAGATCAATCATGGATGCGTAGCATGGAAATTACACGCAATGTGATCAATACATGTCTATTTTCAACTGGTCCTCCTTAACTTTAATGAGATTAATACTTTAACATAATGAAAACAAAATGAACTGAATTTCCATATATCTGATCAGATAAATATTCAAAATACTTTAATACATAAATGTGTCCAAAACCAAATAGCACCCAAATACATAAAACACAAACTCCCACTATATTGCCATATACTTGATTGAGATAACACCCATATGAGCAGTATGCTCGTAAAAGACCCTGGGTGATAATGCTTTTGTGAGCGGATCCGCTAAAATGGAGTTTGTCATAATGTGCTATATGGACACTTTAACCATTCTGAATTCTTTCCTTCACAACTAGAAACTTTATATCAATATCCTTGACTTATACAAGTTTCTGTTGTTATTGGAATACATTACTGCTGATTTATTGTCACACCATAATTTAATTGGTCTTTCAATACCGTACTGTAGGTGCAGCCTTGTGACAAAATTTCGCAACCATATTCCCTGAATAGATGCCCCACAGCATGTTATAAACCTTGCTGCCATGGTGGAAGAAATTATGAGTGCATGTTTGACACTCATCCAAAATATATCTTCATTAGTCAGCATAACCTGATGTGGATCTCCTACTGTGTTGGCATCCAACAAAATCGGAGTCGGAATACCTTATGATCTCCAGAATTATCCGATCTCCTACAAAGAGCATATAATTTCTTGTTCTCTATTAATTACTTAAGTAGTTTGGCTGCTACCCAATGATCCATCGATATTTGCTTAAATATCTGCCTAACATTCTAATATGTACGCAATATCCTGACGCGTACATACTTGAGCATACATTAGACTCCCTATAATTGATCATGAAGGAAAAATCTTTTATATTTTCTTAATTTCAACGCTATTCTTAGGGCACTGATTGAGACTGAGCTTGTCTCCTTTAGCGACTGGGGTGTCACCTGGTTTGCATTCCTGCATGCCAAATCTTTTAAGCACTTTATCGATATAGCTCTTTTGTGATAATCCAAGAATACCTCGAGAACGATCTCGGTGTATTTGAATTCCTAATACAAAAGTGGCGTCACCAAGATCTTTCATCTCAAAGTTATTTGATATAAATTTCTTAGTGTCATGTAATATACCTATATCATTTGTGGCAAGCAGTATGTCATCAACATACAAAACCAAAAAAATAATTTTACTCCCACTGAATTTGTGATACACACAATCTTCAACAACGTTAACCTCAAAACCAAACGAGGTAACAACTTGGTGAAATTTATAGTACCACTGACGAGAAGCATGCTTGAGTCCATAAATAAATTTTGTTAATTTTCAAACCATATTATTTGGATCTTTCGACACAAAGTTTTTTGGATGCACCATATAAATAGTTTCGTCAATGTTACCATTGAGAAACGCTGTTTTGACATCCATTTAATGTAACTCAAGATCAACATGTGCAACATGTGCTATGATTGTTTTAAAGCAGTTTTTCAAAGATACCGAAGAGAAAAACTCTTTAAAATCAATCCCAAACTTTTGAGTAAAGTCACTAGTTACAAGACATACTTTATACTTCTCCACATGACCCTTCGAATCCTTCTTGGTTATAAATGTCCATTTGCAACCAATGGATTTCATACCTTTTGGTAATGGGACAAGTTCTTAAACTTTATTGTCTTGCATGAACTTATACTCCTTACTTATTGTATCAATCCACTTTGAGAACTGGAACTTTCCATGGCCTGACGGAAGTTGATTAGATCATTGTGAGCCTACTTCCCAGATTTTTTTATTTTTGTTTCTACAAATGCTTTGGTTAATAATTTCAATGGAAACTATATTGAACATTCAACCCTTAAGTTATAACTAGGTTTAAATCAATCTTTGTTGGGCTTTTCAGCCTAAACTCACTATTGCTTCCTTAAGAACCTTGTGTGTGCATAATTAATTAGGGAGAGGGCCCAGCCCGTCCTTGGACCTGTCTAAACCAATTTAATTTACATTTCGTTAAGGAGGAGAACACTTTAGAAAATTCAAATTTCTATCAAACTCTTTCCTCCTAACCGAATTGTCAGTAGGGGAGGGGAAGTTTTCTTCCCGCCAAATATTCTAGATCTGAGCTTTTTCCCAACTCCCTTTATAAGCCATCCAAACAACTCTTTCTCTTCCATTTTCATTTGCTACGAAGAGCAGAGCCTCCCATTCTTCCCATTCTTCACGAGATCCTTTCTAAACCTAGCTTGAGCATTGGCCATGGCGGAAACTCTGAGAGAGGTGGTAGACGACTGATGGTTCACTACTGGTGATGGCGAACTTCCTTCTTCGACGACACTAGGCGACGCTTGTCTCGACCATCTATTCAGTAGCGGGATTAAAGTAAGTTCGTCTCGGAATTCCTTCATGTTCTTGACTCCTTGCTCGAATCACTAATTGTTGTATCTGTCAAATATAGTTGCTGTCAATTAATGAATTTTTCTCCGTCAACGAATTTTGACAGATCTCCGAGAATCGATCAAATCTGAGCTAATTCTTGGTGAGTGATTATTAAATCAAACTTTTTTTCAAATCGACACATCTTGTTGTTCTTAAGATCTTGATTGAATCACAGAACGCATCGATCGATCGAAGTGCTTGACCCATCATTTGATCACTCAACAAACCATCCAGGTGAGTCGATCTAAATTTTTCCATGTTTTGACGTTATTTTGAATTTCTGGTCGGTTGAGAAATTAGCATTTGAACGAGAAGGTTGCTTATCGAATTAGTTATTTTTATTCCGAATTCGTGGAGAGATTTTGATCTAGTTTTGATTTCTGATAAATCTTTTGTGAATCCTGCAAAAATTTTGATTTCAAAGAAATCAAAGAGAACACGGAAACATGATTTTATTTTACTGATCGAAGCATGTTTGATGTAATGCTTCAACCAGGATCGTAGCAGCATCCAGACACGGGAAGTTGTATCCAGTTTTATTATAAGTGATCCTTTTGTTGCAATTCACCCAGGTATTTTCTCTTCCTCCTTGATCAGTTTTGGTTCGACAGATTGAATGATTCTTAGACTTCGTGTGTAATGATTCGTATGGGGATTAAGTGTTCAGGAGTGTGTGTGTGTGTTCGATTGAATTGTTGAGTATCAGCTGGTCACTGAGATTGAACCAGAGCATTTCAGTTCAGAATTTTAAGGCAGTCCTTTTGACTGTTGTAGTTTATTTGCTGGAAACTTTCATTAACAAATCACTTGTAATGATAGCAGTGTTGACTAATTTTGATATCAGTATTGCCACTGAACTGGAGTTGCATATCATGGGATTGGTTCACTCTATTGAGAAACTGAATCATGTGTATTCTCAGTGGTTTTAAATTGGTGAAACCTGAGATTTGATTTCTGAGAACCTGTGCAGTTTTAGCTCAGTTCTTTAAACTGAGATGACATCTCAGTTTGCAGTTAACCCTGAGAGGAAATCTCAGTTAAAACTGAGAGATCAATCTCAGTTAACCCTGAGAGATCAATCTCAGTTAAAACTGAGATCAATCTCAGTTAACCCTGAGAGATCAATCTCAGTTGAAACTGAGAGATATATCTCAGTGTAAAACTGAGATTCATATATGCATTGACTGGAACTCACATCAGTGTCTATATTTGCATCTGAAATTCATATTAATATTTTTATCAATGAACTTGAGATTTATATATACATTGTCTTGGATGGTTTTGGAATTTGAGAATGGTTAGGAAACTTTTCAATAGGACTTAGCTCAATTTATAAGTTACAAGGTCCACGCTTAAAACAGATTTTATAAGTTATCTGTTGTATGTCAGGTATCACTGTGATTTGAGATTCCCTTTTTGCCTAACTCAAGTCTAAAGTGAGTAAGTTGTCCATTAGGTTTATTTTTCCAAAACAATGTTAGTTAACTTTACATTCTAATTATTAGTTGACTAATGGTTATAAGGAATAGCTGTAGGAAGTTTAATGATGAATAATGGTTTAACCTAATAACATAGCTGGTAGTTAGACATGTTTAGAACTGCAAGATGTCACGCCCCGAGTCGGCAACGTTCATCCCCGATGTTATTTTGCCGATTCGATCGTCCTCGCTAAGGCGTGATGCCGTACGAGTCTGGAGTTGCACTCGTACAAGGCAAGAACGTTACGTTGAATTGTATATTAATACGCCAAGTTGAAACTTCACAAATCATATCAGAATTATAAGACGCAGTATAGGAAGATAGAAATGCTTTTCATTCGTAGCTTGCAACGAAGTACAAGTCATAATTACATTGGATGCCGTTGCGACTACATTGATTAAAAACAGAAAAAAATACACTCGACAAGTTGCCTGAACTACTCTTGTCGTCCCATACATTCGCCCCTTTATACATAAGCCGTCGACTTGAATTGGCTTCAAAATACTTCAGCATAGGAAGAGCTTCAAAATGCCTCTCCGCACTTCAGCTTCGTTTTAGGTTGGAGCGCCCGCCGCACCTGGGGAAATTGGGGGAGGGGATTAGCACACTTGCTAAGTGGACGAGACGAACCAACTCGTCTAAACCGACTCTGATAGTTAGGGTAGACATGCTTTAGAGTTGTCTTTCTATTAGAACTAAATGAATTCAGTTCATGTTCGATAGCCGTCTTTGAGTAATAAAGCATACAGTATAACATCGCAGTTTATCATATTTCTTACCACGGCCGTGCTCGTCCCTGCATGAAAATAGAGATAATATTTACACCTGCATAAGACAATAGGTGAGCATGCAACTATCTTATATGCGGTCATTGGTGCTACGCACCACTAGGGACTTAATCGAAGTTGGCATGCGACGCTACCCTTTCAGCCTAGGTTGCAAGCCTTACTGAAGGTCCCGTATGCCTCGTGCCGAAGCACGATAAATTATTCCCCCTAGGACGAATCGGTTCCGATGCCCCGGATACCGTTTTGACAAAAACGAACTTGTGCACAAGCTGTCCATGACCATGCCTATGTACGAACAGTTTAATATATGCAACCAGTTTTGTATAACGCGAATAGTATCGAACAACATTATCATTTATTGCAACTCATGCAACAATTCATTTTCCCCAAAGTCGTACACCGATTTAGCATCCCATGGGCACCAAATTGTCCGAGGCATCATAACCCATGATCGACGTTTCACGTTATTTTGCAGCACGTGAAATAGTCTATCTTTTTACTAGAACCTTAAACTTTTCCGTTTATGTGAGAAACTTGTATTTTTCAGAGTAGATTACTAAAAATCGTTACGTTTTTCCCGATTTCTTGACCTTAGTAGATTGGCATGCAATTAACTTGGCATCGTTCGATTTGAATGAATTCGAGGCAAGGAATAAGTTTGCGGGACAGAGTAGAAAAGAAGGGTCAAATCACCCACCGATTACTTTGCTTCGTGCCGGTCGTCCAAGCGCTACGTAACATCAATCCTTAGTTACGCGAGCTCCTGCAATGGCACCAACGCTTTGTTAGAATTCTTTCTTTTCCCCTTGCATCGAAATTGTAATTGCATCCATAAAAACGTCGCAAAAGCACTTCATCAAGCCCAGCGGCAAAGCTCCAAGAAAACCATACAGCGGTCCGATCCCGTCGAAGGAACTTTTATAGAGAGCTCACTCGCCGAGACGCAGCCCGCTGCATCTAGAACTTATTCCAATAGAAGTCCTTCCATTAGTTGGATCGATTCTCGTAACTTCCGTCCAAATCGATTTGAATCGATCCCGCAAGGCGTTATCGTTTACCAAGCTTAGCGATCGAGTCAGATGGCCATCTAAGTTCCCGGCCGATCTGACTCAGCGCAAGCATATTATGAAGTTCCGTCGCCTATCGAAAGCGGGGCGCTACATAATATACCACTAAGAAAAAGTTTTGTCCCGAAACTTAAGAACAAGGGTCTGACCTTAATTTAGACAAACAACGCAGGGTACTTCTCTTTCATCTCTGCCTCCATCTCCCACGTCGACTCCTCGACTGAATGGTTTCTCCAAAGCATGCGGACCAAGGACATCGACCAATTGCGTAGCACCTTCTCCTTGTGGTCCAAAATTTGAATAGGCTCCTCCGAGTAAGACAAGTCAGTACGTAGCTCCAACTGATCGAAGCTAACCACATGACTTGGATCGTGCACGTATTTCCGAAGTTGTGAAACGTGGAAAACATCATGCACATCAGCTAAGGCAGGAGGTAGTACGATCCGATAAGCAACCGTCGCAACTCGCTCAATGATCTCGAAGGGCCCTACAAATCTCGGGCTCAACTTGCCTTTAACGCCGAACCGCATCACACCGCGCATAGGCGTTACTTTTAGAAACACATGGTTCCCGACCAAGAACTCTAACGGTCGTCGACGAAGATCTGCGTAGCTCTTTTGTCGACTTTACGCGATGCAGAGTCTATCTCGAATCAAGCGAACTTTCTCGACGGCCTGTTCCACTAGTTCCGGCCCAAGCACTTGTCGCTCTCCGAATTCATCCCAGCATATCGACGAACGACACTTCCTCCCGTAGAGCGCTTCGTATGGAGCCATCTGAATGCTCGACTGATAACTGTTGTTATACGCAAACTCCGCAAGCGGCAAATGCGTATCCCAACTAGTCTTTAGGTCGATCGCACACAGACGCAACATATCTTCTAAGATCTGATTGACCCTCTCCGTCTGACCGTCTGTTTGGGGATGGTACATCGAACTAAATTTTAGTTTGGTCCCCATCGCCGCTGGGAGGATCGTCCAGAAACGCAATAGGAATCGTCCGTCTCTGTCCGAAATTATTGAGGTCGGTACCCCGTGCTGTCGAACAATCTCATTGACGTAGATTTGTGCTAACCAATCGACGCTCCATCCTATTTTAATTGCGATGAAGTGAGCCGACTTGGTCAATCTATCAACAATGACCCAAATCGCGTCATTCCCCTGCGGCGTCTTCGAAAATCTCACAATAAAATCCATTGAGATGTTGTCCCACTTCCACTCGGGAATGGCGATGTTCTGTAGCTCTCCGTCTGGCCTTTGGTGTTCTGCCTTCACTTGCTGACTTGCCATGCATTACGATACGAACGTAGCCACGTCTTACTTCATGCCGTGCCACCAAAAGTTTGTGCGCAAGTCCTTGTACATCTTGGTGCTTCCAGGATGTAACGAGTACTTCGTATAATGCGCCTCCGTCAGAATTTCTTTTCTGAGTTCGGCAGTTTCAGGAATGCAGAGCCTTTCCTTTAGTCGCATCGTCCCGTCTTCGTCTTTCGCAAAGTCAGTCGCCCTTCCCGTTGAAATCAGCTCATACATTTTATTCAGGAATGAGTCGTCCTCCTGTGTGGTCTTTATCTTGCTAAGCAGGCTCGATCCTATCTTCAGCTGAGCTAGGTGCAGGTGTCGATACTCAATTCCAAGTTCGATACCCATCGCTTCAAGGTCGCGCCGTATCTCCTTGTTTATGGCCAGTGTTCCCATAAATATTCTGCTGAGTGCGTCGGCGACCACGTTTCCCTTGCCCGGCGTATACTCGATCTTTAGCTCGTAATCTTTTATGAGTTCGAGCCATCGTCGCTGTCGTAGGTTGAATTCTCGTTGCGTAAACAAGTATTTCAGGCTTTTATGATCTGTGTAGATTCTACATGCCACACCATAGAGGTAGTGCCGCCACAACTTTAACGCAAAGACGAACGCCGCCAATTCTAGGTCGTGCATCGGGAGTTTTTCTCGTGCTGCTTCAACTGCCGTAAAGCGTAGGAGATGACTTTGTCTCTCTACATGAGTACGCACCCGAGGCCAGTTCCCGACGCATCGCTGAATATCTGAAAGCCTTCTGGACCATCTGGAAGTGCAAGGATTGCAGCTGAGATGAGCCGTTGCTTCAACTCTTGAAAGCTAGATTCACACTCGTCGCTCCATTCAAATAGTACTCCCTTCTGGGTGAGGCGAGTCAGAGGCGACGCTAGTTTTGAAAAGCTTCACACGAACCTACGGTAGTAGCCCGCTAAGCCCGGGAAACTCCGAATGTCGCTAGCCGAGGCAGGTCATTTCTAATCCACCACCGCGTCAATCTTCTTTGGGTCCATCGCGACACCTTCGACAGAGATTACGTGCCCGAGGAATGTCACACTACTCATCCAGAACTCGCACTTACTCTGCTTGGCGTATAATTTATTTTCACGCAGAACGTGCAGTACCGTCTTCAGGTGTTCTGCGTGCTCTTTTCGGTCCCTTGAGTAGATAAGGATATCGTCGATGAACACGACTACAAATTTATCGATTTGAGGTCGGAAGACTCGGTTCATCAAATCCATGAAAGCGGCTGGGGCATTCGTCAAACCGAACGGCATGACGAGGAATTCGTACTGACCATATCGAGTGCGGAAGGCAAACTTCGATACGTCGTCGAACTTGATCTTCAATTGATGATAGCCTGAACGAAGATCGATTTTTGAAAATACTGATGCACCTTACAGTTGGTCAAATAAGTCGTCGATTTGTGGCAAAGGATAATGGTTTCGTACGGTCGCCTTGTTAAGTTCCCGATAGTCGATGCATAGCCACAACGACGCATCCTTCTTCTTCACGAACAGTATGGGAGCTCCCCACGGAGAGACACTAGGGCAAATAAATCTGCGGTCTATCAACTCTTGTAATTGCACCTTCAGCTCCTTCAGTTCTGCTGGAGCCATTCGGTAAGGCGCCTTTGATATCGGCCGTGTATCCGGAAAGGTGTCGATGCTGAATTCAATTTCTCGATCCGGCGACATCCCGGGCATCTCGTCAGGAAAAACATCAAGAAAATCTGCTACAACATCAGTCTGCATTGTGTTTGTATTATCCGTCCGCGTGTCTCGAACTGATGCCAAGTATCCCGCACAGCCAGAACGCAGCATACGCCTCGCCGAGATTGCCGATACCATCATCGCCGTCTTCGAGGCCGTACTGCACGAATATGAGAACTCTGTCTCACCAGAAAGACGAAACACCACTCTCTTCTCCGCGCACTCGATCGTTGCACGACAAGCGCCCAACCAATCCATGCCCAGGATTATGTCGTAATCTTTGATGTCTAGTACGACGGCATCCAAGGATAGATATCTTTCCCCGACGCAAATGTGGCCATCCCTACAAATAAAGTTCGTAGGCATATCGACTCCCGACGGAGTGCTAACGCTAATATTTATATCTAGTGATTGCATGGTTATTTTATTTTCTTTCGCATAATCAGCAGATATAAAGCTATGCGTCGCACCCGAATCGAATAGTACTCGAGCTGGTATATCTTTGTAGAGTAATATACCTGTTACAACCGTATCGGACGCAAATGCCTCATCCCGAGTTAAGGCATAAACTCGGCCTTGAGCTCCGTGGCATTGATTCTGCGGGTTCACAGGCACCGCATTTGTGCCTTATAGTGTAGGCGCTTTATATGGATTCGGAGTGTTCCTTGGTGGGTTGTGTTGATTCGGCTTCCCCGTCTGACAGTATTGACTGAAGTGGCCTAGCTCGCCACACTTGAAGCATGTTCTCGATCTACAATCGGGTGCTCGGTGCCCACGCTTGCCGCATCTATTGCAATTTACTGTGGCAAAGTGACCACGATTCTCAGACGTGTTTGGGCGCTTTTGTACTCCCGATCCTCCAGCGTCATTAGGACGCTTGTTGAAGTTGTTGCGAACGACAGGCACGGCCCTTTGTAACATACGGCCAAAGATTCGCTCTCTATCAAGTGCGGCTTCGTAGGATTCATGATAAGTTTGGCATCGTTGGTTCATGACGTCCCTATGCAATTCGTCGTTGAGGCCTTGCTGAAAACGCTCGCACCATTCTTCTTTGTTGGGCAGGAAGGCGCCGACAAATTTTGCAAGTTTCGAGAAGCTTGCATCATAATCTTCAACAGTCATATTCCCCTGCCTCAACATCATGAACTCATCCCCCTTCTGTCGACGGATGGTGCGAGGAACATACTGCTCAAGGAAGACTGTCTTGAACATTTCCCAAGAAATCTTTTTGTTGGAATCGGTTTCACAGATCTCTTGTTTCTTCGTCGCCCACCAGTCGTGTGCTCTTAGTTGTAACTGCAGCGTCGCACAGGCCACCCTCTGGGACCCTTCGATGCAGAGGAGATCGATTAAGTCCTCCATCTCTGCGAGCCATCCTACTATCACGTCGGGCTCTGCTCGGCCGTTGAACTTCGGCGGGTTCATTTTGCGAAACTCTATCACTTTGAGCATGGAAGGAGAGTTTATCATTTGCGGGAGGTCTTCTTTCTCCTTGTCTTCTTCTTGATCACCGTACTTTTCCTCGGGTACCGCGTCTGTCGCCTTGGTATCTCCCGTCATCCTGCTCACTATCTGAGTCAGTCTCCCGTCATCCTGCTCACTATCTGAGTCAGTCTCCCGTCATCCTGCTCACTATCTGAGTCAGGGCGGTCATCTGCTTCTACTGCGCATCAAATTGGGCTTTGAATTACATCTGAAGCTGTTGCTGCTACAGTTCCATCAACTGTAGCATCTTCTCCATAGTCGTCTCGCTAGGGCCAGTACTTTTTGTGCTCGACGTACTATCCACGGTTTGGGTTGTTGTGCCGACAATTTTTTTATCTCGTTTAGTCATTCCTACAAACAGTGTAAACCCGTTAGTATTTTTCAAAAATATCTACGGGCTTACCTGTATGGAACTTGTATTTCATGCAGCATGCCGACAAGCATTCAATCGAGCCATCGCAACGGACATTCCAACAATGAAACATCTTTCAAAAATTCGAGGAAAACATAACTGTGCTCTAATACCAATTTGTCACGCCCCGAGTCGGCAACGTTCATCTCCGATATTATTTTGCCGATTCGATCGTCCTCGCTAAGGTGTGATGCTGTACGAGTCTGGAGTTGCACTCGTACAAGGCAAGAACGTTACATTGAATTGTATATTAATACACCAAGTTGAAACTTCACAAATCACATCAGAATTATAAGACGTAGTATAGGAAGATAGAAATGCTTTTCATTCATAGCTTGTAACGAAGTGCAAGTCGTAATTACATTGGATGCCATTGCGGCTACATTGATTGAAAACAGAAAGAAATACACTCGACAAGTTGCCTGAACTACTCTTGCCGTCCCATACATTCGCCCCTTTATACATAAGCCGTCGACTTAAATTGGCTTCAAAATACTTCAGCATAGGAAGAGCTTCAAAATGCCTCTCCGCACTTCAGCTTCGTTTTAGGTTGGAGCACCCGCCGTACCTGAAAAATTGGGGGAGGGGATTAGCACACTTGCTAAGTGGACGAGACGAACCAACTCATCTAAACCGACTCTGATAGTTAGGGTAGGCATGCTTTAGAGTTGTCTTTCTATTAAAACTAAATGAATTCAGTTCATATTCGATAGCCGTCTTTGAGTAATAAAGCATACAGTATAACATCGCAGTTTATCATATTTCTTACCACGGCCGTGCTCGTTCCTGCATGAAAATAGAGATAATATTTACACCTGCATAAGACAATAGGTGAGCATGCAACTATCTTATATGCGGTCATTGGTGCTACGCACCACTAGGGACTTAATCGAAGTTGGCATGCGACGCTACCCTTTCAGCCTAGGTTGCAAGCCTTACTGAAGGTCCCGCATGCCTCGCGCCGAAGCACGATAAATTATTCCCCCTAGGACGAATCGGTTCCGATGCCCCGGATACCGTTTCGAGGAAAACGAACTTGTGCACAAGCTGTCCATGACTATGCCTATGTGCAAAAAGTTTAATATATGTAACCAGTTTTGTATAGCTCGGATAGTATCGAACGGCATTATCATTTCTCGTAACTCATACAACGATTCATTTTCCCCAAAGCCGTACACCGATTTAGCGTCCCGTGGGCACCAAATTGTCCGAGGCATCATAACCCATGATCGACGTTTCACGTTATTTTGTAGCACGTGAAATAGTCTATCTTTTTACTAGAATCTTAAACTTTTCCGTTTATGTGAGAAACTTGTATTTTTTAGAGTAGATTACTCAAAATCGATACATTTTTCCCGAGTTCTTGACCTTAGTGGATTGGCATGCAATTAACTTGGCATCGTTCGATTTGAATGAATTCGAGGCAAGGAATAAGTTTGCGGGACAGAGTAGAAAAGAAGGGTCGAATCACCCACCGATTACTTTGCTTTGTGCCGATCGTCCAAGCGCTACGCAACGTCAATCCTTAGTTACGCGAGCTCCTGCAATGGCACCAACGCTTTGTTAGAATTCCTTCTTTTCTCCTTGCATCGAAATTGTAATTGCATCCATGAAAACGATGCGAAAGCACTTCATCAAGCCCAGCGACAAAACTCCAAGAAAACCATACAGCGGTCCGGTCCCGTCGAAGGGACTCTTATAGAGAGCTCACTCGCCGAGACGTAGCCTGCTGCATCTAGGACTTATTCCAACAAAAGTCGTTCCATTAGTTGGATCGATTCTCGTAACTTCCGTCCAAATCGATTTGAATCGATGCCGCAAGGCGTTATTGTTTACCAAGCGTAGCGATCGAGTCAGATGGCCATATAAGTTCCCGGCCGATCTGACTCGGCGCAAGCATATTATGAAGTTCCGTCGCCTTTCGAAAGCGGGGCGCTACACAAGATACCAATTTAGAGCTTGTTTAGTTATTAACCAACTTGTACTCCATAAACCAGGAGGACATCCAGCTCCATTGTTTACCAGTACTTTCCTGGAGCAAGGCAAGTACTTTTATATGGTTTTGTACATTTACATTCTTGTATTCTTCCTTGTGACACGTCATGACACGATATCATGTACCCCTGTACTCCTGTACTATCTTGTTCTTATACTTACTTGTGTCGGGCGGAGAAATATACTAGCCATTTGACCAAACCCTGGTTACTATATTCATGTAGATAGCTTAGGCCTCGTATCGTACACGCGGGCCCTAAGCCGTACCATATTTATGTACTCCTGTGCATGCTCTTGTACTCAACCCAGTCGGTCACATGGACTATATGTATTTTGATATTGTGCACTTATCATGTCTGGTACTTCAGGATTATAGTTCATTCCTGTACATTACATTTCCTGTACTTTACATGTTCCTGTACTTTACATTCATGTACTATAGTTCCTGTACTTATTTCCTGTACTACTTTCCTATACTTTTCTGTTCATTTATGTATTTCATTTTCCTGTACTCCTGTACTCAGTTCATATCATGTTCATATTTCATTACCTAGAACTGTACTTTGCTCCGCTCCTGAATAGGATATGTTGCAGGTGAGTTGGAGGCCCTTTGCGACACATATTATGGCCGAGAGCCAGTAGATACAGGAGAGCCAGCTGGAGTTGCTCTCGACTTAGAGGCTGCAAAAGCCTAGAGCTTTACCATTAGCACTTTACATTTTCCATGTATTTTGAGACTAGTAGTCTCTATCTTTCATTTTGCTGGAATGTAATAAATTCTGAGACTTGTACTTTACTCTTGATTTGGGATACATTTATAGATGCTGTGATTTCATACTTGTTCATGATTATCTGGTTAGATTTCCCTAAATTGGTACAGCTTACTTCATCGTGTCCAACGACGAAGGCTGGGCGTGTCCGACTCGTGTCCGATTATTCGGGAGCGGGTCTTGACATGTTTTAGTGGTGGCCCAGGCAGGTCAATCCTAATAGTACCTAGGTATTAGTGTACTATTGGGGGACTTGATTTAAACTAAGGAAACTTGAATCACAGCATAAGAAATCGGGTACATCGGCTATATATGGTTATTGTATAAACATTTAGATTTTCTGGTAGGTTAGGTTTTTATCAATCACGAAGTTTTCTTTCTATTGCAGGATGGTCACTACGAGGAAGATCGCGGATCAATCCGGAGTTGCAGGCAGTTCGGATCAGGTCGTACCAGACGTTCCGGCAGATCAGCTTCCACCACCGCCTCCGATCTTTCCGCCTCTACCCTCGACGATGATGTTTGATGGCCCCCAGGTGATGGCTATGTTTGAGCAGTTTATGGAGGCCCAGAATCACCAGGCTGTGCAGTTCAGAGAGGCTCAGAGTCAGCAGGCCGTACAGTTCAGAGCGACCGTCGTCGACGTACTCAGGACCAGGGAGTCGGCAGCACATGCAGCGCCAGCAGCTCCGAGACCAGGGACGACCAAGGACTACCAGAACCTCTGTTCGATGGACTTCTGGGGCAACGAGGGGATCGTCTACGCGGACGACTGGCTGGAGAATACGGAGAGGACCTTGAAGATGGCACAGATCCCGGATAACCTGAAGGTGAAGGTAGGGGTGGCGAGTATGTGACTCTTCGATTTGGCCAGAGCTTAGTACCGGGAGGAGCCCCAGTTGGCAGAGCACCAGGTGTCTTGGATAGATTTTAAAACTTTGTTCAAGTAGAAGTTTTTCCCAGATGTGGAGCGGGATGAGCTGAGGATGCAGTTTGAGACGCTGCAGCAGGGGACTATGACGGTTGTGCAGTACACTTCAGAGTTTACTAGACTCAGCAGGTTCGCGGAGAACCTAATCAGAGCGCCAGAGGATAGAGCTTGGAGATTCAAGAAGGGTCTCACCAGGGAGCTGCGACACGCGGTGGCGATTAGTCAGGCGATGACCTATGCGAGCATCCTCAAGATTGCTCAGGCTGTAGAGAAGGAGGCAGATCCGAAGCTGAAGAGGGACCGGGACATTGGCAGCACCAGTTTCCAGGCACCAGCAAAGAGGGTCCAGACTCAGATTCACGCGAGACCTCAGCAGTCGGTACAGCAGCATCATCGTCCAGCCAGAGCTCATCATCATCTGAGGTAGCAACAGCCAGCTATTTGTATATTCTGTTACCGGCTGGGACACCGCTTCGACGAGTGCCACAAAAGGCTCGGGCTCTATTTATTCTGCAGATCAGACGCACACCAGATGAGGGACTGCCCACAGACTGCAGCTAGAATGACAAGAGGACCTAGAGGAGCTGGAGGACCACTACCTGCACCACCCAGAGCTCTACCAACTGTACCACAGAGGGTTCCAGCTTTGCCTACTCAGCAACAATATTTTGCACAACACCAGCAACAGAGGGGACCACCACAGCAGGGACGTGCTTACGTCATGGCTGTAGTTAAGGAGGATGAGGCAGTGCCAGATGTGATCACAGGTTCTATACTTTTACATTCTTTTTCTGCCATTGCATTGTTTGATTCTGGAGCCACACATGGCTTTGTATCATATGAGTTTCTGCCTAGACACGGCTTCACACCCAAGCCCACTAGGAGGAACTGTCGGATTATGACAGGAGGAGGGGTAGTGCCAGTCAGTGAGATGGTGGATTACCCTATCACTATAGCTGGAAGGGAGATTAGGGATCGACTTCTAGTGATACCATTGCCCAGATTTGATATAGTCCTCGGCATTGACTGGATGAGCGAGCAGTTTGCCGTAATAGACTGCCATGAGGGGAAGGTGATCTTCAATCCGCCAGGAGTTCTACCGTTCGAGATCAACAGACGAGTTGTAGAGAGGCCAGAGGGAGTCTACTTCGGAGCAGTTACAGACGACCAGGAGTTGCCGTATCCGCTGATTATAGAGTATCTCGACGTCTTCCCCGAGGAGTTGCTAGGATTGCCGCCAGATCGAGATGTAGAGTTCAGCATCGACCTAGTGCCCGAATCAGCATCGAAGTCCCAGCATTGCTACACGATCAACCCGAAGGAAGCTACAGAGTTGAAGGCCCAGATTGATGAATTAGAGGGCAAGGGTTTTATTCGGTCCAGTGCTTCACCCTGGGGAGCACCGGTTCTCTTCGTGCGTAAGAAGGATGGGACGGTGAGGATGTGTATGGATTACGTACACTCAATAATATCACCATTAAGAATAAATACCCTTTGCCATGAATTGATGAGCTGTTTGATCAGCTCAGTAGGGCGAAGGTCTTTTCCAAGATTGACCTTCGGTCAGGATATCATCAGATGAAGGTTCGGGAGCAAGATATTCCGAAGACAGCTTTCAACACCCAATACGGCCAGTATGAGTTCCTGGTGATGCCGTTCGGACTCACCATTGCCCCCGCAGTGTTTATGAACTTGATGAATAAAGTTTTTCACAAGTATTTGGACAAGTTTGTCATAGTCTTCATTGACGAAATTCTGATCTATTCGAAGATCGAGAAAGAGCATGTGGAGCACCTGCAGATCGTGTTAGAGATTTTACGGAAGGAGAAGCTGTACAGGAAACTCTCGAAGTGTGAGTTTTTCTTGGATAGAGTGGAGTTCCTAGGGCATGTAGTAACTGGAGAGGGGATTTCTGTGGATCCCAAGAAGATTGAAGCAGTGGAAGCATAAACACCTTCCAAGTCAGTAGCAGAGATTCATAGTTTCCTGGGTCTAGCAGGTTACTACAGGAAGTTTGTGAAAGATTTTTCCAAGATAGTGGAGCCGATGACCAAGCTTACGCAGAAGGACGAGGAGTTCATCTGGAGCGACGCCTGCCAGTCAGCATTTGAAGAATTGAAGAGAAGACTTACCACAGCACTAGTTCTAGCTTTGCCATCAGGATCGGAAGGATTCGTCATCTACAGTGATGCTTCATGGAAGGGCTTGGGATGTGTGCTTGAGCAGAACAAGAGGGTCATTGCTTATGCTTTTAGACAGTTGAGGCATCATGAGAAGAATTACCCTATACATGACTTGGAGCTTGCAGCAGTTATTTTTGCCTTGAAACTGTGGAAGTACTACCTGTATGGAGAGAGAGTGAACATATTCACGGACCACAAAAGCCTGAAGTATGTTTTCACTCAGAAGGAGCTGAATATGAGGCAGCGCAGATGGCTGTAACTCATGAAGGATTTCGACATCAATCTGCAGTACCATCCTGGGAAGGCGAATGTGGTGGCAAATGCTCTTAGTCGATATCCTGTTGCTATGTTTCTCACTATGGACCGGCATCTTTTGGAGGATATTGAAAGCCTTGGGACTGAGATTGTTCTTCTAGGAGTAGGAGGGCAGCTGATGCACATGCAGATACAGTCAGGACTGTTAAAGAAGATCAAGGAGGCCCAGTTTCTTGATGAAGGACTCCGATGTCTCAAAGGCTAGGCAGAGGCAGGATTGTTCGATGACTTCACTATTACAAAGGATGGATCTCTGAGGCACGAGAACCAGTTGTGTGTGCCCATGGATCTGCGGAAGGAAGTGATGCAGGAGGTCCACCAGTCGCAGTATTCAATTCATCCTGGGTCTACCAAGATGTACAAGGATCTGCGAGAGTATGTTTGGTGGTATGGGATGAAGAGAGAGGTTGCCAGATTTGTTTCCAGATGCCTTGTGTGCCAGCAAGTCAAGGTGGAGCGCCAGAGACCAGCATGATTACTCCGGCCTTTACTTATTCTGGAATGGAAGTGAGAGCATATCACCATGGACTTTGTCTCTGGATTACCGCGTACTCCCAGTGGCAAGGATGCTATTTGGGTGATCGTGGACAGATTGACGAAGTCTGCTCATTTCATTCTGTTCAAGGTTAGGCTGTCGACCGAGAAGCTTGCAGACCTCTACATGCGTCAGATCGTAAGGATTTACGGGGTGCCGGTGAGCATTGTTTCAGACAGGGACAGCCGCTTCACATTATATTTCTGGAGAAGCCTACAGTTGAGCTTGGGATCGCAGTTGAAGTTCAGCACCGCTTATCATCCACAGACGGACGGGCAGTCTGAGAGGACCACTCAGACACTGGAGGACATGTTGCGAGTTTGCGCACTTGATTTCGGCAGTTCGTGGAATGATCATTTGCATCTGGTAGAGTTTGCCTATAACAACAGTTATCAGGGTAGCATCGAGATGACACCATTCGAGGCACTATATAGGCAAGGATGTCGCATGCCCTTATCGTGGGACGACATGGGCGAGAGGGCTTTGCTTGGGCCAGAGATGGTGGTAGATTCAGCTGAGAAAGTCAGACTGATCAGAGAGCGTTTCAGAGTTGCACAAGATCGGCAGAAGCACTGGGCAGACAGCAGCAGACGGCCACTGGAGTTCGCGGTTGGAGATAGAGTGTTCCTAAAGATCTTGCCGACTAGGGGCGTCATTAGATTTGCTAGAGGCGGGAAGCTCAGTCCGAGATTCATCGGGCCTTTCGATGTGATTGTGCGGATTGGCGAGGTGGCATATCGACTAGCACTTCCAGCTAGCTTAGAGGGAGTGCATGATGTCTTCCACATGTCATAGCTTCGATGCTACATTCTGGACCCGAGCCATGTGGTGGACTATTCAGAGCTAGAGGTGGGTCCGAGCTTGACCTATGAGGAGCAGCCAGTGGAGATCCTTGATCGGAGGGAGAAGCGCCTGCGGAACCAGACTATTTCACTTGTCTATGTCATATGGAGACATCACTCTCCAGGCGAGTCCACATGGGAGCGCAAAGACGAGATGCGGGACCGCTATCCCAATTTGTTTGATTGATTTGATTGTACTCGATTTTGGAAATTTCTCTAATTCAATAAATGGCTCGTATTTGAAAAATTGTGTGGTTTGCTCTGAAGTTTATTTAGTGCCTTAAATTTCGAGGACGAAATTTTTTTAGGGGGAAGATTTGTGAGCCTACTTCCTAGATTTTTTTATTTTTGTTTCTACAAATGCTTTGGTTAATAATTTCAATGGAAATTATATTGAACATTTAACCCTTAAGTTATAACTAGGTTTAAATCAATCTCTGTTGGGCTTTTCAGCCTAAACTCACCATTGCTTCCTTAAGAACCTTGAGTGTGCATAATTAGGGAGAGGGCCCAGCCCATCCTTGGACCTGTCTAAACCAATTTAATTTACACTTCATTAAGGAGGAGAACACTTTAGAAAATTCAAATTTCTAACAAACTCTTTCCTCCTAACTAAATTGTCAGTAGGGGAGGGGAAGTTTTCTTCCCGCCAAATATTCTAGATCTGATCTTTTTTCCAACTCCCTTTATAAGCCAGCCAAATAACTCTTTCTCTTCCATTTTTATTTGCTACGAAGAGCAGAGCCTCCCATTCTTCCCATTCTTCCCATTCTTCACGAGATCCTTTCTAAACCTAGCTTGAGCATTGGCCATGGCGGAAACTCTGAGAGAGGTGGTAGACGACTGATGGTTCACTACTGGTGATGGCGAACTTCCTTCTTCGACGACACTAGGCGACGCTTGTTTCGACCATCTATTCAGCAGCGGGATTAAAGTAAGTTCGTCTCGAAATTCTTTCATGTTCTTGACTCCTTGCTCGAATCACTAATTGTTGTATATGTCAAATATAGTTGCTGTCAATTAATGAATTTTTCTCCGTCAACGAATTTTGACAGATCTCCGAGAATCGATCAAATCTGAGCTAATTCTTGGTGAGTGATTATTAAATCAAACTTGTTTTCAAATCGACACATCTTGTTGTTCTTAAGATCTTGATTGAATCACAGAACGCATCGATCGATCGAAGTGCTTGACCCATTATTTGATCACTCAACAAACCATCCAGGTGAGTCGATCTAAAATTTTCTATGTTTTGACGTTCTTTTGAATTTTTGGTCGGTTGAGAAATTAGCATTTGAACGAGAAGGTTGTTATCGAATTAGTTATTTTTATTCCGAATTCGTGGAGAGATTTTGATCTAGTTTTGATTTCTGATAAATCTTTTGTGAATCCTGCAAAAATTTTGATTTCAAAGAAATCAAAGAGAACGCGGGAACATGATTTTATTTTACTGATCGAAGCATGTTTGATGTAATGCTTCAACCAGGATCATAGCAGCATCCGGACACGGGAAGTTGTATCCAGTTTTATTATAAGTGATCCCTTTGTTGCAATTCACCCAGGTATTTTCTCTTTCTCCTTGATCCGTTTTGGCTCGACAGATTGAATGATTCTTAGACTTCGTGTGTAATGATTCGTGTGGGGATTAAGTGTTCAGGAGTGTGTGTGTTCGATTGAATTATTGGGTATCAGCTGGTCACTGAGATTGAACCAGAGCATTTCAGATCAGAATTTTAAGGCAGTCCTTTTGACTGTTGTAGTTTATTTGCTGGAAACTTTCATTAACAAATCACTTGAAACGATAGTAGTGTTGACTAATTTTGATATCAATATTGCCACTGAACTGGAATTGCATATCATGGGATTGGTTTAGTCTATTGAGAAATCGAATCATGTGTATTCTCAGTGGTTTCAAATTGATGAAACCTGAGATTTGATTTCTGAGAACCTGTGCAGTTTTAGCTCAGTTCTTTAAACTGAGATGACATCTCAGTTTGCAGTTAACCCTGAGAGGAAATCTCAGTTAAAACTGAGAGATCAATCTCAGTTAACCCTGAGAGATCAATCTCAGTTAAAACTGAGAGATCAATCTCAGTTAACCCTGAGAGATCAATAGGACTTAGCTCAATTTATAAGTTACAAGGTCCACCCTTAAACAGATTTTATAAGTCATCTGTTGTATGTCAGGTATCACTGTGATTTGAGATTCCCTTTTTGCCTAACTCAAGGCTAAAGTGGGTAAGTTACCCATTAGGTTTATGTTTCCAAAATAATGTTAGTTAACTTTATATTCTAATTATTAGTTGACTAATGGTTATAAGGAATAGCTGTAGGAAGTTTAATGATGAATAATGGTTTAACCTAATAACATAGCTGGTAGTTAGACATGTTTAGAACTGCAAGATACCAATTTAGAGCTTGTTTAGTTATTAACCAACTTGTACTCAATAAACCAGGAGGACATCCAGCTCCATTGTTTACCAGTACTTTCCTGGAGCAAGGCAAGTACTTTTCTATGGTTTTGTGCATTTACATTCTTGTACTCTTTCTTGTGACACGTCATGACACGATATCATGTACCCTTGTACTCCTGTACTCCTGTACTATCTCGTTCTTGTACTTACTTGTGTCGGGCGGGAAAATACACTAGCCATGTGACCAAACCCCGGTTACTATATTATTGTAGATAGCTTGGGCCTCACATCGTGCATGCGGGCCCTGAGCCGTACCATATTCATGTACTCCTGTACATGCTCTTGTACTCACCCTAGCCGGTCACATGGACTAGATGTATTTCGATATTGTGCACTTATCATGTCTGGTACTTCAGGATTATAGTTCATTCCTATACATTATATTTCCTGTACTTTACATGTTCCTGTACTTTACATTCATGTACTATCGTTCCTGTACTTATTTCCTGTACTACTTTCCTGTATTTCATTTTCCTGTACTCATGTACTCAGTTCATATCATGTTCATGTTTCATTACCTAGAACTATACTTTGCTCCGCTCCTGAATAGGATATGTTGCAAGTGAGTTGGAGGCCCTTTGCGACACATATTATGGCCGAGAGCCAGTAGATGCAGGAGAGCCAGCTGGAGTTGCTCTCGACTTAGAGGCTGCAGAAGCCTAGAGCTTTACCATTAGCACTTTACATTTTCCATGTATTTTGAGACTAGTTGACTCTATCTTTCATTTTGCTGGAATATAATAAATTCTGAGACTTGTACTTTACTCTGGATTTGGGATACATTTATAGATGCTGTGATTTCATACTTGTTCATGATTATCTGGTTAGATTTCCCTAGATTGGTACAGCTTACTTCATCGTGTCCAACGATAAAGGTTGGGCGTGTCCGACTCGTGTCCGATTATTCGGGAGCGGGTCGCGACTATCATCTTCCAGTATCCACAGTCTTCCTCGCGTTCCTAGAGAAATATGACAATATTATCCAAAATTATATTTCTACTTTCTCTGGTGGACCATCTTAATATTATCGGTTCTTGAGGTTGTTGAGTGTTCCTTAGGAATAATTACCTTATCTTGAATGGGGTGCCGCTACGTTGTCGTTGTTAAGGTATCTCAACAATGACTTATAGAGGTAATTCGGCATTGTCTTATTGAGACTCCGAATTCACTTCTTGATCATGACATGTATAGAATCCTGCACATCGTCAAAAGTGATAGCAGGAATCGTAATTGATTCATTCTCAAAGACAATGATCCAGACTTTATTTCTCCCCCAAACTCATCATCCTCAAAAATATTACACTTCTCGTCTCAAAAAAAATCTTAGTGTGGGATTGTATAATTATCAACCCCTTGATCTGTAGCATAACAAATAAAGTAGCTGCTTATAATTTAACTTTGGTCTGTCTTTCCATTACACATTCAATATAAACATTAAAGTCTATAAAGTCAATGGAATCCAAATCTCATCAGACACAAATCGTTCAACTCTATTTCTCGAGAAGTGACCTAATGCTTATGTCATAATGAGGCTAAAAAAATATTGTTAATTTTGCGTTTAGTACCACATGACTTCACTTGCATGGTTTCATTATAAGATGCAATAGTTTCAACTGAATATCGGTTATCATAAACCTTAAGGGAACCATTACCAATAATATTTAAATTTAAATATAGACTAAACTTATTGTTTCTAAATGAACAATGATAACCAGATTTGTCTATTAAGGAAACTGAAACTGAATTTTGTCTAAAAGACGGTACATTAAAAGTGTCTATCAAATCCAAATATGTTACGCCCCAGAACAAGAATACTGGAGAGCAGGGGACAGACACAGCCAGCTACGTACGATGTACGGTCACGGCTGTCTAGATACATGAGGGTTTAACTGCAAGCCATCAGTCTCTTATGGTCATGAACAAGCCTAGTGTCTCAATCTCAAGCAAGTAAGTAAATGTTACAAGATGTTAGATCATCAGACATACAAAGTAAGGCGTCCCAAATATTATATATTCAGATGATCATGAAGCTAGCCATACAAAATGTGGAGACTAGCAAGAGTTTTAGTCATACATGATCAACCCTAGGATTTGTCAATCATGTTACAGCCCGTAGGCAGACAGTAAGTAAAATGCAATCGAGCTAACACATGTTCGTCGGCTAAACGCCTCAAAAGAATAATTTTACAATGGAGTGGGAGAGCCAAAATAAAACCCACTCGTTGCCAGGGTTACTATCACGTCTCGCTCCCGAATAATCGGACACGAGTTGGACACGCCCAGCCTTCATCGTTAGACACGATGAAGTAAGCTGTACCAATCTCTAGGGAAATCTAACCAGATAAACATGAATATATATATAATCACAAAATCTATAAACGTTCCCAGAATGATCACCGTAATCCACCGATCATAATATCATAAAAGTACTAGAGACAACAAGAATGAACTACACTGTGAATTCTAAGAACAATATCTAGAAGTAAAGCAAAACAGTCTAAACCTGAAGCCTCAAGCTAAGTCTCATCCTATTCAGCTAATATCCCGGGCTCTGGCCCATAAAGTAGAATGATATCCTGCAAGTATACCTGCAACATATCCAGTCAGGAGCGGAGCAAAGCACAGTTCTAGGTAATGAACAAGACATCATAATATAAAAGTACAAGGGAACATGGTTGTAGAAGCATGGAAAATACTAGAGAAAGACCCATGCGGCTCAGAAAACGCATGCGGCTCAGGGAGTCATGCGGCATGAGGAGCTATGCGGCCGGAGGAATTCCATGCGGCTCAGAAGACATGTGGCGTGACAGTGCTCCCCTCCGATCCATGCAGCATTAATTGCTTTGACGGCTGACCCCTCTGAAAAGTTGACAGACCTGACACCAAAGCAGGTAATTATGACTCTGTCATGATGATGAATCTCTAGGAAAGAGAAAGAAATCTCTGACACGATCCCCCGAGAGCAACAAAATGCCATGTGGCCCTGCCACGTGGGTGTGCTAATGCGGCTCGAAGTGAAGACTTCCCATGCGGTTCAGAGTGAAGCTGTCCCATGCGGCTCAAGCGGAATCATCCCTATGCGGCTCAAGCAGATACACCCTTATGCGGTTCATGCGGCTCATCATATGGTTCAGAAGTCTGAAGGAGGGGGCCACTGCCCAGACAGTCCTGACACGTGTCCCAAGTCTTATGCGGCCCAAATTTCATGCGACCCAAATCTCATGCGGCCCAATCTGCATGCGGCTCCAGTCTCACCATTGGCTCTCAGGACACGTGTCCTCAGCCGATCAATCTCCCAGATTTATGGCAATCCAAGATCGGGTCAAATCCCAATGATCTGGGGCACGTGGCAGGAGAATAAATTTGATTTATTTGCAGATATTAGAGAATCATTATAAGGAAGATTTATGCCAATCAGCATTAATTGCTAATGGGGATTTGGTGTAATCTACCCTTAATGGTTCTGATTCGTCACAATCAGAAACGAACGGCCTGGATTGATCAATCCCCAGGCCGCCGCCATCTCCAAGAGCTAATCATTGGCAACCCTAGTGATCACATCCCACTATTATAAATAGCAAGGTGCCATTCCCTTGTAATATATAGAGAGATATACAAAAAAAAAACCAGAGAAGAATACGTATACACAGAGAGACTTCCCCCATAGTCAGAGAGAGAATATATACAAAGAGAGAGAAGCCAGGAGAGCAATCAGAGAGAGAGCAAGAAGGCATTTCTTCGTCAACGACCAAGCAGATCTTCCCCGAGTCAAGGCTGCGTACCGATCGTCCAAGGAGTAAGGCAGAGCGGCCGTCGCTTTCCCGAGCCTCTATCGTCACCCTCTAGAATCTAAAATAAACAATCGTACTTAGACTGCTGTAACTAGGTTTTCGTCCCTAGGCTTTCTTTGTACGAGCGAGTTTGTATTGTGAGTCTAAGTTCAGTCCTCCGATAATTGTTCTGTACTTTTACGATCAATGACAAACACGATGGCGACTCTGTTGGGGACTAACTTCTCCACGGCTGAGGAGTTGGTGACGCAATCGGACGCAGCTAAACTTGGCTCTACACAACAGAAGATGGTCGTACGCTTCGACCAACAGGCGTTCGAAGAGATGCTCTCTGAAGGTAGCACTGGCCCGGTCCAGAAGCGCACCCGCACCATAAAAGGCTCGTAAAGAGTGGAGGCCAAAATCATTTGCTCCTCCGTAAGCCCTTGATGGGGTGCTCTCTATTGCTCAAGATGGCGAGAAAGACTCCCCTGCGGCCCCACTTCAGACCGTAGACAACTCTGCTATCCCCAAGTCCGACAGAAGAAAACACTATGATGCTGGACTTACAGGGGCAAAGAGGAACTCTACGCGATCCGAGCCGCAGAAGAGTATTAGCCGCAGGGAGAAAGCCCATACGGCTACAACCGCCGACCGCATAAAGAAAACTCATACGGCCACATCTGTCAGCCGCATAACTTATGCGGCTACAGTTGCCAACCGCACGGATGAGACTCATGCGGCTATTAAAGTCAATCGCTTGCAGAAAACCCATGCGGCCACAGATGCCAACCGCATGCGGTCAGCCTGCACGGTCGTGACTCCTAGCCGCATAAAGACTCATCCTACAATAAAAGACAGCCGCATGCAGACAGCCTGCACGGTACCCAATGCTAGCCGCATAGCGTCCGTCCCACGCTTCTCTCGATCAGTCTTCGACCGGCTCTCATGCGGTCCTGACTCTGATCATTCTCTGGATGATAATCCAGACTCTGTGGTATTCGACTTAGACTCCTCCTATTACGCACCCACAGGTGCTAAAAGGAGGAAGTCTAGGGCAGCGCGGGCTCATCTAGTCCAGACGGCTGCCCCAACCTCTGTCTATCGGGGCGTCCCGCTGATTATCACGCGGGCCTCTGATGGAAAGTTGTATAAAACCACTCAAGTCCAGCCCCCGGCGGCAAACAGACAAAGCGGTTCCTCTGACCTGCGTGAGGTTATCCTCCACAAACGCAAGGAAAGAGAAGGAGCTTCGGAGTGTAAAGAGCCCTCACACGGACATCAATGCACCCAGATCATCGTCAACTGCTGTTGCAGTAACGCGGCGGTGACAGAAGACCGGCCATCCGTCTTCCAAAGACTACATCACCCGAGCTCAGAAGACGAGGCACCTCCTGTTGTCTCCTGCAAGTCCGCGCAGAAAGTTCCCGCCAAGGGAAGAGGGAAGAAGACAAGCATCTCCAGCCCAAAGGTGTCAGCTACTGCAGCTAAGAAACCGTCGTCTAAAGGGTTATCCTCCACTGGAGTATTTCAACACACCCGTTCGAAGACGAAAACTGCTGCAGTAGGAAGTTCGTCGTCTGCAACATTGGGGGTCGTCGGAACTGGGGGTAGCACAACTCCAAACATCCACGACAATCCGACATTCCAGGAATACGGACTGGAGGAAGCAAATCCTCCGACGGATACAACAGATACCGACGTCCCCAAGGACATCCTAGACGAAGCAAGCTCCGAAGCTGGGGGTAGTGTTCCTTCCGAGTCCGAACCTGAAGAGAACATCCCCACATATCCTGATGATTTCTTGATGCACGGGTACGACTCGGAGGGTACATCCTCCACCACTCCTTCCGTCACTCCTCATGTGAAGACGGCATTCATGACAGACAGCAATCAAGGCGGTTCCGGTGATCGCCAGCGTATCGACACTTTGGAGGCCATATTGCACGCCTTGGTCAAGTCTGTAGATGAGATTAAAGCGGCGCTTCCTAATCTGCAGGGGGTGACACCTGGCCAGACAAGCACGGGTCCCGCAATCAACGTAGATTCAAATTCAGCGGTACCGAACCCGGGCAACAATCCTCCCGAGATAACGGTCCCTACCACGACAGATGAGGCCCGAGAAGTAAGAAGAGAGGTTCAGGAGCTTCGAGCAATGTTCCATGCCCGAGAAAACTCTCAAGACCTCAGGATACGGCAACCATATCCTACTGAATGGAGGGATATTCCCTTTCCACCAAGATATAAGCCGTTCAATATCAACCCATATGATGGCAAGACTTCAGCAAGTCGGTACATCACTTACTTTGAGGTCACTACCAACCATCTGCCCCATGATGACGCTATCCTCACGCGGTTATTCATTGGGGCATTGGAAGGAGTCGCCTTCGATTGGTACCGCAACCTGCCGGACAATTGCATCCATTCCTTCGCTGGCTTCAAATGCCTGTTCTTGGAGAGGTTCTATGAGGTAGGGTAGGACGTCATGATGTCTACCCTCATGGACGTCATTCAAGGAGAGAAAGAGCTGACGAGGAATTATATTGAGCGGTTTCGTCAAACCGAAATAAAGTTACCATCTGGCAACCCGGACTCCTCCTTGATCGAAATTTGCCAAAAGAGACTACTCCCAACAATCAGTCTCTGGATGGGCGAGAGTCAATTCAAGGACTGGAAGGCTTTTATCATTAGTGCTACAAGTACCGAAGAACGATTAAAGAAGGCTCGCCAACTGGGAATACATATCTCAGAGGGAGAGAACAAGGGCAAGCGTCCCAGCACCACCAACGATAATGGGGGTAGCCCTTCCAACAACCGGGACAACAGAGGCAAGCAGGCTATGGTGGCCGATACAGCCCAGAAGCCTGAGACGCAACCTGCGGACAAACAATGGCCTCAAATCACTTACTCTTTTGAAGACGATCACGTCAAGCCTATCTTGGACATGCTCATACAAGGAGATAGGATTCAGCGTCCTCCACCAAGACGGGAGCCTCGGCTGGCTGATCTGGAGAACCCAAAGTTCTGCCATTACCACCGCTACGTCCACCATGCTACGCACGACTGCTACCAACTGAAACGATATATCCAAAACCTCATCGATTCGAACGCTCTGGCCATCGATTTTGAGGAGGTAACCGTGGCAGCCAACATGGTGTCCGTACAATTCGGCAGCTTCCCTCCAACAGAGACCCAGGACGGGGTTATACCCATCCCTCTGGCAACGATGGAGATTGCTAATCTCCCGCCTGCTCAAGCTGCTGGTCTAGTACCCTTCACTACATCACGAGGGGAAATCATGTGGGTCCATCCGGACCTAGTCCACGAGGTAACTCAGTCCACTCCATCTTCTAAAAAGAAAAGTAAAAAAGTCAGATCCTGCCGTACCACCTCAGCAGATGAAGAGGAAGTCACGGCCGTTGTTACTCGATCAGGAGCACAATCTCAACCTGTAGCTGAAAACTCGACTGATGATCATCCGCCCACTACCACGGATGCTCCGGGACCGGCTCAGCCTTCGACGACCGACAAGCCTAGGCCAAAGGAGACTCGCTTCGACAAATCCCTCCGAAAGAAAACATCGCAGGGGCTGGAGAGGCCCTACAACTTCGACATCTTGGCGCAATTGGCCAATACACCGGCAAAATTGTCCTTATATGAACTCCTGAGGATCTCGAAGGATGTTCGCACAGCTTTGAGCGATGCACTTCAAAATGCCAACGCGTACCTGGCTCAGGTCAACCTCACGGGAGAAAATTAGCTCGCAGACCTCCAAGACAGTGCCTGTACGGGAGCAATGCCCAACATCGTCTTCACTCCATAAGACATACTCATCAAGACTAATCTACACGATCGCCCATTATACTACACAGGCTACATCGGCGACATAAAGGTGGACCGGATGCACATTGACCCTGGGTCTTCCATAAGCATCATTCCAAAAGGACTACTGCATCATCTTCGCATCCCGATGCATCGCCTGACCCCTACAAACACCGCCATCAGCGGGTTCAATTCGGGCAGGAGCTACCCAATCGGAAAGATCCGTCTGAAATGTCAGATTGGCGATCTCCAATCAGAAGTCACTTGCTACGTCATAGATGCCGACACTTCATACAACATCCTTTTGGGGCGCCCTTGGATACACGATTACATGATCATGCCTTCCACGCTACACCAATGCTTCAAATATGTCAACAAGCACGGCTTCGTGAGGACAGAATTTGCTGACATCGATCCCTTCAAAGGGGTCGAATCTTATTACTCGGACTCCTGCCTATACGAAAAGTCGAAGAGGCACCTTGAAGGAGGAAATAAATAAACTGATGTTGAAGCAACCACGGGATCAGAAGAACCTCTGACAATCCACCTCCAGGCTCGCAAACCAGGCAATTTTGTACCCCTTACGGCCACGCTGTGTAAGGACGCGATCAGCCTCTCGGCACAGGAAGAGCAGTTGAGAATCCGGCTGCCAAGGTCTGGCCAGGTACCGAGACCCACGATAGGGCCACTTACCATCAGATTGCCGAGAGTCGGTCAATCCCAAACAGAGAAGCTCAATCCCTCCGATAGACCTCTGACGATACGCCTGCCTAAGAAAGGTCGTCACCCCGATGCGAGGTCTGACACTTCAAGCGAACCAGCCACCCCTCGCTTCACATCAAGTGCCAGACTGGGGGTTGCTAGTCTACCGACAACCCCATGCTCCGCTCCGTCAGTTGAACCTCTGAAGATCAAGCTGACTAGGACGCCCGCTCAATCTTCATTCACACAGGGGGTAGCCGAAGAGGAACCAGAGCTAGCCAAGTATGTGGCTGCCCACACTGACGCTCCCTCTGCAGATGATGTAATCCCTCTAGAAAAGATACCTTATTTCATCAATAAAGGGTTATCTTTGAACTACACCAAGCTCAATAAGCTATATACAATGTATGCTATGGAACACGGTATAGGCACTCACCTACATACACAGGTGACAAATGTGTACACCGCTATCCAACTTACTCCAGTAGAAGACGCTTACCGAATAATCGAGGGAGGGGACCACCCAATCATCTTCGGCCGGACGAACAACCCGTATCCCCTCGCCATGGAAGAAGTCGACTTTGGGTCAGATGCTGGAAGACTGCCTCTGTATCTCTATAGCCCTCAATCCAAATATCTCATGCAGAAACAGGAGTATGATCTAAAGACAATGCCAGGACTGAACTACGGCACTGGGCGACGATTACCTTTTAAGTCGCTAGCCCCGGCGGGCAAACCACGGAACTACTATAACAAAACCCGATGCGGTTTAGGGTATGTAACGCCTACTACGACCCCTGAAAGCTCAGATAAAGAATACGACTGGCAGTCACATTCAACCGGATCACCGACTTCCGACTCAGATACCAGCATCGGAGATATGTTCAGACAAGTCATGTCAGTCAACATGGTATTCACCGACGCTTATGAGAAATACGAAGACATCCCCGAAATCCTTGAGCTAGAGCTATGGGCCCAGCAATTAGACGCACAATGGGAAAAGCGGTTCGAACTGAGAGAACCTCCTACTGAAGATGAGGTCATACAAGTGGATCTCGGCAGCGAATCTTCTCCAAAACCGATCTTTATCAGTAAAAGCCTAACTGACGAAGAACGAGAGTCGCTGTTAGAACTTGTCAGAGAATACATTGATGTGTTCGCCTGGAGCTATGAAGACATGCCGAGGTTAAATCCTGACATCGCTCTCCACAAACTCAATATACGGCCAGATGCAAAGCCAGTCAAGCAGCAACAACGACGCTTCCGCCCAGGCGTCATGGACGCGATCGAAGCTGAAGTCAACAAGCTAATAGCCAGCGGCTTCATTCGTGAAGAGTAACATCCTGATTAGGTCGCCAATATAGTACCCATCCTCAAGAAGAATGGGAAGATTCGAATCTGCATCGACTTCCGCAACCTGAACGAGGCATGCCCCAAAGATTAATTTCCCCTTCCTATCACAGATATCATGATCGACAATACATGCGGCTTTGAACGTATGTCATTCATGGATGGATTCTCGGGGTACAATCAAATCAAGATGTCTTCCGACGACGAAAAGCATACCTCATTTCGAACCCCGATTGGCACATACTGCTACACAGTCATGCCATTCGGTCTAAAGAATACTGGTGCTACATATCAGCGAGCCATGAGTATCATTTTCAGAGAACATTTGCGCAAGACAGTGGAATGCTATGTCGACGACATCGCCGTCAAGAGTCGCCGTAAGGAAGATCATCTGCAAGACCTGAGAACGGTGTTCAACTTAATGCGAGCCCACAATCTGAAGATGAACCCTACGAAATCGTTCTTGGGCGTATCCAGCGGGAAGTTCTTGGGCTTCATCATCACTGCACGGGGTATCCATGTAGACCCCGAAAAAACGAGGGCAATCATGGAGATGGGTCCCCCGAGAAATCTCCGTGAACTTAGAGGCCTCCAAGGGAGGCTAGCTTATATCAGGAGGTTCATTTCCAACCTCTCCGGGCGATGCCGACCGTTCACCCACCTCATGAAGAAGGGAGTCTCATTCGTATGGGACGAGGAATGCCAGCGCGCTTTCAATGACATCAAAGAATATTTATCAAATCCTCCAGTCCTGGTGGCCCCGGTCCCTGGAAAACCATTCCTGCTCTATGTACGAGCAATGGAACACTCCCTCGGTGCCCTGCTGGCACAAAATAATGACGCAGGCCACGAGCAGGCCATTTACTATCTCAGCCGAATGATGGTCGGGCCCGAACACCGATACACCGCTATGGAGAAAGAATGCCTCGCCCTGGTATTCGTCATTCAAAAGATGCGGCACTATGTCACGGGGCAAACCATACATGTGATCTCACGAATCAACCCTCTCAGGGTCCTCATGAGCAAACTAGGGGCACTCAGCTCCCGCCTTGCTACATGGGCGATATTGCTGTCCCCCTATCATATGATCTTCGTCCCGCAGAAGGCTGTCAAAGGTCAAGCCCTAGCAGACTTTTTGGTGGCCCATCCAGGATCAGAATTATCCAGAATATACGAAGAAATCCCAGATGAGGTCACCGATTCAAATACAACCACCCACGATAACATATGGCGGATGTCCTTCGATGGCGCTTCAAGAACCGGACCCAAGGGAAACATCGTCGTCGGAGTCGGAGTAGTATTGGTCTCTCTTACCGGGCTAGTGATCAATCGCGCCTACTCTCTCACGGAACCCTGCTCTAACAATGTGGCCGAGTACAACGCTTTGGTCATTGGCCTCCAACTCGCAAGAGAACTGGGGGTAGAATACCTTGAAGCATACGGCGATTCGCAATTAATCGTCAACCAGATTCGGGGGACGTACGAAGTCCGCCATGAAGACATGATCCCCTACCACCAAATAGCGATCAACATTATCTCATCATTCGAGGGATTCTTCATCGAACACGTCCCCAGACTCCAAAATATCGAAGCTGATGCCCTAGCAGGCCTGGCTGCTTGCCTAGCAGTGCCAAACCACTCTCATCATTCGGTCGATGTAATCGGCCATGAGCTGGTCTGCCCCAAGAACAACGTTCAAGCCATGGCGAGTTATTCTGCTCAGATGATCGACGAAGCGCCAGACTGGAGACAACCATTCATAGACTTCGTGGTCTACGACATCCTGTCCGAGAACCCGAAGGAGGCTACTTCTATCAGACGGCGTTCTCTCAGATTCTTCTACGATACAGAGACGAAAATGCTGTATCGACGCTCCTACGACGGATTACTACTTCGGTGCTTGTCGAACGTAGAAGCCAAAGAAGCCGTACGAGAGGCTCATGACGGTGTCTGCGGGGCCCATCAGCCTGGCCCTAAGCTGCAAGACCGCCTTCGTCGGATGGGCTACTACTGGCCCACGATGGTGGCTGATGCAATAGATTATGCCCAAAAATGCAAGGCCTGCCAAGTCCACGCAGACTTCATTCACCAACCATCCGAATTTCTACATCCGACAGTGGCATCCTGGCCATTCGAAGCATGGGGAATGGATATCATTGGTCCAATCACCCCACCTTCCTTCCGAGGACATCGCTTCATACTTGCGATCACTAATTACTTCTCAAAGTGGGCAGAAGCTGTCCCACTCGCCGAAGTCAAGACTTCGAACGTAATCAGCTTCCTGAAGCACCACGTCATCTACCGCTTTGGACTGCCCCAAAGGATCATCCATGATAATGGTCCACAGTTTATAAGCCACGCATTCTACCGATTCTGCGATAAACACCGCATTCAGAATGTCACTTCGACACCATACAACCCGGCAGCAAACGGGTTAGCAGAGGCATTCAACAAAACAATCATCAAACTCCTCAAGAAATTTGTCTCCTCCAACAAATACGACTGGAACGAGAAGCTCGGCGAGTGCTTATGGGCTTATCGCACCACGGTTCGAACAGCCACCGGGAATACACCATTCTCTCTGGTGTACGGGAGTGAGGCAGTTCTTCCATTAGAGACTCAGATTCCCTCACTCCGAGTCGCCCTCACTTATCAATTGACAACGGATGATAACTACCGACGTCGACTACAAGAGTTAGAGGCCTTAGATGAAAAATGCCTCCTAGCTCAGCAAAGGATCGAATTATACCAAGCACGCATCTCAGGAGCCTTCAACAAAAAGGTCAAAGTCAGAACATTCCAAGTGGGCGATCTTGTTTTGGCAGTCAGGAGGCCAATGGTCATGACTCACAAGACCACCGGCAAGTTCCAGCCAAAATGGGAAGGCCCATTTATCATCGAGGCCGTGTTCTCCAATGGTGCTTACCGCCTCGCCAAGCAGAACGGAGACTTGCTCATGTTGCCCGTCAACGACAAGTTCCTGAAGAAATACTATGTTTAAACAACATTTTCCAGAGTTTCGAGTTATGTGCCCGCTGGTACCACTGAACTCAACCCCCTAATTTTCCAACTTATCGAGTCACGTACCCTCTTGTACCGCTGAACTCATATCCCAAATTCCCAAGTCATGTACCTGCTGGTACCTCTGAACTTACACTTTGATTCCAACATTCATGGATTGTCGAGTTATGTGCCCATCGGTACCCCTGAACTTACATCCCGGTCACTCTTTTGAAAGAAAGTCATGTATAATCATACCGCTGAACTTTCTTCCTACAAGAGATCCTCCCTCATGATCTAATACCTGCACTCCCAGTGCACAACAAAGGTAACGGATCCACAAATTTCCAAGACGACCATGTCCTCATCACCTCTGAGTCGTCCCATTTCTGCCAAAAACAAATCACCCCTCTACATAGAATTGCCATGTCCTCATTACCTCAGAATTATTCTATGTACCCCCCCGTCAAAGAAACCCTCATGCTCACCATGTCCTCAGCACCTCTGAGTCAGTATGATTGCTTCCTTTCTTTTTAAACTTGTTATCCGTATCCAAAACCAGGGTACGTTAGGGATAATGGGTCCACGCAAAATGTCCCAATAAGAGGATTATTACAAAGCAAAAGAGTGAAGCAAATATATATATTCCATTCATTCAGAAATCGGTTACATCCACACGATTGCAAGCAAGTCAAAAGAGTTCTTCATAAAGACAAGAAGAAAGGTGAAACAAAATAAAAGACTACAGACAAACATCCATGAGAAGCCCCTACATCCTAGTTACAGGAGCGCATGTACCATTCCCTCAACCATCTCACATATGAAAGATGCAAGTGAAGAGCATCCTCGTCCAAAATAGGAGAAACAGGATTCCCAGCGCTGCCACCCTCAACAGTCTCGATATTTGGAGAGTTGTCGTTCCCCTCAGGCACAGGTTCTTCTTTCTTTACTTCCTCCTTAACAGAGGAAGATCCCTGGCTGATGACAGGAGGCTGCGGCTCCTCTGACGTCGCAGTCTCAACATTCGGTGGAGATACTGCGAGAACAAAAGACGAAGAAAATGAAAACAGTCAGAAATATTCATGCGGCTCGTTTTAGACAAGTCTCATGCGGCTCAGTCATGGGACACGTATGCGGACCATGTAGTTTGAGAAGTTCACGTCAAAGTCGTGTACATGAAGCATGCAGTGAAGCAGGCTCTGCTAGGGTTTCAAATCGACTACCTAATCCTTACCTTCGATGGCAATATGAACATCAAAACGAACGGGGGGCACGACAGTCGAGGGCGAAGCCGATTTCTTACTCCTCGCCACAGCCTTCTTTACAGCCTTAGAAGCCCTGGGTGCCATTATTGTCTGATGATCAGAGGAAGAAAATACCACAAAAATCTGAGTCAAGAATAGTCTAAGAGAGAAGACCGTCCAAATGCCCTTCTATTTATTGACGAAGAACTGTGGACCGATGCCTCGTACAAACGCGATCAGCTCTTCGGTTATTGAGCCAAACCAGCCATTTAAAGACTGAGCTCTTGGGATCCTGTCCCAGAAAGATCCATACGTATGGCATAATGACGTGGCAAAGAGCTTATGCGGTTCAAATGATCATACGGCTGATAGCAACTATGCGACTCAGATGGTCGGGAGGCAGAAATTTCTATGCGGCTGGGCCATCCATGCGGCTGAGACGCCCCTGCGGCAGAACTTTCCATGCGGCCAAGATCCATGCACGGCCAGAAGAATATCCAGCCATGCTTCTTATTCAAAGTATTTCAATTTTATAAATTGAAAACTTTGAAGGGGGTCCTGTAGAAGCATGGAAAATACTAGAGAAAGACCCATGCGGCTCAGAAAACGCATGCGGCTCAGGGAGTCATGTGGCATGAGGAGCTATGCGGCCGGAGGTATTCCATGCGGCTCAGAAGACATGTGGCGTGACAGTGCTCCCCTCCGATCCATGCTGTATTAATTGCATTGACGGCTGACCCCTCTGAAAAGTTGACAGACCTGACACCAAAGCAGGTAATTATGACTCTGTCATGATGATAAATCTCTAGGGAAGAGAAAGAAATCTCTGACACGATCCCCCGAGAGCAACAAAATGCCACGTGGCCCTGCCACGTGGGTGTGCTAATGCGGCTCGAAGTGAAGACTTCCCATGCGGTTCAGAGTGAAGCTGTCCCATACGGCTCAAGCGGAATCATCCCTATGCGGCTCAAGCAGACACACCCTTATGCGGTTCATGCGGCTCATCATATGGTTCAGAAGTCTGAAGGAGGGGGCCACTGCCCAGACAGTCCTGACACGTGTCCCAAGTCTTATGCGGCCCAAATTTCATGCGGCCCAAATCTCATGCGGCCCAATCTGTATGCGGCTCCAGTCTCACCATTGGCTCTCAGGACACGTGTCCTCAGCCGATCAATCTCCCAAATTTATGGCAATCCAAGATCGGGTCAAATCCCAATGATCTGGGGCACGTGGCAGGAGAATAAATTTGATTTATTCGCAGATATTAGAGAATCATTATAAGGAAGATTTATGCCAATCAGCATTAATTGCTAATAGGGATTTGGTGTAATCTACCCTTAATGGTTCTGATTCGTCACAATCAGAAATGAACGGCCTGGATTAATCAATCCCCAGGCCACCGCCATCTCCAAGAGCTAATCATTGGCAACCCTAGTGATCACATCCCACTATTATAAATAGCAAGGTGCCATTCCCTTGTAATATATAGAGAGATATACAAAAAAAAAACCAGAGAAGAATACGTATACACAGAGAGACTTCCTCCATAGTCACAGAGAGAATATACACAGAGAGAGAGAAGCCAGGAGAGCAATCAGAGAGAAAGCAAGAAGGCATTTCTTCGTCAACGACCAAGCAGATCTTCTCCGAGTCAAGGCTGCGTATCGATCGTCCAAGGAGTAAGGCAGAGCGGCCGTCGCTTTCCCGAGCCTCTATCGTCACCCCCCAGAATCTAAAATAAACAATCGTACTTAGACTGCTGTACCTAGGTTTTCATCCCTAGGCTTTTTTTGTACGAGCGAGTTTGTATTGTGAGTCTAAGTTCAGTCCTCCGATAATTGTTCTGTACTTTTACAATCAATGGCAAACAATGATATGTAAAGCACAAGAAGAAACATGGTGTATAAGCACATGGTATGTAAGAACATGAAAGAACATGGTATCGCATGGTATAAGCTCAGGAAACACAGGAACTAGGTACAAGATATATCTCCTGAACATGTGTGCACAATGTTTGAAATATAACTAAGTATGTGACCAGCTAGGGGTAAGCACATGAAAGAACATGAAAGCATATGAATGGTACGGCTTAGGACCCGCGTGCACGATGCGGGGCCTAAGCTAAACACACCTGAGTTATTTCTTGGGTTTGGTCACATAAACAGTATATTTCCCCTCCCGAGGTACAAGTAATAAGAACAAGGAACATGAGCACCCGAAAAACATGTCGTGTCGTAGTGTGTCAACAAGGAAGCACATGATATAATGAAATGTACAAGACCATAGAATGTACTTGCCTTGCTCCAGGAAAGTACGGGTAAAGTATGGAGCTGGATGTCCTCATGTTTATTTAGTACAAGTTGGTCAAAGTCCAGATAATTCTAATTATTCATTGTAACTTATATATATGTATATTAACTAGAGTTATAAAATACACTAATTGGTTTAGTTAAAACCATATTTATTTAACTTTATCTATAATTATTATTGATACACTCTAGATCTCCCCCTTTAGGAATGGAAACCTAGAATATCATTTCTAATATAATTGATTTCAAGTATCAATAAAAATCCTAAATCAACATGAAGGCATTTGCTAAGTATTAACCAAAAATTCTATGGAAAGGCTAACTGATATATGGGTCTCCAGTTCTCAATATTGAATCAAGACATGAATATGCAATCCCAAGTTCTTCACTGAGCCAAGCATTGATTAAGAAGAAACTCAACCCTAGTGACATTTACTGATATGAACAATTTGGATTCACTTATCCAAACTCAGCACTGCATAAACAACCGACTGAACCAACAATGCTAAAGTTAGATTCAATTTCACAAACTGAATCAAACCCCTGGTATACAAGTATCAGACTTCACAATTGAAATATAACATTAAGAAGAGTTCAATCTAATATGAATCTTTCAAAACTATTACTAGTAACCACAATACCCTTCATTGAAAGTTAAATACAAATTGGAATTCCAACAGAAATAAGGTATTCAAATAAAAACTCGAATCATAGAATATAATACAATTAAACCACCAAAATGACATAAGCAAAATCAAACATAAGATCCTAAATAAAACTCTTCCAACTGCACAACCAATTTGAATTAAGAATTCAACTCGTAGAGGCCTGCTCCCTGATACTCCCAAATTTACTCCAAGGAACAGCAACACACGCATACGGTCTGGACACGAGCAACACTTGGACACGAACATTACGCACACAGACACGAACTCTGGTACACACGATCCACACATGAGCAGAACCGGACTCGAATGGTATCACAAACACGTACTCCAGAAATAAAAACAACTTCCGTTCCAAGATCGACTCTGACCAAAACACCAAAACATATAATGAATAAATCACTATTTGAGGACAAGAGAAAGTACCTGCTTCGAAAAATAATTGCAGCAAGAGGCTCTCTCTCGACTCCAATCACTGAACTGAACTCAACAGTACTGCATCCAAACCATCAGACAACATTGTAACAACTTAGGGACTGAATTGATATGACAGTATAGAATTCGACAAAAATCAAGGAATGGTTGCAGGAAATTACTCACCAATAGTCGTTCGTTCCCGAAGATGAGTGATATAGATCGATAAAAATTTCGGGAAGTACTCCTATATCCGAACGAAGGATCGAAGTAAGAAATCATAAGAAATTCGAACACCAATCACCAGGCGTGAAAGACAAATAGCACAAGCGAGGTTTCGAAATTAAATGCAGGGCACGGATTGAAACTTACTGTGGTCGAATAGTCAATTGGAAGGAATGAAGGACGTCAGGATTCGCTCGTCAGAGAAATCACCTTGCTGTCGAGGCGGAGGCGGCATCACAGGGACTTGAACTCGTCGGGGATGAACGGAAACGACACCGGAGTAGTCGATCTACGCATACAAGGCTGTACGCCATCGGGAACAATCGCCTAGGCGCTGGGAGACTTCATCCCCACTCTCGCCATCACCGGGAAGCTCGCGACCCTGTCGAAGAGATCTCGCTGTCGAGGAAGCATCGACCGAACGCTGCATTGGTGGTGACCGCCTCCTTAGTCGTCGGCTAGGAACTCGTCGCCGTCGTCGCCATCTATCGCAGGAGATTTGAGGAAAAGGATTAGGGTTTGGTGATCGAAAAAATTGGGGAAGAGAACTGCTCACGAATTTGTAAAGAGGAAGAGAGAATGAACTCTCTCTCCTCCACCAACGGTTAATAAAGAGAAAATGCAATTATGCAACTAAGTCCCCCCGTTCAAGCATTTTTGCAAACCAGCCCTTCCTGATTGGTAATTTTTTTAAAACCCCTTGTTTCCTTTTCATTAATTGCAGGATCTGATAAAATCAGTTGGAAAGTTACTTTAACAATAATTGGGGACCACTAAATTAGTTGTAACAAACTTTTGAATTTTTTTAAAAATATATTCTGCTCCCAAATTCTTTCCCTCACAAAGTATTCATATAATATATTTATAGGAAAAAGAATGAAGTATTATTAAAAAATTTAAATTCTACTAAAATGGAAAAAGTGGAGTTACAGTTACGCCTGGTGGTCACCATCTGGCTGGAAGGTAGGGAGATCCTATGGAGCTGCTCCGGTATCTGGCTATACAAAACCAGCTAGGTCAGATCCCAGAAAGAGCAAGTGCCATAAAGAAGGCTTCAATTAAGAACTAAAACTAGCAATTAGTACAAAAATATAATTATATAATAAAAGACTGGAAATATGGAAAGTCATGATGATATACGATAAGATAACCATGGGACTATTCAGATAACCAAGTTGCAACCCTTAAACCAAATAAGGACCGGGATTGTAACCCTTCGTCTGAAGGGAACTTGGTTTTCCACCATTTATCGATAAAGTAAAGCAAAAGCAATCAGGTCCTGTAACAATCTTGTACAGGATCAGGACAAGACTAGACTGGGTTAGACTCCATCCAATCAATAACGGCCAAGCAATGAGTACGGCTTGATACTTTAGCTAACTAGGGTTATCACATGCCTAGTTACTAGCAAGATGCAATGAGATTGTTCCAACAGCCACAAGCCCTACAGACCATCCAGGCTATCCGAACGCAAATTAGGGGTTGAGTTCATGTGGGTACATCGTCCAGGAAATGCATGTACCCTTAAGTAGCTTAAAGGGTACAACACATGACAGTGTGTTGAAAATGTGCCCTACTCGACGGCAGGCTACAGATCCCAGGTGGGGCGCCTAGATAACGGGATTGCCTGTAGCTAGAAAATCTCTTCATGACAACTAGATTATTCTTATTATTAGCCTTAGTCAGTTAAAGTAGGTACCTCTGACCGTGGTACTCGGGGGACCCGGTCCTAGACATGATGCGAGACAATATTGGTTCATTTATACAAACACAATTGTCCACGATGTCCAGGCCATTCAATCTTGTCATGTCATGCTAGCCGTCGCAACAACATTCAATAGTTCCCATCATGCTTATTAGTCATGTTTTGTCATGTCATGCCATGTCATATCAGGTCATATCAGGTCATGTCAGTTACTTGTCATACCATGCCATGTACAATTAGCAGTCCAGTTATGTCAATCAATTCAAGGTTATCAAGCTCATGACAAGAGGGTGTAAGCACAAAGGCACACGTGTACGCATAGGGGCTCAAGCCTCTACGCGAACGAAACTACGCTAGGCTAAGGGCCCCGAGCGTAAAAATGGCTTTAAGCGAGCAAGACCAAGAAAGGATCTCTCTACGCGAGCAAGCACTCTACGCGAGCAAGACCTAAGGAAGGACCCCTCTACGCGAGCAATCACCCTACGCGAGCAAGCACTCGAGCGGGACTCAACGCACGCGAGCGTCTGAGTGAGACTCTACGCACACGAGGCTCTATGCGATCGGGAGTAGCCCCTGCGTACGTAGAGATCGAATGAGCTTGGCATAGAACGGGTTACGTTGGCACGCAATACGTGTGCGTAAAGGAAAGTCACTACGCGAGCACGTGAAAACGTGTGCGTAAAGAAGGAAAATGCTACGCTGGCATGTAAAACATGGGCGTAAAGGAAAATTACTACGCGAGCACGTATGAACGTGTGCGTAAAGGGCTCGTCTTCTCTCCCAAGGCCGAGACAAGCAGCCATGGGACTCAAAACTCAAGAAACCCCCTCTCGACCAAGGCTTGATGAAATCCAGCCATTCAAAAGCCAAACTTGCGTAAAATCGAAACTCCTACTATCATGCCCCGCTCCCGAAGGAGCAATCGTCCTCGCTAAGACGTGATGCTGCACAGGCCTAGGTTGAGCCTGTGCAAGGCTAAGTACAAAAAACGACCGATTTGAGCTAGGCCACAGAGTCGCACAGAGTGTCCCCATTTACAGCAGAAAGTAAATGAACACAAATTGAAGCGAATTCAAAATCTTTATTGACATTCAAGAAGTTTACAAGTGGCGCTTGGCCGAGTTTACAAGTCTCTCAAGCTCTCTCTCTCTCTCTGAAACATAAAAGGCGTGCCAAGTGGCTTACAACATGGAATAATTCATGGCGATGTTCCGATACATTATGTCCTGTATATGGTGCTTCAGCTCCTTGCAATGTTCTAGAGTTGGCTCCGCGCCTTAGCATATTCGAGGAAAGCTCCGTACCCGATAACGTCTCCTGCATCCTGCAAGCAAACTGTGGCGTTATCAATACATTATTATGCACTGGTGGGGAGGCTAGCTTGCCCACAATGCTATCATTACCAAACACGTTCTATTTACTTTTGTGTACCGTCTATCATTCATTGTCTTTCTAATCTTGCTTTAGTGTCAGTTTCATGGCATATTTCATAACTATCTTGTATTGTCGAATTCAAGCGTCGCATGGAAATACATGCACGACTTACCCATACTTACCGTCCGGCCTTCCCTGTCCAAAGTAAACCAAGTTAGACAACAATTTATATAAACTTTCAATGTCAAGTGCGTGTCTCTGCCTCAGATTCTAGCACATCGTAGGCATATTTTCTAACTCATTTGCATGAAGTACTCTTTATCATTTGGTGTGTTACATTCAAGCCAGTTCAGAAGGTGCTTCATTCAGTTAACTTAGACTACTTTGTTTCAATGCAAGGACTTGTACGTGGATTACCACCGGCAAAGCCCACTTAATCTATATGCACCGGTCGCTGGCACCACAAGTCATTTTGGACCCTTTCTTCCTTGGTAATTTCTTACCTATCATAGCGTGCGGCTGGAACACCTTGATAGTCTCTTATGTCACCACGCGCACGAGGGTGCGCGGGTGCGTGGGTCTGCATGCACTGTTTCGGGCAGCATGTCACCGTGTCATCGTGTCCTAGACCTACCTCAGGACCCCCCCCAGCTACGTGCACAAGCACGTGATGTTTCGTTGTGTGTGCGGCGCTCAAACGAGCGAGAACGCATGCGTACCACGCGGTATCGGGAATTTCCGATACGCGTTCTGTGGACACGACACGGACACAATTTCGAACCCGAGAGTACCCGAGCGTATCACGTAGGTTGAGACCAGCGTGTATGCCGAGTTTCGCAGGTTGATTTGGTGTATTTTGCGTTTTGAGTCGTTTTGTCAAAATTGGATTTTTTGGGTTCAAAGTTTTGAATATAAATGTAATTTTTCGATCCTTGACTTTTTAGTCCGTATTTTCTGAATTGTTAGTTCATATATGATAATTAGAACTTGTGGGAAGTGATCCGCGAGATCATCACCTATTTGTTTGTTTTTTCAAGCATAATCGGGTTTTCATTGAATTGGATAAAATTGAGATTTATATGATATTTCGTTTTTTGAGTTAAATGCGATATTTTGATTTCCAACTTCTTAGTTTACAAAATCTGAGTTTTCAGGACATATATGAGGTTTCGGATTTGTGGGAACCAACTTTTGGTTTTGTTTCATATTTTTCCATCAATTATGAGTATATATGCTTTTCTATATATAGCTATGTATACATATAGAGATATATATATATAAAACCCCGTTGAAACCCATTGCTAATACATACATGTTGAGAATGGGTCGGGATGGTTTTAATTCCAGATTTGGATTCACTAAACCTATTTCAAAAACCATTGGTATTACTTTCCTTTTGAGCATTTTATATATATATATATTTTTTTTTTTTGAGCATTGTATATATATATATATATATATATATATATATATATATATATATATATATATATATATATATATATATACAATGTATGTGTGGGGTGTCAGTTACCAACCCTTGGTTGCGAGCCTTAGCTCGTTTGGTTGCGTGTATTTCGAATTACCCCATTCGAGTGCACTGTGCACTGTTAACAGTTTTGGGGATTATTTTCCAGTTTTGGAAATCGAGTTTCAAATCGATTTTCTTCATGTTTAATACATTGGACTAGTGTATTTTAGTGTGTATATGTGTAGTACATATGTATTTGAGGGTGTGGGTCGATTTTGGGGAGAATTGGTGGTGTGTGTGTGTAGTTATATATATATACATATGTGTGTATATATGTATTGTGTGTGTGTGTGTTTGGGGGAGCCTTTGGTTCCAGAATTCCTGGAACCCCCCCCCTGTCCTGACCCTATTCCAGACCTCTCTCCCTCTCTCTCACTGTCTCACTCTCTCTCTCATTCAGTCTCTCTCTCTTTCCCTTTGTCTCTATATATATATATATAGTATATGTATGAGTTATATATATAGGTATATATATATATATATATATATATATATATATATATATATATATATATATATATATTGATATATATGTATATTGTATTAGGTCTCTTTATGTATGTATAGTGTATTATAAGTATATGGGTTGTATTATATATGTTATTCATATATTGGGTATATGGATATTGGGTAGTGGTTAGATAGTGTATATATATATATATATATATATATATATATATATATATATATATATATATATGAGACTTTTAGTTATAGGTTTATATGAAAACCTAGACTATGGCCAAGGTTATTGGCCCATGGTCTTGGGACTAACCCCATTTGACCTACAGGCCCAAAACAACAACAAATTGACCCTTGTTGACTAAGGGTTGATCAAAGTCAACCTTAGGTCAAACTTGACCTAGTTGACCTAGATTGAACTTAAATTAACCTAGAATGACTAGTTTGACATTGGTTGACCTAACTTGACTAGTAGACTAGTTTGACTAGATAATTGACCATTGTTGACCAAGTCAACTATAGGTCAACCATGACCTAATTGACCTAGAAATGGTTTGGATAGACTTAAGAGGACTTGTTGACTAAGTTTGACTAAACCCTAGGCTATTAACTAGTTGGTTTAGGTTTGACCTATATATAAGTATATTATTGTGACTTGGGTTTTGGGGAAGACCTATGTAGATTAAGATATGTATGGGGTTAAGTTAGATACTTAGAATTGAGTCATGACTTGAGATTGGAATGTGGGATTAGCTTGAATATAGGATTAAGGTTGGTATTATATATATGTATATATGTGTGGTATACTTGTATAGGTATTGGTTATACCTTAACCTTGTGGTATTGACTTAGATAGTTGACCATTGACTTAATCACCTTGCTGACTAGTGTTTGTTTAACCCAAAATCTTAGTTGGTCTAAGTTTGACCTAGACTTGGTCCAGATTGATCATGCTGACTAGTATTTGACTAGTTTGATTAGAATGTTGACCAAGAGCTGACTTTAACCTAGATTTGACTAACCTTGACTTATTTGACCTTGTTTGACCTTATTTGACTTAGTTTGATTTTCTGTGACCCAGTTTAACTATTGAGTTGACCAAGAGTTGACTATTGACCAGATTGACCTAGAATCATGTAGTATGCATTGTATACTTTATTTTTACCATTATGGATACATTGTGACTTGTGTTGCTCTGATCAGGAGCCAGACACCTCTCCTCAGACTGCATATTCTCTACAGACATTCATACAGCAGGCGAGTACATTCTCTGACCGTTTCATACTTGTTCAGGCTTTACTTCTCGCTCTAGATTACTTTACTTGTTGCTGTCACATTGGTAACACGGATTGGTACTATATGGATCTTTACATGAGATGTTATCCCCCTCGGGAGCATCGGATACTTCATGCTACGTGTGTTTCACTATCATCATGTACACCTATGCTTCCATTATCATGTGCACTCATGTAATCATGTACTCTCATGTTTACTGAGCCCTCATGTATACTATCATGTGTACCCTTTCATGGGCCCCATGTGATATCATATACAATAACGTAACTTGTATAGATCCTTGTGTATTGATTGGGGTAACGGGGGAGTAGAAGTGGACATGTGAATAATTCCAAGTAGTATAATTATGTGCAACTCAGTAGTGTAATCATGTATAAATTCTAGCCATTCACATGCCTATCTTGTGCTCTACATCACTAGTCACTTACAGTTCTCTATATACAGTAGATATTTCATTACAGTTATCTCTTTTACAGTGTATATTTCCTTTCAGTAGTTCATGTATCTTACTCTATTGCCTGTATCGTATTTCCTAACCTGCTATGCACTGCGTGAGATGTATTGTGCTCGTTCCCGTCCTGATTGGACCTGTTGAAAATATTACAGAGGATGAGAAGGAGGCCCTGGTGTCTACCTATTATGGAGCAGGACTAGATGATACTTATGTTGTGGACCCTCAGCAGGATCCACCTGCAGCTGAGGATGTTGCCCCAGTAGTCTAGGCTAGTTTAGCTAGACAGTCTTTCGGTATTATCTTTTTGTCTCACATTCTGAGTTGTATTTTGAGATGTTGAGATATATATAGACTCTTAGACTTATTGTATTATGAGTTGACATTCTGGTGTTATGTTATCCTGGACACTTGGACATTTTCATCTATTCTACTGTTCTCTTTGAGTTACTGTCTATCTATCTATCTTTCATTCTTCTATCCTAGATGTGATTGAGATGTATATTGTTATGTCACCTCCATTCGGAGAGTATAAACTGTACATGTATTTTTATATTGTTAGATGATTGACCTAGGACAGCGTTCTACTGCCGACATTGCGGCGTAGGCTGGACGTACCCACTTCTCGTGCCCTTACTCTAGGGTGCGAGTCGTGACAGGTTTACACCTAGACTTTTATCTGTGACTCTCTTGAGATTCTTTCTTCTATTCCATCTTAGTATTGTGATTGAGTTACTTATTATTTACTCTCCATTCGAAGTTTATTTTAGACTGTATTAGATATTGTGACTCAAAACAGTGTTCTACCGCCGACACTGCGGCGTAGGCTGGGCGTTCGTTACTTCTCGTGCCCTTACACTGGGTGTGGGTCGTGACACGTTTTTAGTGGTGGCCCATACAGGTTCCCAATCACAACTAGTGTGATTCATAGTGGTACTCGAACTAGAGTATCATTAAAGCCTGCAGTAGGATATAAGATATAAGTTAAGGTACTCAATCACATTAGGAAAACTCTTATCAAATTCTTGTTGTTAATTATCTCCTTTTGGAAACAACTGCCCTCCTTTGATGATTTTGCTTCTTTTTCAGTAATTGATTCCTTGTTCGATCTGTCTTCAAGATAGTTAAGGAGACACAATTTCATCACTTCGGTCCATACAGGACTACATTCGCATTAGTGCGATGTCGTGGTAGTACGACAATTTAATTGTATTACTACGAGCCTGCTATAGAGTATAGGAAGTAAGGTGTTAGAATGAGAGGATACTCAATCACTATTAAAATTTCTTGAGAGATTCCTGGGACGACCCTTGAGAATCTCATTGTGAGCTTCGATTTGAATTCCTTTTCCCTTATTTTAATCCACCTTCCTCTCTTGATTCTTGCATCTTGTTTGAACTCTTTTCACCTATACCCTTACTTTCTTGTGCTTAATAATGGTTAGGAAGATGGCTACACTGCTATATACTCATTGGTCAAATACATGGCTAGAAGGATTACATTAAAGAATTGGAATACACGGAGACTTTGATTAAGTTATAAGGGCATTTTTCTAAAGGGATGATTTAATGATTAGTAGTTTGTAAGTTGGGATATCACCAAGGAAATTTATGTTGAAGATTCTAAGTAGTAATCTCCAGAGGATTATAAAATTATATTTTGATACGGGAGAAAAATAGTTAGAATCTATATAAATCGATTTTAGGAATTGATGTGATTCATGAATTATTGGATTATGATTATACATCTTTGAACGTATATAGACTGGTTTGATTAAAAAAGGGGTGGCAGTATGAACTACTAAATTGAGTCGTACAAGTTGCGATGTATATGTTTATGAATTTCAATTTAAGTGGAAGCAATGATATTAAAATTTTTGGTTTAGGAGATCGGAAAGATATAAAAACGATTGTTTTGGAAAAAAAATCTCAAATTTGGAATCGTGTCAATTGATTGAAGATTTAAAAATCTATTTAGATTTTGGCTTAAGAAGTAGTGATTATGTTCCAATGACTTAGAAAGAGAAATTATGGTTGATAAGTGCGTTAAAATACTGAGCTGTAAATGCTAGATTGCCGTGATAAGCTAAGTGTCTATCTTGAGGATTATTGAGACAAGTTGGGAGTTTTTAAAGTTATGAAGTGATATAGAATTTTATGAATTCATGATTCATTAACTCTGGAGTTTAAAGTTGGATTGAAATGTTAAATTTTGGAAAGGTTAGTAGTAATGTGATAAAAGTTATTATGAGATTTATGAAAAAGATTTAAATGTTAGTCGTGATTAGATTGGATGGCTTAGAGTGAATACAAATTGAGGTAGTTATTTTGAAATTTCTTTTTAAAGGAATGTAATGGTAGGCCATCAAGGTAACCTTAATGAGATAGAAGTGTTCCACACTAATTGCCATATCACTCATGACTATGATAGTAGTATATACTCCAGTGTTGTTAGTCGTCTGCCAAACTATGGGACTGTATCTAAATCTTGACTTACTCAACCTTCCCTCAAATCTAGATCTTTTATTGTGACCTTCTAACCGTTTGTATTTGATCGTTCCTTAACAGTATTCGCCTTTAGAACTGTGTCCCTAAATTATTTCACTGGATTCTTAATTAAATTTATTTCATGCTTCAACTTGATTTCCTTTATTCTTGTATTAGTTGTCACCTCTTGAACCCTTACCATGATACTAAATTACTTTCTGACTTAAATTCGAGATCCAACCATGACTCAATTCTTTCGACCCGACATGTGATGGTGTTCTTCTTGTTTCCTTAAATGCTTAACCTTGTACCTTATCTTGATTGCTTGACCCGTTCAGTTAATAATCTTGGGCTATATTTTTTCTCTTCTTCATCATTACCTTCCTTACTTATGTTTTGATTACCTTACGCTGCTAATATAGCCTTAGTTTTGCAAGCTTATATTTTTTTCTCGAGCTTGATCATGACATATTTTATTAGGTTGACCCACTAACATATTGTCTAATCAGAACCGGTGTATGATGGTCTGATCAACCTAGTGCACTTTGGTTCGCTTTCATATATTACTCTACGTGGATGAGACTCTAGGGCATATGTCTCATCCACGACAGTTTGGCAATTCTCCTTGAACTATTTTCGTCGTCTATGAACCACGTATTGTACTCAATAGTATCGTCTTTGAACTCTTTTTGCTTTTGTCTTTCACATATTTCAGAAAGACAAGGCACTGTACTTAATAGGTCAACCCAGGGTATCACGTTTAGCTTCCTTATCAAAAGGAGGATAGTGGCTTATTTCCATATCCTTGCAGTATTCTTTAGGATTTCAATAGTGTTGAATTCTAAACCCTTGATCGTGACCAGTCGACTTGGTCATTCCCTTATCATCCAATGTTTGGAACCTTATTCAATTGAATTAATTCAATTGTGACATGGATTTCAAGTCTTGGATACTCGTGCCTAGACTTCAATGACCTCGTTCCCCATCTTGCCAAACCTCGATTCATCCTGGAATTGATCAACTTAGATCATATCGAGACTAAAATTTCTTATAGATATATATATATATATATATAGTGTGCTTGGATTTCAGTGTTATTGACAGTCGTGCTTTAAACTTTCGATTTTGATCTTCTTTAGAATATTAACGCTTTATAGTTAATTTCAGTTGTTTTTTTATCACCAGTTTTCATATAGGATGATAGACTGCCTTACAGTCCGATAATTTATTATTTTCCCTTATTTTTTCCAGAATGGCACCCATGACCAGAGTCTGTCCCCAGTGCACAGCTGCAATTTCGGATGAGACCGAGATTGTACTTCCCCCTTCTATTGCTCAAGAGGTGTTAGTAGCCTCACCGGAGAATTTCCCTCCATCTCCTATCCTTCAGGAGAGGACTGTAGTTCAGCCGGTGACTGAGGGCCTTCCTTTGCCTCCAGGAGTGGTACCCCATGCCATTGCTGATGGAGCTCATATTTACAGACTCCTTCAGGATGTACAGAAGGTACAGAGATTTCAGGCCGAGCTTATGAGAGAGCAGAGTCTCAGTTTTCAACTGTTATGGGATTACATGCATTCGAGGGAGGAGCCTAGTCCCAAGAGAGCGAGGAGCAGTTTATACCCAGAGCCTCAGGAGTACCCAGGCTTTCAGCCTAGACCAGCCTATCCAGTTCAGATTCTTGTCCAGCAGAGACCAGTTGAGTGGGTGCCTACCTGTACTTTTGTAAGAAGCTTGGGCACATATGGAAGGACTGTAGGAAGAGAATCGGGTTATGCCTATTCTGTGGGTCAGCTGCACACAGGATACGAGACTGTCCTATTACACTTGCCCCTAGTCGAGGCCTACCTCCGGGAGAGAGTTCCAGCTACCAGACCTAGTAGAGGTGAGTTCTTGACCCATACCTTATCCTATCTTGATGATTACTGTACCCTACCATAATGTTTGTATGCTTGATACCTTATGACTACTTTTGGTCTAGTATGACTATAGCGGCTAGATGAGATCCCAGACTGATTACCTGTCATAATCATGTATGACATTTTTCCAACTGCATGATTTAGATAAATTTTCTTAAGACCATGATTGTTGGGGATTTTGACTTAGAAGGAGTAGGATCATCTTAATTTCGAGGACGAAATTATTTTAAGGAGGGTAAATTTGTCACACTCACTTTCAAGGGTATTTTAGTAATTGTGATTTAATTCAATTTTTATGATTTTTATTTGAATTTTTATCTATTTATTAATTGGATTGCTTGCAGTGTGAATTGATTGGTTGCAGACTGGTGACTTGGTAGTTCGACCTTAGTCAACCTCCACTAGAAGCCTAATAATGTAATTAAATTTCTCATTTTTGTTTTTAAAAATTATTTAGATTTAAATTTCTATTTTTGGAGTGGTTTAAATGATTTTAGTCTTTTTAGCCATTTTGGTCTTTTTGTAATTTTCTAGATATGTTGACTCTTGTTTGTGCTAGCAATTGGTTTATCCTTAGTGGACTTGTATAGGGGCCTAACCATGCATTAGAATTGTTATTTTCGTTTTTAGAATTTATTTTGTGCATTAGATTATTTTTAAGGCTTAAATTGATTTAATTTAGCCTTTTTGCATGTAGGCCTTTAAGCTTTTTCGACTTGGGCCCATTTCTACTTGAGAAAGAGTTGGCCCAAGTGAAACCCTAACCCTAGAGAACCCCCCTTGGCCGTCCAACAGCAGTACCCCATCCCATTGTTGCATTCATTCGTAGTTTGTAGCCTCCACAAAGAAACCCTAAGAGATCCAAATCTCCAAAACACTTTTTCCTTCATCCGGAGTCCGTTTCTTCCCAAACGAACTCCGTTGCGCTCGTCGAGGAGAGTAGGATCTGCTGGACCATTTTTGGAGTGGAGACGGAAGGTTTTGCTGGAGGGAAATCGGCCGACACGACAACCGAGGAGCCCCGATCATTGAGTTTTGACACTCAATAGGTAAAATCCTAATCTACCATTGTAAATCTGATTTTTTTTTTCTTCATTTTTGCATCCATATAGGTGCCCTACCCTTGCCCACGAAATTTGGTAGGATTTTGACTCCGTTTGATGGAGGTATCGAGCCCGTGTCGGTCCCTTACGGCACGTGTTCGACGAAATGCCGCTTAGGATTGAAAGTTGTTGTTTTTAGATTCTAACTTCATGGATGTTTAGATAATATTATTTCAATAAACTTTCGTGAAGACGGATTGGAAATTGATAACTTTTCAGCGACGTTTCGGACACGGACACGCGTGCACGAGATCCCGTGCACGGTCCCGTGCACGTCCTGCAGTCTGTGCGTCATAACTCGAAGCACAGAGCTCTGTCTTGTGTGAAATTTTACGAGCACGTAGGGGCAACCTCTTTCCACATGTCCGTAAAATTTTATGACGTTTCGTCGAGCGAGCGCGGAGAAATTGCGCGTGCACTGGTCAGCCACACTGTGCCCTCGGGCTGATTTTTGTCGCGGAAGCGGACTTCGTGCACGCACACGACGCAGCAAAGACCCGTTCCAGGACCCGGGACATGTTGACCTAGACCTAGATTACCCATAGGACGAACCCCAAGTCGCGGCGTGGCCCGATGAGGGAGCCGCGAGGACGGCACCACGCGCACGAGGGCGCACGGGCGCGCGCGCGTGCAGCAGGCCGCGCGGGTGTGTGGGTCTGCGTGCGCTATTTCGGGCAGCGTGTCACCGTGTCATCATGTCCTTGACCTACCCCCGGACCCCCCCAGCTACGTGCACAAGCACGTGGCATTTCGTTGCGTGTGCGGCGCTCAAACGAGCGAGAACGCACGCGCACCACGCGGTATCGGGAAATTCCGATACGCGTTCTGTGGACACTATACGGACACAATTTCGAACCCGAGAGTACCCGAGCATATCACGTAGGTTGAGACCAGAGTGTATGCCGAGTTTTGCGGGTTGATTTGGTGTATTTTGTGTTTTGAGTCGTTTTGTCAAAATTGGGTTTTTCGGGTTCAAAGTTTTGAATATAAATGTGATTTTTCGATCCTTGACTTTTTAGTCCGTATTTTTTAAATTGTTAGTTCATATATGATAATTAGAACTTGTGGGAAGTGATCCGCGGGATCATCACCTATTTGTTTGTTTTTTCAAGCATAATCGGGTTTTCATTGAATTGGATAAAATTGACATTTATATGATATTTCGATTTTTGAGTTAAATGCGATATTTTGATTTCCAACTTCTTAGTTTACAAAATTTGAGTTTTCAGGACATATATGAGGTTTCGGATTTGTGGGAACCAACTTTTGGTTTTGTTTCATAATTTTCCATCAATTATGAGTATATATGCTTTTCTATATATAGCTATGTATACATATATATATATATATATATATATATATATATATATATATATATATATATATATATATATATATATATATATATATATATATATATATATATATATATAAATATCATGATTGTCCTTTTGAGCATTTATATATATATATATATATATATATATATATATATATATATATATATATATATATATATATATATATATATATATATATATATATATATAGTTTCTTGATTGTGTATATATGTATATAATAGTATATTAATTTGGGATATATCATGATTGTGTTTGCTGTTTTAATCTCAGAATTTACCTCATTTCAGTAAGCACCAGTACACACACACGCACACATCACTTTTTGTTAGATTTGGGTTTTGTTGTATTGTATATACACATGTGTGTATATACCTATATGTATATATATATTTAAGCTTGTTAATTCTCTTAGATTAGATTGTAGTTGTGTATATGACTGTAGGAGCCCTAGGACAGATTTGATTTGTCATTTCGAGCTTAGTTTAGTCGAATTGGCCGACAAGTTGACCAAATTGACAAAAGTCAACTTTGGGTCAAACTTGATCCAATTCAACTCAAACGAACTCCGAATGACCTGAAATTTTGTGAATGACCTAGAAATTAATAGACGGACCAGTTGACCCAGGTTTGACCAGCGTTGACCAGGTTTGACCAGAGTTGACCGAGGGTTGACTTTGACCAAAATGGACCTAGAAGCATGTAGTCTTGCATTGTAGCTATTTCTCTTGATATTATAGACTTGGTTGTGACATGTGTGTATTTTAAATAGGTTTACATTGCCCCAGTTTAGTTACGCCTCATCATCAGCAGTTCGATTTGCCAGGCGAGTACATTCTCTGATCTTTTCATACTTTTTTGGATATGTTCTCTTGTTATAGACTAGTATACTTGATACTGACACGATGTCCACACGAATTAGTACCCTCTGCATCTTTTCATGAGATGTTATCCTCTCGGATACATCGAGTATGTCATGTTCATGTACTTTATCATGGCCATCATGTACTCCATGTATTCATATTTATCCTTGTGCACTCATATGTTATTCATGTACACTCATGACCATATGAGCTCCATGTATACAGTAGTTGATATCCATGTACAATAACATAACATACATTGATCCTTGTGTATTGATTGGGGACAGGGAGAGTGTAGTTGGTTATGTGATCATTATCCCCAGTAGGTATCTATGTGCACTCCATAGCTGTATCCATGTGCAACCCAGACTGTTTACATAACCAATTCATGCTCTGATTCACGTAGAAGGTTATATTTCTCTATTATCATATTATATTTCATTTTATAGTCTCTCTCTCTTGTTGATTTTCTTTACAGCGATTCATGTATAGTTTTCTATAGCTTGCTTTATATGTCCATTCCTGCTATGAACTGTTGTGAGAGATATGTGCTCGTTCCGTCCTGACTGGGCATGTTGAAAATTTTATAGGTATTGATGAGGAGTACTTGTTATGGCATTGGCTTAGATGGCACTGGCGACGTGGACCCTCAGGAGGATCCCACAGTCGTTGATGACTTGCCTATAGTCTAGCTGAGACTTAGTACTTTATTTGTATTTCTGTTTGAGATATTATAAGTTGTATTTGAGTTTTATTCTGGTGGTTTACACCTTGACTTTTATCTGTGACTCTTTTGAGATTCTTTCTTCTATTCCATCTTAGTATTGTGATTGAGTTACTTATTATTTACTCTCCATTCGGAGTTTATTTTAGACTGTATTAGATACTGTGACTCAGGACAGCGTTCTACCACCGACACTGCGGCGTAGGCTGGGCGTTCATTACTTCTCGTGCCCTTACACTGGGTGCGGGTCGTGACATCTTGAAATACCTCGCACTTACGTCTCCTGGGTGGCCAAGCCCGCACCCAAGTAGCCCGTAAGCCCCTTTGATTCTACCTAGGCCGGCCACGATCCTCCCTTTGATCATGTCGCAGAATCCCTTATTTCTCCTACCTCCCGTATACGAGGGGATTGTCCACGACCATTTTGTATTGTTTGTCATTTTAACTTAACGGCTGTCTCTGAGCCGTAGGCTAACCCTTAGCCATAATACGTTATCGACCAGGTTGGCGGCGGCGTCCGTACAGCGCAGGTAGCAAGCCTCGATGCACGTCCTCGTCAAACCTGTCGCTAACCATTTCTTTTCTTTCTTATCTTTTATTCATTCTTTTTTTTCTTTCTTTCACTTGTTCGTTCATTCGTTGATTCATTCACATATTCATTCATTCTCATATTCATTCATTCATTCGTTGATTCATTCATTCACTTATTCGTTTATTCATTCATTCATACATTATGTAACTTTTCGTACGGGAGTCGCCTTGGTGACCCATCGGTTCCGAAGTCTTCTAATGTTGCTATACTCTACTCGGAACGACTATGACGATAGTCTTCCGTTTTATTGTTGTAAACCATTCATTGTTTCATTGTTGAATGCATAAGGAACTCGAATGTAAGCTTGAGCCTTAGCACGAGCGTGGAGCGCGGTGCGAGAGTTCTCATATTCTTCCATGTTCTTTTCTATGTTCTAAACAAGCATACAAGATAGGATTATTCCCTTAGCTAGGTGCGTTGAGTCATTTATTAGCATGTGCGGTGTTATCGCCTAGCGATTCTAGCAATAGTGTCTGTATTGTTGTGTGTCTAGGCTAAGCAAAGACGGGTTCATCGGAGCCACCCACCTTAGCGATGTTCGCATCGGCCGAGCGATACTCCAAGTGCGCCTTTGAAAGTCTAAGTCTAGATTCATCTTCGATAGGCCAATGTGAGTCTTGTATCGATTCTTCATCAGGTCGATGCCAACTCTTCGGGTCGACGGCTTGTTTGAGTCGTTGCACTTGCCGTTTGAATCGGCGTTCCGCTAGGGCGGAGCGGGTCATTACATAATACACCACTCAAAACAAGTCTCGTCCTCGAGACTTCCTGAGTGCAGGTCATCCTACCGTTCCTTAACTCATGTCGTCGTGTTTCTTAGACAATTCTATCGAATGGCTCTATCGTTCGATGGCATCGAACTATGCTCGGTTATCCTTTCAAGTTTGGTGTTGCATGCGTTTGGTCGATTTTATTGAACAACTTTTCATTCATTTTAGAGTTGATGGTACTTATTCAATTGCTGTGTTTCTTCAACTTGGTTGCTATTTTGCCCTATTATGGGGCTGTAATGGTCACACGAGGCACGTTGTAATTCATCAAATATGAGGGTCGTAGGCTGAGACTAACTCACTTTCGTTTATGTGCATCTCAACATCCACTTGCAGCTACATTCGAGTTTATCATATCGCTGAGTTTGGACCGTGTACATATTCAAGGCGTCCCCCGAATACGTATATTTCAACCAAGCTTAGCGATTAGCGAAGTCGGACAAGCTACTCGTGATAGTTTTGATTTGCCGATCGTTTTACTTTTACTTCGATTAAAATCGAACTCATGTGCGTCTCACTATCGTTTATCTCGGTCCTCAAAATGATCCGATTCGTTTCTCAAGCGTTCTTGTCTACGAAATCGACATGATTTCTTCTTAGCGGAGTCGACCAAGTCTAAGTGAATTCCCGTCCGATTCAAAACTGAGTATTGTACTATCATTGAGTACGTCTTCCTATCAATGATTTAATTCGTTATCCCAAATTTACTTGCGCATCATCCATTCCTATCAATTCACTTCGTTTGGGGCCAATCTCGTTGTCATTCACGCACACTCCCAGTTCTCCGTCCTACTCTAAGTCTCGTTGCCCAAAGTCTATCGTCCGTCCAGACGATACTGTAAATGTCAGTCACACAGGTTCAGTCACTCGGCATAGGGTCGTCTTCCTATCCGCTAGGTCATCTCACAAGGTCATAGTTACGAGTCAAGTCCGTGGCTTATCGTGCAAGGTCGTTGCACGACGCTCGCCCCAAATCCTATGGTCAAACCATTTTGTTCGTTCGTACGGGAGTTCCTACCCAAGTTCGCTCCACTCAAATTTCTAAACATCAAGCAGCGTTCACCCTATTCGCATCAACACATTCTCCATTCCAAGTCCGAGCTCGTTTAGGAAAGTCATCCTACGATAGGTTGTCATCAATCAAATCCTTGACATATCGATATCGTACGTCCGTACTAGCAATTATCGTTGTCTATCTCTTCAAGTATGTTTGATACAATTCACCTATCCATCCTATCCAATCCACGTAGTCGATCACAAGGTCATCTAGCCTTGCAATATGTCGCGTCTCGATCTCACGCAAGTCTGATTATCCACGGCGGATATGAATCACCATGTCAAAATTTTCGCGGAATAATCGTTCTCATCGAGACGTAACTCTTGCATTGCGTGTAGACTTACTTATTTTTGATACGCAGATTGGGCCTACTCAATCCTCAACTTTACTTCATCGTCAATCATAAGTCTGATCAATCCTCAATTTTGCCTTCGCTTCAAACCACAAGTCGATGCGATCAAAATTGCCATGTCAAGGTATTCGAGTTCGATCATTCCCGTTGGACATGAATCACCATGCCAACGCTCACGCAGAATGATCGTCCCAAATCCGACGTGACGCATGTGCGAGATTAGAGTTGCGCTCGCGCAAGACAAGATTGTTGTCGTTGTGGTTATCACCGAACAATCAAGTCACTTTCCTTCTTCATCCAAACGTTCATTCCTATTAAAATCTCCAACATAGCATCCTTTGAAATAATAACTAACACGATCATCATTCATCGAATCAGAGTACCCCCGAGTTATCGTACATCGATCTTTGATACGCCTCAATACCATTGATGATGTACATAATCTGACGATCTTCCTTTTACAACGAATTCCGAGTCGTGCAACTTAATTCCTCAATTCGCATTGTCTCATGCTAGCTCAAGTCTTTGAGCAACGTCTATTCCAAATCCTGAGTCATTCTCGTATCTTCAAACCAACATTTTTCATACACGCTATCTTCCGATCGTGCTATCTTCGATCTCGTCCATGGGTATTTTACCTTAATTCAAGTTTCAATCCCTTCGACTAAATTCAAAATCGCATGCACAATCTTCTATGTTTTCTCGACCAAGACCTCCATTCGTTTTATCGTTCCGACTCTCTATTCAACTTGTTTTGTACTTGCACTGCACATTCACATTTCGTCCAAACAATATCTCGTTTGAGACTCCCGAATCATGACCAACTAAGCGTTACTCATTCTAAGGCTTGCGCGATATCATCGCTTGCCGACATACTCGTTCTATCCGTATATCCTTTAGTCTCGCTCGAACAATTTCTATGTCGTCTATACACCACTCAGGGTTCGAGCCACTCGACTAGTCGTCGACACTCGCTCTTATTCTTCTTTGAAGCTATCACATGCACCACTCGGGGTCAAGTCATTCTACAAATCCTTAAAAGGTCATTTGACTCACAATCGACATGTTCAATTGCGCGTTCGCCCGTTCCTCAAAGTCTAAGAACCATTCTCGTGTTCGTTTTGGCGTTGGTCAAGTAGCGTCTCTATCGACATACCTTCTAAGTCTTACTTATTCTCGTCCGAGCGATAGTCGATCTCGCTCGCAAACTCGTTTGCACCAAAAGGTCTAGGTACGCGACACTCGGCACAACTTAGCCAAAAGGCTGCGTGCATAATCATCCCGTTTGAACTGTACTTCGGTCTCGCGTACTCGTTCGCTATTGCCAACGTAAGGTTATTCAAGCATGCACTGCATTTGCTAACTCTTAGCATTAGTTTTCTCTCAATTCAAGTCCATCGTGGTTTGGCACAAAGGCCTTCGCCTATCGATCCCGTTCAACCGAGTACTTGTACGAGCTTTTGAAAATATTAGACTTATTGTATGGAACATCCCAAGGCACAACGAGAGAGAGCGTATACTTCTTTGTTTCCAAGCGAGCTTTCAAAACTGCGAGAATCGAAATGAAGTCCAAGGACGTAAAGCCGTGCTCTGGTACTAACCTGTCACGCCCCGCTCCCGCAGGAGCGATCGTCCTCGCTAAGGCGTGATGCCGCACGGGCCTAGGTTGCGCCCGTGCAAGGCTAAGTACAAAAATGGCCGATTTGAGCTAGGCCACAGAGTCGCACAGAGTGTCCCCATTTGCAGCGGAAAGTAAATAAACACAAATTGAAGCGAATTCAAAATCTTTATTGACATTCAAGAAGTTTACAAGCGGCGCTTGGCCGAGTTTACAAGTCTCTCAAGCTCTCTCTCTCTCTGAAACATAAAAGGTGTGCCAAGTGGCTTACAACAAGGAATAAATCTTGGCGATGTTCCGATACATTATGTCCTGTATATGGTGCTTCAGCTCCTTACAACGCTCCAAGGCTCCAGAGTTGGCTTCGTGCCTTAGCACGTTTGAGGAAAGCTCCGCACCCGACGACGTCTCCTGCGTCCTGCAAGCAAACTGTGGGGTTATCAGTACATTGTTATGCACTGGTGGGGAGGCTAGCTCGCCCACAATGCTATCATTACCAAACACGTTCTATTTACTTTTGTGCACCGTCTATCATTCATTGTCTTTCTAATCTTGCCTTAGGGTCAGTTTCATGACATATTTCATAACCTATCTCGTGTTTCCGAATTCAAGCGTCACATGGAAATACATGCACGACTTACCCATACTTACCGTCCGGCCTTCCCTGTCCAAAGTAAACCAAGTTAGACAACAATTTATATAAACTTTCAATGTCAAGTGTGTCCCTGCCTCAGATTCTAGTACGTCGTAGGCATGTTTTCTAACTCATTTGCATGAAGTACTCTTTATCATTTGGTGTGTTACATTCAAGCCTGTTCAGAAGGCGCTTCATTCAGTTAACGTAGACTACTTTGTTTCAATGCAAGGACTTGCACGTGGATTGCCACCAGTAAAGCCCACTTAATCTATATGCACCGGTCGCTGGCACCACAAGCCATTTTGGACCCTTTCTCCCTTGGTAATTTCTTACCTATCATAGCGTGCGGCTGGAACACCTTGATAGTCTCTTGAAATACCCCGCACTTACGTCTCCTGGGTGGCCAAGCCCGCACCCAAGTAGCCCGTAAGCCCCTTTGATTCTGCCTAGGCCGGCCAGGATCCTCCCTTTGATCATGCTGCGGAATCCCTTATTTCTCCTACCTCCCGTATACGAGGGGATTGTCCACGACCATTTCGTATTGTTTGTCATTTTAACTTAACGGCTGTCTATGAGCCGTAGGCTAACCCTTAGCCATAATACGTTATCGACCAGGTTGGCGACGGCGTCCGTACAGCGCTGGTAGCGAGCCTCGATGCACGTCCCCGTCAAACCAGTCGCTAACCATTCCTTTTCTTTCTTATCTTTTATTCATTCTTTCTTTTCTTTCTTTCACTTGTTCGTTCATTCGTTGATTCATTCACATATTCATTCATTCATTCTACCCACCTTTTCTTTCTACCCACCTTAAAAGAATTTTGTTCTCGAAATTTAATCAGGACGCTAGAGATGTCAAGTAAGTTACACTAATCACAGGCAAGATATAACTAAGCAATCAATCAGACAATCAATCATGCAAGCAAGGAATCAAAGGCATGAGGCATAAGGAAGACATTATACCTCACGAGTCAAACAGGTCGGGATATCGCGATCGGATATCATCCTCACGCTCCCACGTTGACTCACCCAAAGAGTGATAACCCCAAGCAACACGGACTAACTTGATAGTCTTGTTCTTGAGTATCTTCTCTCTTCGGTCTAATATAGATACGGGTCTCTTCTCATATGAAAGGTTGGTACCAACAACCAATTCCAAATAATCAAGGACATGACTCGGATCCGAGATATACCGTCGCAATTGGGATACATGAAAGACATCATGCACCTCACGTAACGACGGTGGAAGAGCGAGACGATAGGACACATCTCCTACTCGCTCTAGAATGTCGAATGGCCCTATATACCTAGGACTAAGCTTTCCCCGTACGCCGAAATGAATGACACTACGGGTAGGTGAGATCCTAAGGAATACATGGTCGCCGACAGAAAATTCAAGAGGACGCCGATGAGAATCGGCCTAATGACGCTGGCGATCTTGTGTAACTTGAAGATGATCTCTGACTTGCCTGACCACCTCAATAGTCTGTGTTGCCATCTCTGGACCAAGCATTTACCTCTCGCCTATATCATCCCAAGCTAAAGGAGATCTGCACTTCCTGTCGTACAAGGCCTCATAGGGTGCCATCTGGATACTGGCCTGGAAACTGTTGTTGTACGAGAATTCCACTAGATGTAAGTGATCTTACCACGAACCACCGAAGTGGAGTGTACATGACCGCAATATTTTTTAAGGGTCTGGATCGTGCGTTCCGACTGACCATCTGTCTGCGGATGATAAGCTGAACTGAACTTGAGATGAGTCCCCAAACTTTTTTGAAGACTCTGCCAAAAGTGCGATATGAATCTTGAATCTCTGTCGGACACAATGCTGACTGGTACTCCATACAACCTGACTATCTGCCTAAGGTACATCTCTGTAAGCTGATCCGTCGACTGACCAACCCTGAAAGGAAGAAAATGAGCTACCTTGGTGAGCCTGTCGACTACAACCCAGATAGCATCTCTTCCAGCTGGGGATCTAGGTAATCCCGTTACAAAATCTATGGTAATGTGCTCCCATTTCCAATATGGGATCGGTAAAGGTTGAAGAAGGCCAGCCGGTCTCTGATGCTCAGCTTTAACATGTTGGCAAACTAAACATCGAGAGACAAACCGAGCTATCTCCCTCTTTATGCCATTCCACCAAAAATGTTGTCGGATATCACGATACATCTTCGTACCGCCCGGACGAATCGAATACTAAGAACTATAAGCTTCTGCCATGATCTCATGTCTGATATCACCACTAGGTACACAAAGACGCCTCCCATGCCGAAGTGTACCATCCTCATGGACACATAACTCTGGTCTTCGTCCTTCTACATATTTTGCCCTAAGCCGCTGAAGCTTAGAATTCGCTGACTGAGCTAACTTGATCCTCTCAACTATACTGGACTGAACTTGCATACTGGCCATCAATGCCACACTGGTAGAAAGGACAATTTTTATACCCATCTTCTGAAGGTCTGCTAACAACTCTGGCTGTGCTGTTAGAAAATAAACTCCGGCTCTTCTGCTGAATGCATCTGCAACGACGTTGGCCTTCCCAAGATGATACTGCAGGTTGATGTCATAATCCACAAGTAGCTCTAGCCATCTCCTTTGACGCATGTTAAGATCCTTCTGGATAAAAAACATACTTCAGGCTCTTGTGGTCGGTGAAAATCTCTACCCTATCTCCATACAAGTAATTGTAGGTCCTAAAAAATTAAGTTGCATCAATCAACAAAGTCAAGAAATCAAGAAACCCTTCATTTGGATGAATTGTGCAGACAATAGATTGTGCAGCAATCCGATTGCGCATACTGCTTTGCGCACACTTCCAACTGCGCAGACTGACGTGGCAGAAGTCAATTTACCAAATCAAATCAAATCTTTTTCTGACAACTGACAGCACGAATAACAAAGAGTTTGTTCGTTTCCTGCGCCGCACAGTGCTCGAGGGCGGCTGACAGCTGGCAGCGCAAACCAATCCTGCGCAGTTTGAGTCTGCGCAAACCATGTATGCACAATTCAACTCTGCGCACTCCATCAATATAACTGATAAGTTACACGTGGCATTCATGCCATCGATTGTTCATTACGTGGCAACTGTTTATGCACGATCATGCGTATTTCTATCAAATGATGCCATGTGTCCATGATAGTTGGCCCATGATCCAGTAATTGTCTGCGCAAATCAATGCTGCGCAAACCAATAATGCGCAAATCATCCTGCGCAGTCCCAAAATAACTGAAAGTTAGTTATTTCTAGAACTCTATAAATAGAGTTTCAAGTCTTCATTTCAAGGGGGATCAAGATCAGAGATCAGAAATCAGAGAGTTCAGGAGTTCTTGCCAAAGTGCTGCTGCATTCTTCCGAGACTTTTGTCTTCAACTTCAGAGGCTTTTGCCTTCAGTTTCCAGAGTTGTTTTCAACTTCAAAGGCTTCGTCTTCACAGTTCACATCGTCTAAGGGATAAAGCAATCGTCATCAAGATTGGATTCCTATAGCTGTAATTTTCCCAGAATTCTTGTAATCTTTATTACAGTTTGTATCAATAAAGTTTTATACTTTTGTTTTTACAAACAAAATGGCGACTCTGCTGGGGACAACTTTCTCCTCTGACGAGGAAGTAGCAACTCAATGTGACGTAGCGTCTATCGGGAAGACGCAGAAGACGCTGGTTGTTAAGGTCAACCAGACAGCCTACGAGGCGATGCTCAACTCCAAGACCACTCCCCGTACTGTAGCCACTTCTGCCAAGAGCAAAGTGCGCTCAGTTTGGGTCTCCAAGTCTGCACAATCTGGCATTTTTGCCACCAAGGATGTTGTACCAACTGTTGCGCAATCTGCTAGTCAGACTGCTGCACAAACTGCTGTGCCAACTGTTGCACAGTCTGTCTCAGCAACTGCTGCACAATCTGTTGCAGTCAAGGCTGCACAATCTGTTGCAACTGTTGCACAGGCTACTTCATATGCTGCCTTGTCAAAACAGAAGACTCCTATGACTCTGGCGCAATTGGCAGTGGCTTTTCCTGCACAAAATAGCACTCTTGTAACTAAGGTGCATCCCAAGCACTCTAAGACAAGAACTTCTGATGCACTTCCTACCAAAGCTTCTAATGCACAAATGACTAGTGCACCTTCCACCCATGCGCAAACCAAGTCTGCGCAATCCAAGAAAAACAGCCTTTTGGCTAAATTTCCTTCTTCTCACAATAAAAGAAGAGATTCTACTCCTCTTCTCAAACACCCTATTGCCCCTGCGCAATCCATTGAGGGTAGTCCTTTGACTATTCCTCCTTCTCTTCAAAGCAAAGGAAAAGGTCCATTGGTCTTTTCTCAAACTTCCTTGTCTCATGACTTGGAATATAACAGAGGGAAACGCTCTTTAGCTAACCCTTCATCTCAAAACAAAGGAAAAGGCCCTTTAGTCTTTTCTCAGTCTTCTTCAGTCTTTACTGAAGAAGATCCATCTCAATGTGTCTCGGCTCCAATCAATTCAAGAACTCTGGCAAACAAGGATTCTTCTTTCCTTTATAACAAGAGTACTTGTACTAATCAAAGAGGTATTCTGCCTACTCCGATAGCAGAATTCCAGGACCTTCCGACTCTCCAAATTTGTCGTTCCAGACAGGGAAAACTGTTAGTGTCTCAAACAGAAACTCCTGGGGGTGAATTTGTTGACCTCAGAACTTATCTTAATCGACCCACTTCGGTAAAACGCAAACAGCCAATGCCGAAGGTTAAACATCATCAGAAACAAATCTCCAAAGTCAGAAATCCTGACACTTATGCCAATGAAGTGAGTACTTCCCTGTATACTCAAGGGACTAAACATTTGAAGAATCGGAATCATGTTCCAAATGTTATCAAAGAACAGATCCCTCGGAACTTTCCTCGTCCTGTTGTAGATCTTCGAGAACATCTAAGACAAAAACAGGATAATGTCTCAATATCTCCATCTCAACCATCTGATCATCACTGTAATCATAAAGTCATCATCCAATGCTGTTGTCAAACGACAAAACGATCTGTCTTCGATCGTTTAACTTTTGCTAAATCTGAACCTATGTCAGAAGAAGACGAAGTTTTGTATGCTTCTGTTAACATGACTTCCCGAGACACTGGGGGTAAAAGATGCTCTAAGCATGGTAGACTCCGCAAGCCAAGCCAACGGTATTTGGAATTACTTCAAGAATCTTCTGAAGGAGTATTTCAACATACCCGTTCTCGAAGCCGAGATACAATCGGTCAAAGAAATCTTCCTCAAAATCCTTCAAGTCATCTCCCTGTTTCCCAGTCAGGAGATGATTCGTTTTCTGATTATGATGCATACAGTGAAAGTTCTGAACAAACAGTATCTTCCACTGTGCCAAGAGAAGTGACGGCTTATGTTGTCACCGATGATCCAGATGCTTCAACCTCCGCAAATCAAGAACAGCGAATTGCTGCACTCGAAGACAAATTAAAAACCATGGCTGAGATGGTTGCTAGTATGCATTCCATCATTGTAGCACAGCATGTTACACCACCAACTGCACCTATTACTAGTCCAGAGATCATAGCGTCTTCAATACCTGCCAATACTGGGCTGGGGGTAGTGCCTCCCCAAATGCCTCCTGTACAAGTGCAAATACAAACTACGCCTAGCCATTCAGGAGCTGGGGGTAGTGCTTACAACGCTGTTCCTCCTCCTACCACTACAACTCAACCTGCTCCTTCTTCTTTATCAGAAGACGCCAATGAAGCTGTCAAACTCTTACGAATCCAGTTTGAAGCATTTAAAGAGAAAGACAATCTACAAAGGTTGGGGATTAAACAACCCTATCCGGTTGAATGGAAGGACGTCCCGTTTCCCCCAAAGTACAAAATCCCTACAATTTCTCTGTTCGATGGCAGTACTTCCCCAAGTCAATTCATCAATCATTTTGAGGTAATGACTGTTCAACTTCAGCCAAATGACGCTCTTCTTACCAGAGTGTTTTTCGGTTGTTTAGCCGGCGTAGCATACGACTGGTACAGAAGTTTGCCCAATGGTTGCATTACTTCTTTTTCAGGTCTCAAACAAATCTTTCTGGAACGGTTCTATGAAGGATTTAATGATATGACGATGTCAGCTCTCAACAAAATCAAACAAAAACATAATGAAACTGCTGAGAGCTTTATTGAACGGTTCCGCCGTGAAGCTTTGAAAATGCCTCCAGGGACTCCAGCTGCTGTCACTATTGATACATGTAAGGCAAATCTTTTACCTATTATCAGTATGTGGACGGGATCTACCCAATTCCAAGATTGGCCCTCATTCATCGTCAACGCCAAAGCCGCTGAAGTAAGTGCCGACAAGTTTAAACAATTGGGGGTACAAATGTCTAACCCTGATCGCGATGAGCATCAGAATTCAGGTGGTGGCAATCGCCAGAACAATCGTAAAGCGAAAGAGACTTTAAACATTAACTTGAACAAAAATAAAGAATCTTTGGCTGTCAATGTGGCCCCACCTACATCTACTCCTACTCCTTCTGCACCTCCACCGAGGGAACCTCGTCCGAAGGTAGAATATTCCTTTGACGAAAATGACACGGCAAGTATCTTTGAGTGTTTACTCAAAAGCAATAAAATTCAACTTCCTGATCCAAAGAAACCTGATGAAGTCAATAAGACTGATCATCCCAAATATTGTGTCTATCACCGATTCATTGGACATCCTACTCGAGCATGCTATGTGCTCAAAGGTAAGATTCAAGAGCTTGTCAATGCAGGTGTAGTCACTTTGCAACAAGATGAGAAGACTGTTACTGCAAATATGGTTTCAGTCCAATTTGGAGATTTTCCTCCGCAGATGATACAGCATGGTGTCATTCCAATTCCTAAAGCAACCCTTGAGATTGAGAATCTCCCGCTTCCATCCAATGAAGGTCTTATTCCCTTGTCTCTTGACAACGGTGAAATTATGTGGATCCATCCTGATCTTGCTCCAGAATTTGAGATATCTTCCAAGAAGAAAACTCGTTCTAAAGGCAAAACCAAGATTTGCAACATGGTATCTTTTGATCCCATTGTTGACGAAGAGATTCTGTTAGGCACCAGATCAGGGAAAGTTTATTTGAAAGATCATTCTGAAGGTCAAAAGGATCCTGCTTCTTCTTCCGAACCTGCTCTGGCACAACCTGTATCTGTTGAAGAGGTCCCTTCTACATCTTCACCAGTTGTAGTATCAATTCCTCCTAAGCCAACAACGGCTGACAAAGGCAAGCAACAAGTTCGATTTGACAAACCTCTAAAGAAGTCATCTCCTACTGGGCTTGAGAAGCCTTACAACTTTGATATATTGGCTCAATTAGCCAATACACCAGCTAGGCTGTCAATCTTTGAACTCTTGCGTCTTTCCAAAGAGACACGAGAAACTCTAAGTGAAGCTCTGATGCAGGCTGAAACTTGCTTAACTCTTCTCAAGAAGCCAGAATCAGAATCAGTCTCTTGTCATCACAGTCATAGTGTCTTGGAACTGATCCCAAATATTACCTTCACTCAGGATGATACGCTAATGGAAGATAATAGACATGATCGTCCTCTTTATTATACAGGATATGTAGATTCAATGAAGGTTGATCGTATCCTGATAGATCCAGGGTCTGCACTTAGTATTATGCCAAAGACAATGCTAGATGCATTGAAGATACCAGTGCATAGTCTTTCAACCACGATCACTACTATTCTGGGATTTAATCAAGGAAGGAGTGAACCTTTGGACAAGATCCGTCTAAAACTCCAAATAGGCAATCTTCGCACAAAGGTGACCTTTTATATCATTGACAATCATGGTTGTTCTTACAATGCTCTCCTGGGAAGGCCATTCCTCCATGAACACAATGTCGTTCCATCAACTCTTCATCAATGCTTTAAATACGTTGATGACAAAGGACAAGTTCATAAGGAAGTTGCGGACCTTTATCCTTTCAAGGGTGTTGAAGCTTATTGCAACGATGCTCGTATGTACAAGGATGAATTTATGAAGGTAGTATTGGCTATGGATACTGAAGAAGATCAAAAAGCAGTACCTCAAGACACTCTTATCATACCTGTTAAGGGGCGAGTTTCTCATCCTCAATCTTCCAAGCCACTGGTTATTCACTTACCAGTTCAAAAGAAATCAGTTGATGCTGATGAAAATCAAAGGGAGCTCACCTCTTCTGAGCCACTTGTTATCGACTTACGTCGTAACAAAGACAAAAAGCAGCTCATTCCTTCTGAGCCACTTGTTGTTGATCTAAATCGCAACAAGGAAAAAAGGGAGCTCACCTTTTCTGAGCCACTTGTTATCGACCTCCGTCGTAACAAGCCTCCTCCACGTTCTTCTTCTCCCCCTCTTGTAATCAATTTGACCAAATCTGCTAAGGTTAAAGGTCCTGTTGTAAATACTGATGTACAAATCAATGAAAAAGCACCTACTTTCCAGTATATTGATGTTATTTATTATACTAAAAGTTATTTGGATATGTTAGATAGCTTCCAATCAATTACACTGGGAGTCGTACAATCTCTTCAAACAGAAGTCTCGCTTGAAGATCCAGATGATTCTTACCGTATTCATCCTTCTTTAAAGAAAGGTGAAAGTTCAGCATTTTTATATAAAAGACCAGAAACAAAGATTAACTATACAGATGATAGCAAAGTTAACGATACGGGACGTCTCCAGTTCCATCGTTATAGTCAACAATCAAACGACATCCTCCGAAAGATGGGTTACGACTTTAAGAGCGGCCTTAACTATGGTAAAGGTAGACGAACTCCCATTCGTACAACAGTTCCAAACGGAAAATCACAAATATATTATGACAGGACCAAGAAAGGTCTCGGATATACTTCTCCTCCACTGTTATCCCCAGCAGCTTCTGAATCAGATAGTGAAGAACGTTCTAACTCTTCTGATTCTAGATCATGGGATTCCGATACCAGCATTGGTGAAGTCCATCGTATAATTGTATCTTCTAACATGGTCTCTGTTGAACTACCAGAAGGCTGTGATGAAGATGTTGAAGAAAGTCCGGAAACAGATCCTTGGGCTCAACATATGGATAACCAATGGGTACTTCGATTTGAACAACGTGAACCTCCTACTGAAGATCAACTAATTCAAATTGATGTAGGGGAAAAAGAGTCACCTCGACCAATCTTTATTAGCAAGAATCTTCCAGAAGCAGATAAGCAAGAGTTGATTCTTCTCATTAAAGAATATATTGACGTCTTTGCTTGGAGTTACGAAGACATGCCAGGTTTAGATCCTAAGATTGCTACTCACAAACTGAACATTCTTCCTAATGCTAAACCAGTCAAACAGCAACAAAGGCGATTTAAGCCTGAAATGATGGACGCAATTGATGATGAAGTCAAGAAGCTCATCGCTTGTGGCTTTATTCGAGAAGAGCAGCATCCTGATTGGGTAGCCAATGTCGTTCCAGTTCTGAAGAAAACTGGAAAAGTTCGAGTCTGCATCGACTTCCGAGATCTCAATGAAGCATATCCAAAAGATGAATTTCCTCTTCCTATCACAGACGTCATGATTGACAATACTTGTGGGTTCGAAAGGATATCTTTTATTGATGGATTTTCCGGGTATAATCAGATCAAAATGCATCCTGAAGATGAAAAGCATACATCTTTTCGCACTCCTCGAGGAGTTTATTATTATACAGTGATGCCATTTGGTCTTAAAAACGCTGGTGCAACTTACCAACGTGCTATGAGTACTATTTTCAAAGATCATCTTCGCAAAACTGTTGAATGCTATGTTGACGATATTGCTGTCAAAAGTCGTCTAAAGGAAGATCACCTTCAAGACCTGAGAACTATCTTCAATCTCATGCGTCAACATCAACTCAAGATGAACCCCACCAAGTCATTCTTGGGTGTCTCTAGTGGCAAATTTCTCGGCTTCGTCATTACCTCTAAGGGTATACACGTGGATCCCGAGAAGATCAAAGCCATCCAAGAGATGCGTCCTCCACGTAACCTAAAAGAGCTACGAGGATTCCAAGGCCGACTTGTGTACATCAGGCGATTCATTTCGAACTTGTCTGGACGCTGCAGACCATTCACTCAACTAATGAAGAAGGGTGTATCTTTTGTTTGGACTGAAGAATGTCAACGAGCATTCGACGATATCATGCAATATCTTATGAACCCACCAGTTTTGGTGCCACCTATCTCTGGCATTCCATTCTTGATGTATGTCCGTGCTATGGACCATTCATTGGGTGCCTTACTTGCCCAAAAGAACAAAGAAGGCCATGAACAAGCTATCTACTATCTTAGCCGAACTATGATTGGTGCTGAACACCGTTATAGTCCTGTCGAGAAAGAATGCTTGGCTCTTATGTTTGCTGTGCAAAAGATGAGGCATTATATCATTGGTCAAACTATTCATGTTATATCTCGAGTTAACCCTCTTCGGGTACTCATAAAGAAACCAAGTACACTTAATTCTCGGTTGGCTACATGGGCAATCCTGCTAGCTCAATATGACATGGTGTATGTTCCACAAAAATCTGTCAAAGGTCAAGCGCTGGCGGACTTCTTGGCAGCTCATCCTGTGCCTGAAATATCTAAACTCTATGACGAAATTCCTGACGAGACGTTAGAAGTCAACATGATCTCCGAAGAGTTTCCAACCTGGCGTTTATTCTTTGATGGTGCATCAAGAATTGGACCAAATGGTGCTATAGTGGCAGGTGTTGGAGTTGTTCTCGTTTCTCCAGACGGATTAACTATCCAAAGAGCCTACTCTTTAGATGAACCTTGCTCCAACAATGTGGCAGAGTACAATGCCTTACTTGTCGGCCTTCAGTTAGCTAAACAACTGAATGTTGAATATCTGGAAGTCTATGGTGATTCTAAATTGGTTGTAAACCAGGTTAGAGGAACCTATGAAGTCCGTCATCAAGACCTGGTGCCTTATCATGAAGCGGCAATCAATATAGCTACATCATTCAAAGCCTTCTTCATTGACTATGTTCGACGAGCTTGCAATACTGAAGCCGATGCTTTGGCCAATCTTGCAGCTGTCTTAGCCATCCCTGTCAAAAGGCATCAGGTGGTAGTTATTTCTAACCGAGAACTATTCTGTATTGAGAACAATCGTAATATTGAATTTAACAATCTTGCTGAAGTCGAAGTTATTGATGAAGATTGGAGAACTCCTTTTATCGATTTTGCATTACATGACATACTCCCTGAAGATCCTAAGGAGGCTACAAGCGTTCGACGTCGATCTCTACGATTTTACTACAATCAAACCACCAAAGCACTCTATCGACGAACTTATGATGGTCTTCTTCTACGCTGTTTAGCTGGTGATGAAGCCAAACAAGTGTTGCGTGAAGCTCATGATGGCGTCTGTGGAGCACATCAACCTGGTCCTAAATTACAGGATCGCATTAGACGTATGGGTTATTATTGGCCCTCTATGGTATCAGATGCCATTGAATATGCAAGGAAATGTTGTGCTTGTCAAATCCATGCAGACTTCATTCATCAACCCTCGGAATTCTTACACCCGACTGCTGCTTCATGGCCTTTTTGAAGCTTGGGGTATGGACATCATAGGTCCTATTAATCCTCCTTCTTCTAGAGGACATCGGTTCATATTGGCGATAACCGATTACTTCTCCAAGTGGGCCGAAGCTATACCTCTGGCTGAAGTTAAGACTAGCAGTGTCATCAATTTCGTTAAACACCATGTCATCTATAGATTCGGTGTACCTCACAGAATCATTTATGACAATGGACCTCAATTCATTAGTCAGAAGTTCACTAGATTCTGCGATGATCATCGGATTAACAATGTTGCTTCGACGGCGTACAATCCTGCCGCTAATGGTTTAGCTGAAGCCTTTAACAAAACCATTATTAAGCTCCTTAAGAAGTTTGTATCCACTAACAAATGGAATTGGAGCGAGAAACTTGGCGAATGTCTTTGGGCCTATCGAACTACAGTCCGCAATCCCACAGGCTTTACACCTTTCTCTTTGGTGTATGGCTGTGAAGCTGTCCTTCCTTTGGAGCTACAAATTCCTTCTTTAAGGATTGCTATTGCCAATGAGCTTACCACAGAAAATAATGACCTTCTTCGACTCCAAGAGTTGGAAGCATTGGATGAAAAGCGGTTAATGGCTCAACAGCATATTGAGTTATACCAAGCCCGCATCTCAAAGACATTTAATCGTAAAGTGAAGGTCAGAGCCTTTCAGCAAGGAGAACTTGTTCTAACGGTCAGACGTCCTATGACTATGACTCATATGAGCAAAGGGAAATTCGATGCGAAATAGGAAGGTCCCTATGTTGTGAGCAAAGTCTTCTCAAACGGAGCTTATCAACTTTCAGAACTTGATGGTCGAGTTGCTAGGATGCCTATCAATGGCAAATTCTTAAAGAAGTATTATGTATAAATATAAATGCTTGTAAAAAATTATCAGACAGAATCAAGTTCATAAATAAAATTCAAATTTTATTTCATTATATGATAGTACATATCAAAGGTCACTATCATCCTTTTCTACATTTGGACGAGGGCCACTGCCGTCCTTCTCAAAAATACGGTCAGCAAAGGAGCCGAGAACCTCCTTGCTGGATCCTACAAGAAACTTGCAGGCGGTCATCCTCATGGCTTCTTCTTCTTTAGTCCTTCTAGGTTCAAGCAGGAAGTCTAGAATGTCTCGTGGTGGCTGAGGTGCAGACGGACCTTCGCCCGTTTTTGCCTCCTTCGGCTGGATTGGATCGGCAGGGCGTTCTTCAGTGCCCTTCTCAACCTTCGAGGAGATTTCGGCCTTCTTAGATGCTTCTCCGGACGACATTTTTATGTTGAAGAGCAGAAGTGTTTATTCCTGTCAGATTTCTGCTATATTTATAGACAGAAGTTCCTCAAATAATGAAACGACGGTTCATCCGTTCATTTATTACATTCATCAGACGGTTCATCCGTTCATTAACTTCCGACGGTTCACCCGTTCATTCATCATCACCTGATGGGTTATCCGTTCATTTCCATTTAACGGTTCATCCATTTATTAATCACCACTTGACGGTTCACCCGTTCATTGTCATCTATTATTTGACGGTCTTCCCGTTCATTCATCTCACAAACATTGACGATTCGTCATCGTTCATTATTTACATCAGCAACTTGTCGTTTTTGATTAAGTTGTCAAATCGAAATAATTATACTCAATATATTCTGCCACGTCCATATTACTTCTGAGTAGATATAATGAATATAATTATTTTCTATAAAATCATCAAGAAATATATCATGTTTTGTACCTCTGAATATATTTTCTATCTCTATTATTTATATCTGAATAAAATAAGCAATAAATAATGGAATCACAACAAAATGTCTTTTATTTAATCAGAATATAAGACAGTACAAAAATGCTTCCACAGCAACAAAAACAAAGATACAAAAGAGTTTCAATTAAGAGGGAGGAACAATCAAATTGTTGATCTGTTGCTTCAAGGTCTGCAACTCTTCTTCGTGACTAGTTGTTACTCTCATTCTTGCTTCTTCCATCCCTTTTTCTTCATCAAAAACATGCATATCTATTGTCCTGCGAGTAATTTCAGCACTATGAGTCTCTTCATACTCATTTTTCTCCTGAATTAGGGCATTGAGTTGTTCAATCATAAGTCGTTGATTGGCAGTTTCTTCTTCAAATTCCTTCTGAAGGCGAATAATTTCCGCTTTCAATCCAGTAAGCCTCTGTCCTTTGTTCTCAGCTGCCAAAGTAACTGATTCTATCTTTGAGTTGAATTCAGCTGACTTCGCAGAATGAGCTTCTAAATGGTTCTGAAGGTTTATCCTTTCAATATCAGCTTCTTGGGCTAGTCGCTCATATTCGGCTTGCACCAGAGAGTCTATATTCTTCTTCTTGAGCTCCTTATATTTCTTTATGGATACTTCCAACTCATCCAATATATGTTCAAGAAGAATGGCTTGAGCCTCATCTCCTTGATCCCTTATGGCTCTTATTAAAAAAGAAGTTGGCTTCCTAACCATAATAAAGTCAGCTCCTTCCTTCTCTATCATCTTATGAGCAAGAGATCCCAACGATTCAAAAAAGCATTTGGTAAATGATTGTACAACTTGCTGATTGATGGCTATAGTTCCAGGAGTCGAAGCTACCCCTGTTGAGGATGGGGTAGTCGGTTGTTCAATCCTTTGCTGCTGAATGATGGGCTCTTTAAACAAAGGAGCCAGAGTGGAGCTAGCTGCTCCTCCTGTTTGTTCTTCTGCAAAAAGTAAAATTATTATTTTACTAATTTGCCAATAAACAAAAAGATCAAATAAAAACAGTCTTACCTTGATTTGATCTAACAACAACTGCATCTCCTGCTGGAATAGACTCCCGTTGAACGGAAGTAGCTTCAATTGCGACAGCTTGGCTTCTACCCGCTTCAGAATCGCAAGACAAGTGATGGCTACTACTAACAACCACCGTCGGAATAGGCACCATAGCCAGGTCCATCGGAGGTGTTGGTAGAGTATCAAGATCTGCAAGAACTACAAATAAAGATATTAGATATCAATCTATTTTAAAGAAAGAAGATTGTTAAATCTCGTTTTATACCTTGGGGTTCGGTGGCGGGATTCTCTTGCTGAACATCTTCACCAGCCGCTTCTTCAGGAGATATTTCTATCTCGACGTCTTCATCAGGGTTAACAACCTTTTCTACGGACGCCTCTACTTCAATATCCTTTTTAGGATCCGAAGCATCATCGGCGGTATCAAGAGATATGTGTTCTTCGTTGTCCCCTTCAGGATTCTGTATATACTCATCAACATTTCCAGACGAAGAGCTTTCTTCATCCTTATCTTCTTCTTCTTGGGCTGCATTCCCACTGTCAGTTGCGGTTAGATCCTCCTGCAGGCTATAACAATCTTCTAAAGCTCCGATCATTTCACGCTCTTCTTCTTCACGAAGAGTCTTAGGAGTAGGAGGAAGCCGAGTCGTCTCCGTGACAGGTGAAAGAGGTCGTGTAATATTTAGCTCCTCTTCAATGATGTTTTCTCTGAGTGTTTCAACTTCAGTTCTGGGGTCAAGATCTCTCCTCTGTTCAGTCTCTTCAAGGGTTTTACTCCCTGATTCAGAAACAGGTGTGGGAGATGGCATTATAAGTCCTGCTGCAGCATCTACTGAAGTTAGGAGTTGTTTGGAAGAAGAGGCTTCTAAATTTCTTCTGGTGACCAACTTCTTCTTCTTCTTTCTATGTAGAGGTCTATCAGGACTCTCTATATCTATTGGTGCTGTTTGTTTCTGTACAGAAGTTGGTGTAGTAGCAGCTTCCTGATTTGTCTCGGCTAACTGCCGAGATTGGGATCTTGTAGTAACCTTATCAGAAGAATGCTCCAAGACCAATTTCTTCTTTGCTGCAGGAGCAGGAGGCTCCTCTCTTCTTCTTTTCTTGGCAGGAGACTTTCCCACTCTCAGAGAGATACGCATTGCAGAGTTTACCTCTTGTTGGAACATCATTTCTTTCGAAGTTTCTAGAGGTGCATCCGCCGGCTCGTTCGCCTCATCATTTGCAGGGATTGATAAAGCTATCCTCTCTTTTCTCAATCTTGTCGCAGAAGCAAAACTATCGGCGAGATTAAAGTTCTCGGCAAAAGTATTTGCAGATGTGTAAAATACCGAGTATGTGAAGAGCATCCGAGGCCCTTGAGGAGTGCTCTTTGGTGGCATCGAGAAGGTAGCCTTTGTGTCACGGGCATTGTAGTAGGCCCAAGCTCGGGCCCCGTCAATCAAGAAACCCTTGCCCTGAAGGCAGGTGATTGCATTCCCTACATGGAATTGGTCATATCCAAACTGCCGGGCAAACCGGCTAGGGAGGTATGGTTCCAAGAAGCATTCTTCTTCAAAGCGGTATACTAAATGAGATGGTCGAATTGTCTTCAACCATTCAAAGGCCACACGGTTTAAGGGCTGCAGCTTTGAATCTACCATGTTTGGTGGCATCTGGTCATGACCGGCAGGGAGAGGGGCGCAACAGAAGTTCCATCCTCTGTTCAAATTTAAAACAAATCTGCACTCACTCAGAGAGGTGTACTTCTATTTACCCTGAGAATATCTGCGCAAGAAGCTGCCATCTACTGGTCCCATACCAGGGTCCATTAAAGTTGGATAGTGGAGGAGTAACCATCCAAAGAGATAAGTGTACGGCAGTTCGAGACGGGGGAATTCTTTCTCTCCCTTTGCCTTCAGCATCGAGTCAACATACAAACGAAGACTCGCATTCAATCTGTAGGTCATTGCTGATAACAAGTCAACCTTATAACCGAAGACTAGCTTGACGGCAGCAAAAAGTACACCGTGATGGAAACGGTCCACTGCACTAGATCCCGGGACCACAAATCGTCTGAGCCAGTGTGTCAGAAACCCTGCTAACTGGGCTTCTTTGGACATGGATCTGTAACCCATTCTCAAAAAACTCTCCAAAATGTCACCTTTCTTTAAAGGTGGACATTGATAATCATCCTTCATTTCCTTATCATAATGTTTACTTTCTTCCATCATCTTCCTGACTTCCGTGTTACTTAAGGGTTTGAAAAAATTAGGGTAACATTTGTCATTTTCCTTGGTTTTCTTCTCTTCAATATGATTTAAGAACAAATATGGCAGCCACTTTGAAGAATAGCAAGTGTTGGCCGTAGCACTCTTATAGTACAAAGAGCAAATCTTGTAATGGCATAGCAGTTCCTCAAACACTGCTACCATCTCTGCATTTTCTTTTCTGAGTTTCTCTAACTCATCATTTGTGGGAACAAACTCCTCATACGGAGCATCCGCCATGGGCAAGTATGAGATGTACTTCATCTCGTGGAGTGCAAACCCCATCTCTCCACCCGGGGTCATGAAGGTTCCTGTCCTGTAATTGTATCGCTCAGCCAAGGCCAAAAACATATGAGGGTTAGGAGCAAAGCCGTATACAGTGGCATGCACTGCTTCATACAGGTTGATTTGTTGGAGTCTGTCTTGGAATTTTCCCAGAACCCAATTCGCGATATAATTCCATCGCTTGTAGTCCGGATTCACCAGTCCAGTCATTCTGATATCCTGTTCAGGGTATTTTCTTTCTTCCTTCGCAAATTCATTTGCGAATATAGGGGTTCTGACGGGCATCAGCATAGAGGAGTTCTCCGGTGGAATGCAGCCGGGTCTCAAACCTCTCAACATAACACTGTATCTGTCAGAAGAGCTGTAAAACATATCTTTCCCGTTAACCTTCTTTACAAAGATCTTTCCTGCACGAGCATCCTGGAGAAGGGTGATGTTCCACTCCATCTTCCTTGGGTAACTCGCATGAGCATACCGCGATAAAGGGAGGCAGCGAGAAATGTCAGGAATGAAGAATGATCTATCTTCCCGGTGGACTACCATCTCCTCCATCCTTGGCCTAGGCTGGGAGACTTTTTCAAAGGCGTCACCAAACAAGAATAAGGGTTTCTTGTGGATAACAGCATCTGCTGATTCCAGAGGCTGTCCATTCATCAGACACATTAAAGTTTCGTTGTCCTGGGAAATCAATATTGCCTGACGAGAAGCCGGCAGATCGTACTGAGGATAATGAACGTGAGACAGATCTTCTTTATACTCAGACTCCGAAAGGGTTCCCACAAAATGTTTATAGTTTGGATCTTCATTAGTTTCAACTGCATCAAAAACAGATGAAGATCAGTACAAGTCAAAGACTCTATTTTTCAGACAAACAAAACAGTAGAGTACACAATCCTCAGATTGCGCTGACATAGATTGCGTAATATCAGTTTGCGCATCTCATCAGGGTGCGCAAACCAATCGATTGCGCTGACATCTAGCGCAAATCAATCGATTGCGCTGACTTTCTGTCAGCACAATTCGATAGATTGCGCAGGATTACAGCCTTCATAAAAATGAAGACTGACTGTTTATGCAACCAAAAAACCCTAAAAAGGGTGGCGCAATTTGAACTCATCTCTAAAAAGAGATGAGTTTCGAAGATCGGAGGAAGTTGAAACACCCTAAAAAGGGGTTTTCGATCGGTTTAACTACCTATCAGAGCGGGGTGCGTGGACTCATGTCGAGATGCTCGCCGTGCAACTCTGTCAGATGACTCGGCCGGAGCTTTTCCCTTCGCGGCGGCGGCGGCAGCATTAGATCGTCGGGGCGCCATGGCAAGTCGTTGGAGTTGGAAGACAGTAAGGGCTCAGAGGAGATTTTTCGAGATTGTAAAGTAAAGAATTGAAAATGAAAGGACGGCTATTTATAGCCTTTGAAATTCGAAACGGCTGCCTTGGATTGCGCCTAAAATTTGGGGGCACTTCACTTTGCGCAGACAGCTCATCATCATGCGCAACTTGATTCAAAATTCAAAAATTTAAAGTATTTCGAAACTTTGAATCAAATCAACTTTCGAAAACTTTGAAGGGGGTCTTGTAGGTCCTAAAAAATCAAGTTGCATCAATCAACAAAGTCAAGAAATCAAGAAACCCTTCATTTGGATGAATGGCGCAGACAATAGATTGCGCAGCAATCCGATTGTGCATACTGCTTTGCGCACACTTCCAACTGCGCAGACTGACGTGGCAGAAGTCATCATTACCAAATCAAATCAAATCTTTTTCTGACAACTGACAGCACGAATAACAAAGAGTTTGTTCGTTTCCTGCACCGCACAGTGCTCGAGGGCGGCTAACAGCTGGCAGCACAAACCAATCCTGCGCAGTTTGAGTCTGCGCAAACCATGTATGCGCAATTCAACTCTGCGCACTCCATCAATATAACTGATAAGTTACACGTGGCATTCATGCCATCGATTGTTCATTACGTGGCAACTGTTTATGCACGATCATGCGTATTTCAATCAAATGATGCCATGTGTCCATGATAGTTGGCCCACGATCCAGTAATTGTCTGCGTAAATCAATGCTGTGCAAACCAATGCTGCGCAAATCATCCTGCGCAGTCCCAAAATAACTGAAAGTTAGTTATTTCTAGAACTCTATAAACAGAGTTTCAAGTCTTCATTTCAAGGGGGATCAAGATCAGAGATCAGAAATCAGAGAGTTCAGGAGTTCTTGCCAAAAGTGTTGCTGCATTCTTCCGAGACTTTTGTCTTCAACTTCAGAGGCTTTTGCCTTCAGTTTCCAGAGTTGTTTTCAACTTCAAAGACTTCGTCTTCACAGTTCACATCGTCTAAGGGATAAAGCAATCGTCATCAAGATTGGATTCCTATAGTTGTAATTTTCCTAGAATTCTTGTAATCTTTATTACAGTTTGTATCAATAAAGTTTTATACTTTTGTTTTTGCAAACAGTAATGCCTCCACAGCTTAAGTGCAAACACTACTGCTGCCAGCTCCAAGTCGCGGGTCGGGTAATTCCTCTCATGATCACAAAGTTGACGTGACGCATAAGCTATTACCTTCCCATGCTGCATCAAAACACACCCTAAACCTCTGCCTGAAGCATCACAATACACTGAGAATCCCCCGGTCCCATCTGGAAGCGTGAGAATGGGTGTCGTCATCAAGCCTCGCTTCAACTTCTCAAAAGAATACTGACATTCTGCTGTCCAAGCAAACTGCACATCCTTGCGGGTCAACTGGGTCATAGGTGCTGAAAGGTGCTGAAATCCGTGCAAAGCCCAAAACAAATTGCCGGTAGTAGCCGGCCAAGGCAAGAAAACTGTAAACTTCTGCAACTGTGCTGGGTATCGGCCACGTCTCAATGGCCACGATCTTCTGGGGATCCACTTTCACTCCACCTCTGGTGATGATATGACCCAAGTATGAAATGCGATCGAGCCAGAACTCGTATTTACTGAACTTCGTATACAACCGGTGCTCTCTGAGAATCTGGAGGACAACTCTGAGATGCTGCTCATGCTCCACTTTACTTTTGCTGTAGACCAGGATGTCGTCTATGAACACAATCACGAACTGATCCAAATAAGTCATAAAGATACGATTCATAAGGTCCATGAATACAGCCGGCACATTGGTCGCTCCAAATGGCATAACAAAGAACTCCTAATGCCCATACCTGGATCTAAATGTCGTCTTCGGGATGTCCTGCTCTCTGACTCTGATATGGTGGTATCCTGACCGCAAATCAATCTTCGAAAATACGGACGCCCTTTTGAGTTGATCAAATAAGTCATCTATCCTCGGAAGATGATATATGTTCTTGATTGTCACTGAGTTCAAGGTACGATAGTCAACACATAGTCTGGACGTACCATCATTCTTTTTCACAAGAAGCATCGGGATTTCCCAAGGCGATCTACTAGCACGGATGAATCCCTTGGTTATGAGCTCTTCAATCATCTTATACAAGATCTCCAATTCTGACAGCGCCATCGGTAGATTCTTTCTGACACTGGTGCTGACCCGGAGATCAAGTCTATGGTGAACTCGATCTCTCTCTCTGGTGGCATACTTGGAAGCTCTTCTGGGAAAACATTGGGAAACTCTTCTATAACTCTGGGAAACTAAACTGCTGCCACTGCCATCCGAAATGCTAGAGGAGAAGGTTCTATTCCGCCTCGAAAAAATAAAAACTCTGGCTCGCCACGAATACTAAAAATAATCTTACCGCTATGGCAATCTATTCTAGCATACTGGTCTCTCAACCAATCCATCCCTAAGACTACATCATAATCGACCATCGAGAATTCTATCAACCTAGCGGAAAACTCTCTACCGCTAACTATGATCCGATACGAGGAAAATACTCTACTCACTCCCACAAGTCTGTTACCAGTAAGTATATTGAGCCTTACTGATAATAACTCGGGCTCCAGACCTATCCCTGTCGCGAATCGTACAGACATAAATGAATGCGATGCACCAGAATCAAACAATACTGATGCTGGAAAGGAGTTGACGAGAATAGTACCTGCCACTACCTCACATGATGCTAACTCCTCCTCTATGGTCAAGGCCATCACTTGACCTTGCCCTCTGGGTGTTTGTCCCCTCTGCTGGAAACCTCTCTGGCGGTTCTGGGTCTGAGTTTGGACTTGTGCAAACTGCTAAGGGTTCTGCTGCTGAAACACTTGGGTCTGAGGCGGCAAGGGCCTCGAAAACGGGTACTGCTGCTGCTACTGAACTGATACTGGGACTGGTCCCCTAACCGAGGGACTAGAAAAGGTTGATGAAGAAGAACTCCCCCTATTCGGGCAGTTCCCAACCCTGTGGTCTGGCGCCCCACAAACCAAGCACAAATCCTGTGCTCTGCGACATTCTGACACCACGTGCCCTGGCTTCCCACAATGAGTGCAACCCATTGCGGAAGACTGCTTCTGCTGCTGCTGGGGATATGCCGGGGTCGAATGCTGAATCGACGCAAGGGAAGCCGCCCGCCTCGGAGCTCCAATAGTCAAAGCCCTAGCTGCCGGGGCCGGTGCTGAAGACTGGTTCATCTGGCCGTGAGACCGCTTCCGACTTTCGATCCGGTCCACAATCCTCTGGGAGGTATACTCATGCCTCCTAGCTGCTCTCAATACTGTATCGAAAGTCTGATGCTCAAACTGCTCCACTGCCAGTAAAATCTCCAGGTGCAGTCCTTGTTAGAACCACTTAGCTCTGTCGAACTCGGTCGCCACCAAGGTGGGAGCAATCCGACTAAGCCTGGAGAACTCGATCGTATATCCATCGACCGTCTTGTCCATCTGCTTCAAGTTAGTGAACCTCGTCTGTAGATCATATCGAGCTACAGCGTCAAAATACTCGGTCTGGAATCTCTCACGGAATACTGTCCATACAATAGGTGCCCTTAATCCAATGGCCTGCGCTGCCCACCAGCTGTAGGCTAGATCCAATAACTGCAGGCGTACCACGGCCACCTTCTCGTCTTCTGGGGTCTTGGCTGCTTCTAGAATAACCTCAGTATCCTGCAGCCAAGCATCTGCGGCAATAGCATCTTCGCTGCCATCGAAGGGAGGGTTCAAGTGCTTGAAGCTGTTGGCCGCACTGTTACCTTGATGACCACCTCTGTTAAAAGCATCTTGTACTGTCTGGTGCAATGCATCACCTCGACGATCCTGTGATGCAAGCAACTTTCTGATGAGTCCGACCAAGACTCCATCATCCTGCCTCACAAGCTGGGCTGGCTGTACTGGGGGTTCTGGATCTCCGGGAAGCATGTCTCGGGAAGCTGCTCCTGAGTGCTGAGCTTGATCTTCTTGTTGCAGGAGTACTCGTTGAGCTCCTTCCGGCTGATTGGCAGGTCCAGGAACAGTGCCGCTGAAGGAGACGACACAGGAAACAATAAGGAAGGACCAGGACAGATCAAGAATACAAGCATGTGATCAGGTCAAGATTTCAGGAAATTTAGAGGGTACAAGCAGGGATCAAGGGAGAGTGCTGATTGAGACATCTGTCACGCCCCAGAACCAGAATACCGGAGAGCGGGGGAATGACTCAGCCAGCTACGTATTACGGGTAGATGAATACCGTATAATACGATCAATGATGTCTAAAAGACGAGGGGGTGCATACTACATGAAAGTCTCACTAGGGTTACTCAACATCTATTGTCTCAATCATTCAAACAAGAAGCACTAATAGAGAACATGTAAGATAAAGCAGTAAGGCATCCCAAACGCTCAGTCAAAATGTTTTTAAGATCTGGCTGTACAAAACATAGCCAGAGGACATAGCAAGGTATACACAATTGTTATCAGCTGCAGTCTAACTTAGTTACAATTATGTAAAAGTAAGTGCAAGACTATCCGACTAACATGTCGGTGCCAAGCGGCAAAATTTAAAGTAAGTAGCAAAACGAGCAGGGAAGCAAGAAACCCACTCGTGTCCTCCTGTGATCATCCCTCTAGTATTGACCATCTTGGAGGTAGAAGTAAGCTGAGTCCTCGGAAACTGGCTTTAAATCTGGCCATGCAAAACCAGAGAGGTTAGACCTCTAATAGCAAGTACTGCAAGGAAGCACGACATGAGGAATTCGAACCAGTGGTAAGAATTAAGAATAAAATAGATCTCTGCTTGCTACTGGGGTTCTCACAACATCACGACACTTCAAGCCAACTTTCCAACCAAACAAGGACAGAAGTTGACTCGTCATGTCCTGACATTCTGCTCATCTCAGTAGTTAACAGAGTAGGTACAGTGCACAAACAAATCAATTTAAACGGCCATACAACTACTACGGCAATAGTTATTTTTATTTAGCTTAGTAGTCCCTATGTTAATAGAAATCTCATACCGTGGATCATGATCATTCTGAATGAGTACTCCCGTACAGAGTACGATATGCATAACTCTACAACGATGCCCGTGCGGCTAGGTTGTAGGTCTTACATAACGTAATGCAACAATTAAGCTTAGCCACGGAATAATCATGCCTTGACCGTAAAGTACACATGCTGCTTTTGCAGAAAAATGGAAGTCAACATGTGTTCATATGCCAAATGTTCGGATCGGCTGGTCGATAGCAATGGTTCATGGTTCATACATGAACGTGTCTCATTCAATTCAATAAGACGACTAGACAGTCTTCTAGTTCCAACTAGGAACGCATGATCAATCATTAGTCGAAGTAACAGTCGAGGTCAATTCGTGATAAGGCATGAAAGTCAAACTAGTATTAAGCATGATCGAGTCTATAACTTGCATAAAATAGTTGGTAACATATTCTTGAAGCCAAGGAAAAGATCTACAACTTTCATGTTGGGAGTTGGAACAAATTCTAGCCACAATTCGGTCAATTAGGACATATAACAGTCAGAAATAGCCAAAATAGGCATTATGCGGCCTATTCTGCGACATGCATGCGGACAAAGTGCGACATGCGGCTTATGCAGCCCATTCGTGACTCATGCGGCCCAACTACGACATGCGGCTCATACGGCCCATTCGCGATACCTACGCGGCTCAACTGTGACATGCGGCCTATGCGGCCCATTCGAGACACCATATGCGGACCAACTGTGACATGCGGCCTATGCGGCCCATTCGTGACATCTATGCGGCTCAACTGCGACATGCGGCTCATGCGGCCCATTCGTGACATCTATGCGGCTCAACATGCGGCCTATGCGGCCCATTTGCGACACCTATGCGGCTCAACTGCAACATGCGGCCTATGCTGCCCATTCGCAACATCTATGCGGCTCAACTGCGACATGCGGCTCATGCGGCCCATTCGCGACATCTATGCGGCTCAACTGCGACATGCGGCCTATGCGGCCCATTCGCGACATCTATGCGGCTTAACTACGACATGCGGCCTATGCGGCCCATTCGCGACATCTATGCGGCTCAACTGCGACATGCGGCTCATGCGGCCCATTCGCGACATCTATGCGGCTCAACTGCGACATGCGGCCTATGCGTCCCATTCGCGACATCTATGCGGCTCAACTGCGACATGCGGCTCATGCGGCCCATTCGCGACATCTATGCGGCTCAACTGCGACATGCGGCAGATGAACATAGAAATGACCAAAAATACTTTTGGCCATAACTTTCTCAAACCAAGTCGAAATCTAACTTTTCAAAGGCCAAACTTTGGTAGAATTGAATTCTCTACAACATGGAACCACTTATTTTCGAAATCAACAAAATTTGATAGATGAAAACCACAAAATCCATATGAAAAACCAAAACTTAAAACTTAGATCTACCCCCAACCATCAATGGGAATTAAGAACTTCAAGACCTAAACTTGTAGAGGAAGAGAAGCTAAACAACATGGACTAAAAATAAATAGGAATGCATGAAATCCCTCATGGTGTGCAAGGTGTACTTGCCTCTCCAAATGGGTGGGTGGGAGAGTAATGGAGGATGAAGAAGAAAAAGTAAATGTGAGTAATAAAGAGAGAAAAGTAAAAGAGGCATAAATATCAAGCCCAAGTCAATCTCCACCACCCATTCCTTCCTACAAGATCTAGGCCATCCACTCCTTATCATGATGAACCAAGCTAAACCAAGTTGGTTCAACATGAACGAAATAAACCAAGAGCTTAAGCATAGAAAAAAATACGGAAGAATTAATTAGCATGAAATTTCAGAATAAATGTACGATAAATATTAAATAAATACATTCAAGCAGTACATGTATAAAAATATGTATTCTGGAAACGGGGAGTGACAACATCTATTCAGTAAACCCTCACATATCTTGATTCACAAGACCTGCATGGGCCACCACTTAAACCGTGTCTCGCCCCAGAACCAGAATACTGGAGAGCGGGGGACAGACACAACCAGCTACATACATTGAGGTAGAATCTACCTCGATATACGGTCACGGCTGTCTAGATACATGAGAGTTTAACTACAAGCCATCAGTCTCTTATGGTCATAAACAAGCCTAGTGTCTCAATCTCAAGCAAGTAAGTAAATGTTACAAGATGTTAGATCATCAGACATACAAAGTAAGGCATCCCAAACATTACATATTCAGATGATCGTGAAGCTAGCCATACAAAATATGAAGACTAGCAAGAGTTTCAGTTATACATGATGAACCCTAGGATTTATCAATCATGTTACAGTCCGTAGGCAGATAGTAAGTAAAATGCAATCGAGCTAACACATGTTCGTCGGCTAAACGCCTCAAAAGAATAATTTTACAATGGAGTGGGAGAGCCAAAATAAAACTCACTCGTTGCGAGGGTTACGCCTGGTGGTCACCATCTGGCTGGATGGTAGGAAGATCCTCTGGAGCTGCTCCGGTATCTGGCCATACAAAACCAGCTGGGTCAGATCCCAGAAAGAGCAAGTGCTACAAAGGAGGCTTCACTTAAGAACTAAAACCAGTAATTAGTACAAAAACATAATTATATAATAAAAGACTGGAAATATGGAAAGTCATGATGATATACGATAAGATAACCATGGGACTATTCAGATGACCAAGTTACAACCCTTAAACCAAACAAGGACTGGGGTTGTAACCCTTCGTCTGAACGGAACTTGGTTTTCTACTATTTATCGATAAAGTAAAGCATAAGCAATCAGTTCATGTAACAATCTTGTACAGGATCAGGACAAGACTAGACTGGGTTAGACTCCATCCAATCAATCACGGCCAAGCAATGAGTACGGCTTGATACTTTAACTAACTAGGGTTATCACAGGCCTAGTTACTAGCAAGATGCAATGAGATTGTTCCAACAGCCACAAGCCCTGCAGACCATCCAGGCTATCCGGACGCAAATTAGGGGTTGAGTTCATGTGGGTACATCGTCCAGGAAAAGCATGTACCCTTAAGTAGCATGAAGGGTGCAACACATGACAGTATGCTGGAAATATGCCATACTCGACGGCAGGCTACAGATCCCAGGTAGGGCGCCCAGATAACGAGATTATATGTAGCTGGGAAATCTTTTCATGACTACTGGATTTTTCTAGTTATTAGCCTTAGTCAGTTTAAGTAGGTACCCCTGACCGTGGTACTCAGGGGTCCCTGTCCTAGACATGATGCGAGACAATACTGGTTCATTTGTACAAACAAAATCGTCTACGATGTCCAGACCATTCATTTTTGTCATGTCATACTAGCCGTCGCAACAGCATTCAATAGTTCTCATCATGCTTATTAGTCATGTCTTGTCATGTCATGCTATGTCATGTCAGGTCATGTCAGGTCATGTCAGTTACTTGTTATACCATGCCATGTACAATTAGCAGTCCAGTCATGTCAATCAATTCAAGGTTATCAAGCTCATGACAAGAGGGTGTAAGTACAAAGGCATACGGGTACGCATAGGGGCTCAAGTCTCTACGCGAACGAAACTACGCTAGGCTGAGGGCCCCAAGCGTAAAAATGGCTTTACGCGAGCAAGACCAAGGAAGGACCTCTCTACGCGAGCAAGCGCTCTACGGGAGCAAGACCTGAGGAAGGACCCCTCTACGCGAGCAATCACCCTACGCGAGCAGCCCTCTACGCGAGCAAGAACTTGAGCGGGACTCTACGCACGCGAGCGTCTGAGCGAGACTCTACGCGAGCGGGAGTAGCCCCTGCGTAGAGCTCGAATGAGCTCGGCGTAGAACGGGTTATGCGGGCACGCAATGCGTGTGCGTAAAAGAAAGTCACTACGCGAGCACGTGAAAATGTATGCGTGAAGGAGGAAAATGCTACGCTGGCACGTAAAACATGGGCGTAAAGGAAAAATACTACGCGAGCACGTATGAACGTGTGCGTAAAGGGCTTGTCTTCTCCCCCAAGGTCAAGACAAGCAGCCATGGGACTCAAAACTCAAGAAACCCGCTCTCAGCCAAGACTTGATGAAATCCAGCCATTCAAAAGACAAACTTGCGTAAAATCGAAACTCCCACCACATGGAACTCTCCATTTCGAACACAACCAAGTTTAGAAGATCAAAACCATGAAGATCAAAAATACTAAAACTTAGATCTACATGAAATGAACCATGAAAATTAAAAATGCTAAGTACTAAAGTGTCTTAGAATCTCGTGAGGAAGACAATGGAACAACAAAAATTGAGTTCCTCCATGAAGCAAGTTGCACTTGCCTAATCCTCTCCTGGTAGGTGGAGAGAGTTAATGGTGGAAGAAGAAGAAGTAAATGAAGAAGTGAATGAGGAAAGAGAAAGGGATTGGTGGCTTATAAAGAGGGGGTGAGCATGTTGGGCTAAGTCCTAACAAACCGAGCCCAACCAAATATACCAAGCCAAGCCAAGCCGAACCAAGATGAACCCAAAATAAACCAAGGTAAGATTAAACTAGGATCAAGCTAAGCAAGACAAGTCTAACTACGGGTCGGGATTCCGTACACGTATACTGGAAATATGTATAACGGAAAACGGAGGTGACAAAATAATAATCGGTTCCTAAAATAACCTAAAATGTCCTATTGTTTTCACTTCTACCGAATTGTCGTCACCCACATAGATGTATCTTTCACCATTAATTGACTTTCGGTAACTCAGGCAACCTTGCCTAGAACATTAATATGGGTAGTCCCACCAGTATCTAACTACCATGAGTTTCTTGGTACTAAATCTAAATTAACCTCAGAACAGATCAAATTTAGAAATGTACTTTTTTTATACGCCATGCGTGGTACTTTGTACATTTCTTCCTTATGTGTCCTGTCTTATCACAAAAGAACAACCCTTAGTTTTATATTGTTGTTTCTTTTGATTTGGACCCTTAGTAGCTATTGTATTCATTTCTTTTTGCCCTTAAAGTTTATCCCATTAAACATGAAAATTAAAATCTTTTTGGCAGATATTTTAACAACATTAACTGTAAAGAGAACAAAGCAACAAAAAATAAACATGCTCTAACAAATAACCAAAACGTAAAATATAGTCAAACAAATTTAAATAATGGTGAACCCCATCTCAAGATACCTAGTACATCATTAATATCAAGTCTTTGGACAGTGATATTAACTGCAAGTGGTATTCTTGGTGTAATGATCAAATGTTGACAATAAGTCATGTCAAATAATAAGCCTATCTTTGGATCGGGTTATTATTCACATATAAACCGTATAATTGTCACACATTTTCCACCAAAGTATGTGTGCAATTCGGCCAAGTATTAACCTTCCTTTGGGCCAGCTAATACTCGTATGAATTTATACACACAAACATCTAACATCCCTCATAGACTATCTACGCAAGAGAGGTCACTTTGGCGACATCTTGTTTCAATGGGTCTATTAAGAATATTAGACGACTATTGCTAGTCACAAAAGGCACAAATTTTTTTTTTTGAATGTTGACTAAATTTTACAAAACCGAATCATGTCCAAAACTTTATGTACATACATAATTAAAATATTACAACTAAAATAAGATAATCATAAGCATGTGAATCTCTTTACATGATTCAAACAAATATTCTTAATTTGACTAAACTGAACATTGTCAACATAATAAATTTCACGTAATATTTTACTATAGATATGGACCAATAGATTGCTTCAAATAACCCATAAAGATTATATTAATATAATCTGCTGAAGATATGTACGTCAATAGATTACATCAAATATATGACTTAGAACATAAATTTATTGGAAACTAAATTTATGTCAAACATAAAATTGTCTATATTTGATTCCAATTTGTCCTCCAATGATCAACTTAGATTGGAAAACACTCTAAATTGAGTAACACCAAATATCTATCAGCATGAGTAATTGGAATCTAACCGACATTCCATATTATCACATGTCCAGCAATAAGCATATTCATGCATATTTAATATAATGGAGAATTTCTACGGTCATTATCACATGCGTCCATATATAATATTTAAGCATGAACTGAGAGATCATTACTGTACATAAATTATGAATTCTATCAAGATTTTCTTAATATGGCGATCAAATCAACGAAGGATTGACAGCAAATCAATGTACTTGTAAGCAATGGAGAACCATGTATGCAAAAAATAAAATAAATAAATTATGATGTGCAAACATGTTGGAACAGTTGTTTATGTACGAAAACAACTCAGAAGTAGAAGACAAGATCCTAATAGTTGTTCTCTTTATTTAGCCAACTAGTACAACACTAAGGAAATATATAAATTATATTCCACCATAAATTATAACCCACCATGTGTAGTACTGCCAACAATTTTGATCAAACAACATAAACATAAGTGCCATCCTAGTCCATTAATTATGGATGTATCGTTTGGATACATGTCCAGCATGATCTGGCCGGAACAAAATTTTATCCGTGTATCAAGAAATTAGTTATTGAGAAACTGTATATCTAATATTCGTGTATCATAAATATTATTTTATGAACCATTGGAACCCTAAATTAAAATTAGAATGAAGGATCTATGATTTCTGAACAATAACAAAAAATTGATTCTGAAACTTCAACCTCATAAATCAAACAGGAAGCCTCTGATACTACTTATTAGAAATTTTATTGTGCCCTGTTGATTCATGAGATGAAGAACATAAATTAAATTGTGAAAGTGTACCTGAATCCATTGCTAGACTTGATGGATCTTGAAGCGAACGTCTCTTTATTGGGTTCGATCTTCCAACTTGCTACGACCCTTAATGACAAAGAATAGTCTGAATCCTTTGTCCCTCTCTTTCTGTTGATAGGGATGCAGAAGAGAAAAAGAGAAAACCTCTCTTTTGGTGGCCGTATAAGTTGGGGACCATAACCCTAATGAACACATATATTTATATGTTTTGACATTTCTAATTTGGCCCCTCATCAAATTAGAATTATCTCCGGTATCTACACATTAATTCCATAACAATTATACCCTTAAGCCAATTTCCAAATAGACCACTTTAATTTAGCTTAATTATTTAGATAGCCTAAACACAATTAATTTTACATGTTTGGCCCCTTAATTATTGAATAATTCCAACACGCATGACCTTCGGGCCCCATCAATGAGGAAGGGATACGTGGAACCACGGTTTAAATTGCATTTCTCCCTCGGTCTAAGAAGATTTTTTTTCACTTAAAGGTTGATACGTATGATTTTTATCCAACAAAAAAAATCAGTGTGAAACCCATATTCTCATAATTAATTATTAAATAGTGTTTTAGTATTATTATTAGTATTTCTAAAATAATAATAATTATTATTATTATTAAATATTTTTGAAGTGCAAATGATTTTGAAAATAATAATAACATGGACTTTTGGATGTTGACCTAGACCCGAGTCCGAACCCAGACCCAGGCCTGAGCCAAACCCAATCTTTTTTTTTCTATTTCCAAATCTGGTTTTTGACTTGGTTAATTATTATTAAAAAAAATAATAAATAAAGCATACGTTGGCTGGTCCCGTAGGACCAGCACCCCACTCACGAATTAGTAACCCCAACCCATCAACTCCCCAACTCTCCATCTCCCTCTATTTACTCACCCCACTTCCCCACGTTCATTTACTACCACCTCCCCTTATTTACTATCACCTCACCCATTCTTCTCTCTTCACCTACTCTGAAGAGCAAACTCTCCATTTCATTTTCTCACAGAGAGTATCAACTCCTCTCTGGAGCCAACTCTCCCCTTTTCCCAACTTCACTCACCAAAACCCCCTCTTCCTCTCCCCCAAACTCTCACCCGACCACCGGAGCCCCGCCGTAGCCGCGAGCTCCGCCGACCCGAGCTCGGCCGACCATCCACCGTCGAGTTTCCTCCAGCGCGCCCCCTCTGCGCCCTCGCGCCGACTCCGGCGAGCCGCGCCGTCCGCGCCCCTCCTGCGGGCCGACAGCCCTCCGGCGCACCCTTAGCCCCGCCGCCGTCCAGGTTCGTGCCACCCCACGCTGTCCCCGCGGGTTAACTTCGCCCGACTACAGCGGAACCCCGCTGTCCATATCCGCTTTTTCGTCGTCTCTCCGGCGATCCGCTTCCTCGACGCTGCCGACAGCGTCGCTGTCCGCCAACAGCGCTGTCTCTTCACGGCGTTTCTTTATTCTGGCCAGCGTGCCCTAGTTTCGTTCTAGGCAGCGCCTCTGGTACTATCTCTAGCCGAGCTCATTTCTCTTTGGGCGAGTGTTCTCTGGATTTGTTCTGCTGTGCCTATTTCGGAGTTTTCGACGTCGACGATGTTGGGTCAGCATCATTTCGGAACGTCGCTGCTGGATTATTCTTCTATTTTATCATCTGAGAGCTCTAGCCGAGCACCCGAGGTATAAATTCTCTGCCCCGTCGTGTTATTTTCGGTAGTCTATGATGATATCGGTCCCCAGTTTCCCCTTCGGAAATCCGGTTAGCTACGTGGTAGTTTCGGTTAGCTACGTTAGCATTTTTTGTGATATTGTCTGCTAAGATTTGTATGTTGTTGGTTTGATTGCGGGATCTCGAGTATTTCGAGAAGGTTCTGGTGGTTGAGAAATTATTTCTGTGGTTATATTTTCGGGTTATTCTTTGGTTGGAACAATTGCAGGATTTTGTTGGCGCATTTCCCAGTTTTGGGTTGCCCCGAAATAGAGGAAATGCTGCCCAAATTTTTACAAAACTTTATTTATTTGGATTTCAAATTGGTTTTCGAAAAATGAATTTAAAACTGATTTTCGGGCGAACCGGTCTGTAGGCCCTAGCGAAATACAAACGCACCGGTCCGACCGGGCGTTGAGGTATTAGCTAGATTTGATGATGGACCGAGTCTGAGACTCCAATTTTTAATTTAAATTATTTTATTTAATGTTTAAGTTATTTATTATAGTTATTTATTTACGGCACATTTTATTTAGTAACTAAATTATTTTCTCTTATTTTATGTAAAAAAAATTGTACAGGGCATAAGCCCATAACTCTAGGATGATTAGCTGTGCCCATGTATTGCATAGTGTAGATTTTACTTTCTTTTCTGGGTTGATGTTGATTTTTGGGTGGTTTTGGATTGGATGTATAATCGTAGTTAGAGCGTAATCATATATTTAATTAAGAATTAATTAAATGGATAAAATATTAGTAAGATAACTAGTTCATGATTTGTCACTGCAAGAAACTATATTTTTATAGATATATTACAAAAACACAAAGTTTTCCAAAGATAATTGGTTCTTGTTATTATTTTCCAATAATCAAATTAACCGGTTTAATCAACGCACGTAGTTGCGACGTAATCGTTAGTTGTAGCTTAATAACAACTAAAACCTGACTAGGACTTGCTACTAGAGATTGCAACAAGCACACTTAGCCTGGTTATACAACGGTTCTAAGTCGAGTTCTCAACTGTAGGAACTCGAAGTTACATCTGACGTTCCTCCTCGGTACCAACTCATCTCTCTAGTCATTTTCATGAGGCAAGTATAGTTTGTGTTAGTTTTACAGTTATTTCTATAATCGTTTTATTGCATGTTTAAACCACGATGCAAACACGAAACTCTCTCGGAGAGTACTGATTGTGACTACTGTACTGATTGGGACTGGAGGAATAGAGTAATGATTATGACCAAAGCCAACTGTAACTACTAACTGTATTAGCTTTCCCCTCTTCACACGGGGACAAGCCATATCGTATCGCTAGGATACTACTGGACATCCCAAGCCGGTCATAATTCATTGCATGTTCAAATCACACTGTTTTACCGCTGAAAACTATTCTTTCTTCAAACTGTTTAAAACTGCATGATTCTATTATTTACTTTAACTGTTTTAAATTAGCATGAATTATACTTTGCTCCCTCCTGACTGGAGAACCAACATTTTAGGTATCACTGATGAGACTTTGTTCCGCGATCCCAAGACGAAGAATTCGAGACTGATGAGCTGTTTGTCTAGAGTTTTCTTTTATTCATGATGTATGTAGAAAATGGTTTAAGTTGTATCTTTCATTTCATTGTAAAAGTTTAATAAAGTTTTAAATTTCCGAATATTGAGTTGTGACAAATATAGTGTTGTTGTATGGTTATCTGTTATTGAACAGCTTACTGCCGCCGTCTCAACAACGGTGCAGGCTGGGCATGATCCGATTCGACCCAAGAAATTGGGACCGGATCGTGACATGTTTTTAGTGGTAGCCCATGCAGGTCAGAACAACAACTTAGGAAAACATACCTAGAAATAATTAGAACATTAGAATATTGATTTGTCACAACATAGGTCCGAATTATATATAAATAAATATTTTCGATTGATTATAGACTGGTAGGATACCTTGCTTATGTTTGCATCCTAAACCTGCCAGAGAATGACCACAGACAAGACCAAATCCTGCTGGCGATGAGGTGTCATCTCCGGATCATACTCTATCTTCTCAACCAAGTCCAGGGTTTATTCCCTCGCGGCTGTTTGACCGTTCTCATAGTGCATCCAGTAAAGTTTTCACTACACTGGCGATTCCTACCTCTTCTCAAACTTGCATTTCCTTGGTGGAGTACCCATTCCTGTTGCTCCATCAGTACTAGCAAACGCCTCCTAAATGGTTGTCCTATTTCAAGAAATCCTGGAGTTCCAGAAAGCTCAAGATGAAGCCCAGCAGGAACAGATGAATATCACGAGAGAAAACATGAAGAACGTCAATGATGTAGCCTTAGCTATCTTAAACTAAGTTGGAGCAGAACCTCGTCTTAGGAGGGATACCCCTGAATCTAGAAGATATTTGGGTCCCATCAAGTACTCTACTTTCCGGCAGTCTTGTCGTAGGAGGTTATTGGCTTGTGACTACTGCAAGAGGCCTGGTCATCAGGCCGTTAGTTGTCGCAAGAGATTGGGGAAAGGTTTGGCATGTGGATCTGCTGAACATCGGGTAAAGGACTGTCCCTTATCTTTCTATCAAACCAGAGCTCATAACCCAGCAACACCTGTTAGGCCACAACCTAGGGACTCTCTTTCTATCCAGCAGACCCTGCTTCCTACTATAAGGCATGATGCATACTCGAGGTTCATAGAAGATGAAGCAGTTGGAGACTGCTCATGCAAGAGCCAGAACTATGAAAAATAGTACCTAGGACTGCTGAATAGCATTATCTATCTTTGGAAGTTGTAACAGGATGTCCTTAGATCAATCATGATAATTTTTGCTGTAATTCTCCACATGAATAGAAGTTTTTAGTTACACCTTTATGGCAGATGTTTTCCCTGATAGTCTCCCCGGATTATCCCAGATCTAGACACAGGATTCACCCCTGACCTAGTCCCTGGCTCTTTTTCTAATTCTAAAGGATGTTACAGAGTCAACCCGAAGGAGGCCAAGAAAATGAAGGACCAGATCAATGAAGGCTCTAGGATTTATCCAAGATGGAACTTCACCTTAGGGAACACCTATCTTGTTTGTGCCCAAGAAGGATGGAACAACGAATGTGCATCGATTACCAGATACTAAAGAACAAGTACCCTCTGCCCGGATCGAGGATCTGTTTGATCTGTTTGTGTGGAGTTAGGGTGTTTCGAAGTTTGACTTAAGATCTGACTACCAACAAATCAAAGTCAGGAAGGAGGACATATTTCCAAGACGACGTTCAAACACCAAGTATGGGTAGTTTTCTTTGGTCATGAAGTTGGACTGACAAATGCTCCTGCTGTGTTCATGAATCTCATGAACAGAGTTTTTCCATGAGTATTTGAATCAGATTATCTTCTCTATAGATAACATTCTGATATTTGAAGACTGAAGAAGAGCATGAAGAACATCTGAGGAAGTTTTGGAAACTTTGAGGAAAAAGAAGTTTTATGGTAAGTTACCTGAACGTGGATTTTCTTTGACAAGGTGGACTTTTGGCCATGTCGTCAAGAAAAGAAATGTTGATGGAAGATAGCTGCTGTTGAAAAGTGGTATACCCCAAGTTCAATTCGGAAGTTTATTGAACTTGGCTGGCTACTATCAGAAGTTCGTGAAGGATTTCGCCAAGATTGCTGAGCCGATGACGAAGCTCACTTGGAAGAATGAAGAGTTCATCTGAACGAAAGATTGCCAGACATCATTCGAGGAGCTGAAGAAGATACTTACCACTACACCAATCCTTGCGCTACCCGCAGGAACCGGTGGTTTCTTAATTTATAGTAATGCCTCTGGAAAAGGACTGGGTTGCGTTCTTCAACAACATGGGAAAGTAATTGCTTACATATGTAGACAACTACAGACTCATGAGGAGAATTATCCCACACCTAATTTGAAATTTGCTGCAATTATCTTTTCTTGGAAGCTATGGAAGCATGATTTCTATGGAAAGGAAGTGAAAATATATACGGACTACAAAAGTCTGAAATATGTCTTCACTCAGAAAGGGCTGAATGTTACACTGAGAAGATGGCAGAAGCAGATGAAGGATTTCGACATCAACCTGCAGTACCATTCAGGTAAGACTAATGTGATCGCTGATACACTTAGTCGATACCCAGAGGCGATGTTCTTAACCAAGGAGTGGCACCTACTAGAAGACGTCGAGAAGTTTGGACTGGAGGTTATACTACCTGGAGATAGAAGGACGGAACTGGATGCTGATTCAGTATTGATGAAGTTCGAGGCCGATAGAAAAAAATCAAGAGGACGTAGTTTCAAAACGAGACGCTTTGCAGGCTTAGAGATCAAGTGTTGGCAGGAACACTTGAGGGTTTCTCAAATCGCCAATAATGGAACTCTGAAGAATGGTACGAGACTTTACGTATCGGCTGATAAACGGAGGAACGAGTTGATGGAAGAAATGCACCAGTCGCAGTATTCCATATATTCAGGAGATAATAAGATGTATCGGAATATGCCTCAATTGATTGGTGCTATGGAATGAAGAAGGACAATTCCAGGTATGGGATTAGATGTGAATTTGTCAACATGAGGAATTTAGCAAGAGAACAACAAGTTTGTTGCAGCCGCTGGATAATTCGGAGTGGAAGTAGAAGCATATAACAATGAACTTTGAGTAAGGATTGCCTTGTTCCCAAGGAGGGAAGGGCACCAATTGGATTATAGTGGACCGACTGACCAAGTCAGCACACTTTATTTCCTTCAAGATGGTTTATTCACCGAGAAGTTGGCAGTATTGTACGAGAGGCACCCCTACCGGATTTATGGAGTACAAATCAACGGACAATCAAAGAAGATAATCCAGACGCTTGAAGATATGTTAGATCTTGTGTTTTGGAAATTGGAGGGTCTTGGAGAAGACCATTTAAAATTGGTAGAATTTTCTTACAACAACTACCAAGTTAGCATCGTCAATCAGTGGAGTTTGAAGAAGGAGATAACGTCTTTTGTGAAGATTTTCTCCTACCAGAGGAACGATCAGTGTTAGCAGAGCAGAAAAGTTGAGCCAGGTACATCAGGCCATTTGAAGTTTTAAGACGAGTTGGAAGTAGTGTACTGTAGAAGCATGGAAAATATTAGAATAAAAGCATAGATAGTCCATGCGACTTTAGATAGCAAGCCTATGCGGCTCATAACTGGAGTCGCCCCATGCGGCCCGAAAGAAGACCCTCAGATTCATGCGGTTCGGGCATATATGCGGTTCAGCAGGAACATGCGGCTCAATTGACGCCACGTGTAATCCTCCCACAGCTGGCTACGGGAGTAATGGCCTCATTTAATGCTCTGACACGACTCGATGGCTGCGACGTCTCTGACATAAAGCGTCATAATGGCTCTGCCATAATGACAGACTCCTCGGGGAAAGAAGACAATCTCTGACCCGATCTGTCAGAAATCCTAGATTGCCACGTGGCAAAAGTCTCATGCGGCTCGGGTAGAAAACAGCTTCATGCGGCTCAGCGAGGAATCACTCTAATATGATTAACAGGAATCCGCCATATGCGGTCCACCCATTAGCCCGGTCTATGCGGCTCAATACCATGTTAACTCAGGCGGCCCACAGAAACTATGCATATGCGGCTCATAGAGGGTTCGTCCCCTGCGGCTCGCAGAGACTACGCATATGCGGCTCACGGAAAGTTCGTCCCCTGCGGCCCGATGAGGCATTGACTCATGCGGCTCATGAAGAGTATCTCTCTGCGGTTCAAGTGTTGGCCATCCTATGCGGCCCTGGCAGGACCTTCAATTAAAACACGTGGCATTGAAGATTCAACCGAATCCCAATAAGAATATTTGACACCATTATCATAATTGCCGAGATCAGGGCATATCATTTATCATCAAGCCAATAGGACACGTGACGAGCAATCAAATATTGGCATAATCAATCACGAGGATTTAAAGCAGTCAGCATTAACTGCTCATGAGATTTGGTGCTATCAGCATTAGTGGCCGAGATTCATTATGATCAGGATCAAGAGCTCAGATAGAATGAAAGAAGCGCCGACATTCCAAACAGATAATCATCAGCAAACCCTAATGATCACACCCCACTCCTATAAATAGCCAGCATCCTCCCCATGAAAAAAAAAGAAAAAAAGAGGAGAAGAAGAGAGAGAGAGAGAGGTCAGCAACAAAAAAAAAAAAAAAAAAAGAGAGAGATCTACACAGAGAGAGCTCCCCCCTTTTTCTTCTTGATACTCACAGAGAGAGAGAAGCCAGGAGAGCCACCCGAGGAGAGTAAGAAGAGCCTTTCTTCGTCAACGCCAAGCAGATCTTCCCCGAGCCAAGGCTGCATACTGATCGTCCAAGGAGTAAGGCAGAGCGGCTGTCGCTTTCCCGAGCCTCTATCGTCACCCCCCAGAATCAAAAATAAACAATCGTACTTAGTCTGCTGTACCTAGGTTTTCGTCCCTAGGCTTTCTTTGTACGAGCGAGTTTGTATTGTGAGTCTAAGTTCAGTCCTCCGATAATTGTTCTGTTCTTTTACAATCAATGGCAAACACGATGGCGACTCTGCTGGAGAGCAACTTCTCCACGGCTGAGGAGTTGGTGACGCAATCAGATGCAGCCAAACTTGGCTCCACACAAAAGAAGATGATCGTCCGCTTCGACCAACAGGCGTTCGAAGAGATGCTCTCTGAAGGCAGCGCTGGCCCGGCTCAGAAGCGCACCCGCACCACGAAGGCTCGCAAAGAATGGAGACCGAAGTCATTTGCTCCTCTTCAAGCCCTCGATGGGATGCCCTCTGCTGCTCAAGACGGCGAGAAGGATTCTCCTGCGGTCCCACTTCAGGTCGTAGACAACTCTGCTGTCCCCAAGTTCGGCAGAAGAAAACATTATGATGCTGGACTTGCAGGGACAAAGAGGGACTCTACGCGGACCAAACCGCAGAAGAATATTAGCCGCAAGGAGAAAGCCCATGCGGCTACATCCGCCAACCGCATGAAGAAAACTCATACGGCTACTTCTGTCAGCCGCATAACTTATGCGACTACAGTTCTCGACAGCATGGATGAGACTCATGCGGCCAGTAAAGTCAATCGTTTGCAGAAAACCCATGCGGCCACAGATGCCAACCGCATGCGGCCAGCCTGCACGGTCGTGACTCCTAATCGCATAAGAACTTGTCCCACAACAGAAGATAGTCGCATGCAGATAGCCTGCACGACACCCAACGCTAGCCGCATAGCGTCTCTACCGCGCTTCTCTCGATCAGTTTTCGACCGACTCTCATGCGGTCCTAACTCTGGTCACTTTCTGGATGAAAATCCAGACTCTGTGATACCTAATGTGGACTCTTCCTATTACGCACCCACAAGTGCTAAAAAGAAAAAGTCTAGGGCAGCGCGGGCTCATCAAGTCCAGACAGCTGCCCCAACCTCTGACTATCGGGGCGTCCCGCTGAGTATCACGCGGGCCTCTGACGGAAAGTTGTATAAAACCACTCGAGTCCAGCCCCCGGCGGCAAACGGACAAAGTGGTTCCTCTGACCTGCGTGCAGCTATCCTCCACAAACGCAAGGAAAGAGAAGGAGCCTCAGCGTGCAGAGAGTTCTCACAGGGATGTCACTGCACCCAGATTATCGTCAACTGCTGTTGCAACAATACGGCAGTAGCGGAAGACCGGCCATCCGTCTTCCAAAGATTACAACATCCGAGCTCGGAAGACGAGGCACCTCCCATTGCCGCCTGCAATTCCGTGCGGAAAGTCCACGTGGAGGGGAGAGGGAAGAAGACGAGCATCTCCAGTCCAAAGATATCGGCCACTACAGCTAAGAAATTGTCGGCTAAACGGTTGCCATCCACTGGAGTATACCAACACACCCGTTCGAAGACAAAATCTGCTGCAATAGGAGGCTCATCGTCCCCGACCCTGGGGGTCGTAGGAGCTGGGGGTAGTACTCCTCCGAACATCCACAATAATCCAATGTTTCAAGGAGACGAACCCCGAGAAATAACCCTCCCATCGGGTACAACAGATGCTGATATCCCCGAGGACACCCATGATTCTCTAGACGAAGCAAGCTCCGAAGCTGGGAATAGTGTTCCTTCCGAGTCCGAACCTGAAGAGGACATCCCCACATATCCAGATGATTTCTCGACGCATGGGTACGACTCGGAGGGTACATCCTCCACCACTCCCTCCGTCACTCCTCATGTAAAGACGGTATTCATGACAGACAGCAATCAAGGCGGTTCCAGCGATCGCCAGCACATTGACACGTTGGAGGCCATATTGCATGCCTTGGTCAAGTCTGTAGACGAGATCAAAACGGCACTTCCTATTCTGCAGGGAGTGACACCTGGCCAGACAAGCACGGGTCCCGCAATCAACGTAGATTCAAATTCAGCGGCGCCAAACCAGGGCAATAATCCTCCCGAGATAACGGCCCCTACCGCGACAGATGAGGCCCGAGAAGTAAGAAGAGAGGTTCAGGAGCTCCGAGCAATGTTCCACGCCCGAGAAACTCTCAAGACCTCAGAATACGGCAACCATACCCAGCTGAATGGAGGGATGTGCCCTTTCCCCCAAGATATAAGCCGTTCAATATCAACCCATATGATGGTAAGACTTCAGCAAGCCGGTACATCACTTACTTTGAGGTCACTACCGACCATCTGCCCCATGAGGACGCCATCCTCACTCGGTTATTCATTGGGGCACTGGAAGGAGTCGCCTTTGATTGGTACCGCAACCTGTCAGATAATTGCATCCACTCCTTCGCTGGCTTTAAGCGCTTGTTCTTGGAGAGGTTCTATGAGGTAGGGCAGGACGTCACGATGTCTACTCTCATGGACGTCGTCCAAGGAGAGAAAGAGCTGACAAGGAATTACATTGAGCGGTTTCGTCAAACCGTAATGAAGTTACCATCTGGCAACCCGGACTCTTCCTTGATTGAAATTTGCCAAAAGAGACTACTCCCAACAATTAGTCTCTGGATGGGCGAAAGTCAATTCAAGGACTGGAAGGCCTTTATCATCAGCGATACAAGTGCCGAGGAACGATTGAAGAAAGCTCGCCAACTGGGGTTGCATATCTCAGAGGGAGAGAACAAGGGGAAGCGTCCCAACGCCAGCAACGACAATGGGGGTAGCCCCTCCAACTGAGACAACAAAGGCAAGCAGGCCATGGTGACCGATACAACCCAGAAGCCCGAGCAACAGCCAGCGGACAAACAATGGCCTCAAATCACTTATTCTTTCGAAGACGGCCACGTCAAGCCTATCTTGGACATGCTTATACGAGGAGATAGAATTCAGCTTCCTCCACCAAGGCGGGAACCTCGGCCTGCTGATTTGGAAAATCCGAAGTTCTGCCATTACCACCGCTACGTCCACCATGCTACACACGACTGCTACCAACTGAAACGCTATATCCAGAACCTCATCGATTCAAACGCTCTGGCTATCGACTTCGAGGAGGTAACCGTAGCAGCCAACATGGTGTCCGTACAATTCGGTAATTTCCCACCAACAGAGACTCAAGACGGTGTCATGCCCATCCCTCTGGCAACAATGGAAATTACTAACCTTCCGCCTGCCCGTGACCAAACTCCCGGCCTAATACCCCTCACCACATCACGAGGGAAGATCATGTGGGTCCATCCGGACCTAGTCCATGAGGTGACTCAGCCCACTTTATCCTCTAAAAAGAAAAGTGGAAAGGTCAGATCATGCCGTACCGCCTCGGCAGAGGAGGGGAAAGTCTCAGCCGTCACTACCCGATCTGGAGCACAAGCCCAACCAGTGGCCGAGAATCCGACTAATGATCAGCAGCCCACAAACGCTGATACTCTGGGACCGGCTCAGCCTTCGACGACCGACAAGCCTAGGCCGAAGGAGACTCTCTTCGACAAATCTCTCCGAAAGGAGACACCTCAGGGGCTAGAGAGGCCCTATAACTTCGACATCTTGGCGCAATTGGCTAACACACCGGCCAAATTGTCCTTATACGAACTCCTGAGACTCTCAAAAGATATCCGCACAGCTCTAAGTGATGCGCTCCAAAATGCCGACGCATACTTGGCTCAGGTCAACCTCACGGGAGATAATCAGCCTACAGATCTCCAAGATAGTGCGTGTACAGGTGCAATGCCCAATATCGTATTCTCTCCGCAGGATATGCTCATCAAAACTAACCTGCACGATCGCCCATTGTACTACACTGGATACATCGGCGACGTAAAGGTAGACCGAATGCACATCGACCCCGGGTCCTCCATAAGCATCATTCCGAAGGGTCTGCTACATCATCTTCGCATTCCAATGCATCGCCTGACGCCTACAAGCACCGCCATTAGCGGTTTCAATTCGGGCAGGAGCTACCCAATAGGGAAGATTCGCTTGAAATGTCAGATTGGCGATCTCCAATCAGAAGTCACCTGCTACGTCATAGATGCCGACACTTCTTACAATATCCTTCTGGGGCGGCCTTGGATACACGATTACATGATCGTGCCTTCCACGCTATACCAGTGCTTCAAATATGTCGATAAGCACGGCTTCGTGAGGACAGAGTTTGCTGATATCGATCCCTTCAAGGGGGTCGAATCTTATTACTCAGACTCCTGTCTTTACGAAAAATCAAAGAAGCATCTGGTCGAAGAGGAGGTGCAAGCTCACACCAAGACGACCACAAGATCAGAAGAACCCCTGACAATCCATCTCCAGGCTCGCAAACCAGGCAGTTCTGCACCCCTTACGGCTACTCTGCGTAAGGACGCAATCAGTCTCTCGGCACAGGAAGAGCAGCTGAGAATCCGGCTGCCAAGGTCCGGCCAAGTGCCGAGACCCACAATAGGGCCACTTACCATCAGACTGCCGAGAGTCATTCAACCCCAAACGGAGAAACTCAATCCCTCCGATGGGCCACTGACAATACGCCTTCCCAAGAAAGGTCATCATCCCGATACAAGGTCTGACACTTCTAGCGAACCAGCTACCCCTCGCTCCACATCGAGTGCCAGACTGGGGGTTGCTAGTCTACCGACAACCCCACGCTCCGCTCCGTTAGTTGAACCTCTGAAGATCAAGCTGACTAGGACGTCCTCTCAATCTTCATTCACACAGGGGGTAGCCGAAGAGGAACCAGAGCTAGCCAAGTATGTGGCTGCCCACACTGATGTTCCCTCCGCAGACGATGTAATCCCTCTAGAAAAGATACCTTACTTCATCAATAAAGGGTTATCTTTGAACTACACCGAGCTCAATAAGCTATGTACAATGTATGCTATGGAACACGGTATAGGCACTCACCTACACACACAGGTGACAAATATGTACACCGCTATCCAACTTACTCCAGTAGAAGACGCTTACCGAGTAATCGAAGGAGGGGACCACCCAATCATCTTCGGCCGGACAAACAACCCGCATCCCCTCGCCATGGAAGAAGTCGACTTCGGGTCAGCTAACGGAAGACTGCCTCTGTATCTCTATAGCCCTCAATCCAAATATCTCATGCAGAAACAGGGGTATGATCTAGAGACAACGCCAGGACTGAACTACGGCACTGGACGACGATTACCTTTGAAGACGCCTGCCCCGGCGGACAAACCACGGAACTACTATAACAAAACCCGATGCGGTTTAGGGTATGTAACGCCAACTACGACCCCTGAAAGCTCAGATGAAGAATGCGACTGGCAGTCACACTCAACCGGGTCACCAACTTCTGACTCAGACACAAGCATTGGGGACGTATTTAGACAAGTCCTATCAGTCAACATGGCATTTGCCGACGCTTACGAAGAAGACGAGGACATTCCTGAAATTCTCGAGCTTGAGCCGTGGGCCCAACAGTTAGACGCACAATGGGAAAAGCGGTTCGAGCTAAGAGAACCTCCTACGGAGGACGAAGTTATGCAGGTCAACCTCGGCACCGAATCCTCTCCGAAGCCAATCTTCGTCAGTAAAAGCCTAACAGACAAGGAACGAGAATCACTGCTGGAACTCATCCGAGAATACATTGACGTATTTGCATAGAGTTACGAAGACATGCCGGGATTAGATCCCGACATTGCTCTCCATAAACTCAATATACGGCCGGATGCAAAGCCAGTAAAGCAGCAGCAACGACGCTTCCGCCCGGGCGTCATGGACGCGATCGAAGCCGAAGTCAACAAACTGATAGCCAGCGGCTTCATCCGTGAGGAGCAACACCCTGACTGGGTCGCCAATATAGTCCCGGTCCTTAAGAAGAACGGGAAGATCCGAATCTGCATCGACTTCCGTAATCTAAATGAGGCATGTCCGAAAGACGAATTTCCTCTCCCGATCACGGACATCATGATTGACAACACATGCGGCTTCGAACGTATGTCATTCATGGATGGATTCTCGGGATACAATCAAATCAAGATGTCCCCCGACGATGAGAAGCACACATCATTTAGAACACCGATCGGCACATACTGCTACACAGTCATGCCTTTCGGTCTGAAGAATGCTGGCGCTACATATCAGCGGGCTATGAGTATCATTTTCAGAGAACATTTGCGCAAAACAGTGGAATGCTACGTCGACGACATCGCTGTCAAGAGTCGCCGCAAGGAGGATCATCTGCAAGATCTAAAGACGGTATTCGACCTGATGCGAGCCCACAACCTAAAGATGAACCCTACAAAGTCATTTTTGGGGTATCCAGCGGGAAGTTCTTAGGTTTCATCATCACTGCACGGGGTATCCATGTAGACCCTGAGAAAACCAAGGCAATAATAGAGATGGGTCCCCCGAAAAATCTCCGCGAACTCAGAGGCCTCCAAGGGAGGCTAGCCTATATCAGAAGGTTCATTTCCAATCTCTCCGGACGATGCCGGCCGTTCACACACCTCATGAAGAAGGGAGTCTCATTCGCATGGGACGAAGAATGCCAACGCACTTTCGACGACATCAAAGAATATTTGTCAAATCCTCCAGTCCTGGTGGCCCCGGTCCCTGGAAAACCATTCTTGCTCTATGTACGAGCAATGGAACACTCCCTCGGTGCCCTGCTGGCACAAAATAACGACGCAGGACACGAACAGGCCATATACTACCTCAGCCGAATGATGGTCGGGCCCGAACACCGATACACTGCCGTGGAGAAAGAATGCCTCGCCTTGGTGTTCGCTATTCAAAAGACGCGGCACTATGTTACAGGACAAACCATACATGTGATCTCACGGGTAAATCCCCTCAGGGTCCTCATGACTAAACCAGGGGCGCTCAGCTCTCGCCTCGCTACCTGGGCAATACTGCTATCCCCATATCATATGATCTTCGTCCCACAGAAGGCTGTCAAGGGTCAAGCCCTAGCAGACTTTTTGGCAGCCCACCCAGGATCGGAGTCATCCAGAATCTATAAAGAGATCCCAGACGAGGTCGTCGATTCGAATACAGCCACTCACGATAACATATGGCGAATGTTCTTCGATGGCGCCTCAAGAACCGGACCCAAGGGAAATATCGTCGTGGGGGTCGGAGTGGTATTGATCTCTCCTACCGGACTAGTGATCAATCGCGCCTACTCTCTCATGGAACCCTGTTCCAACAATGTGGCCGAGTACAACGCTTTGGTCATTGGCCTCCAACTCGCAAAGGAGCTGGGTGTAGAACATCTCGAAGCATACGGCGATTCACAATTAATCGTCAATCAGATTCGGGGGTCGTACGAAGTCCGCCATGAAGACATGATCCCCTACCACCAAATAGCAATCAACATTATCTCCTCTTTCGAAGGATTCTTCATCGAACACGTCCCCAGACTTCAAAATATCGAAGCCGATGCCCTAGCAGGCCTTGCCGCTTCCTTAGTAGTGCCGAACCAAGCGCATCACTCGGTTGAAGTGATAGGCCACGAACTGGTCTGTCCCAAGAACAATATTCAATTCGTGGCGAGCTATTCCGTCCGGACGGTCGACGAAACACCAGACTGGAGACAGCCGTTCATTGACTTCGTCGTATACGACATCCTCCCGGAGAACCCAAAGGAAGCTACCTCCATCAGACGGCGTTCTCTCAGATTCTTCTACGACACAGAGACAAAAATACTGTACCAACGATCCTACGATGGATTATTACTCCGGTGCTTGTCAAACGCAGAAGCCAAAGAAGCTGTACGAGAAGCTCACGAGGGTGTCTGTAGGGCCCATCAGCCTGGCCCTAAGCTACAGGACCGCCTTCGCCGTATGGGCTACTACTGGCCCACGATGGTGGCAAACGCAATAGACTATGCCAAAAAATGCAAGGCTTGCCAAGTCCACGCAGACTTCATTCACCAACCCTCCGAGTTTCTACATCCAACGGTGGCGTCCTGGCCATTCGAAGCATGGGGAATGGATATCATTGGCCCAATCACCCCACCTTCCTCCCGAGGACATCGCTTCATACTTGCGATCACCGATTACTTCTCCAAATGGTCGGAAGCCGTCCCACTCGCAGAAGTTAAGACCTCAAACGTGATCAGCTTCCTTAAGCATCACGTCATCTACCGCTTCGGACTACCGCGGAGGATCATCCATGATAATGGTCCACAGTTTATAAGCCATGCATTCTACCGATTCTGCGATAAGCACCGCATTCAGAATGTCGCTTCGACACCATATAACCCAGCAGCAAACGGGTTGGCAGAGGCATTCAATAAAACAATCATCAAACTCCTCAAGAAGTTTGTCTCCTCCAACAAACGCGACTGGAACGAGAAGCTCGGCGAATGCTTATGGGCTTATCGCACCACAGTTCGAACAGCTACTGGGAATACACCATTCTCTTTAGTATACGGGAGTGAGGCAGTCCTCCCACTGGAAACTCAGATTCCCTCACTCCGCGTCGCTCTCACTTATCAATTGACAACGGATGATAACTATCGACGTCGATTACAAGAGTTGGAGGCCTTAGACGAAAAGCGCCTACTAGCCCAGCAAAGGATCGAGCTATACCAAGCACGTATCTCAGGAGCCTTCAACAAGAAGGTCAAAATCAGAACATTCCAAGTGGGAGATCTCGTTCTGGCAGTTCGGAGACCTATGGTTATGACTCACAAAACCGCAGGCAAGTTCCAGCCAAAATGGGAAGGTCCATTTGTCATCGAGACTGTGTTCTCCAACGGCGCCTACCGCCTCGCCAAGCAGAATGGGGACTTGCTTATGTTGCCCGTCAACGGCAAGTTTCTGAAGAAATACTATATTTAGACAACATTCTCCAGATTATCGAGTCATGTACTCTCTTAGTACCCCTGAACTCGTACCCACCATTTTCCAAATTATCGAGTCATGTATCCATTGATACCACTGAACCTACATCCACAACATTTCAGATTACCGAGCCATGCACCCGCTGGTGCCACTGGACTCTCATTTCCTCAATATTCTAGAAGATCCAAATTATGTACTTACATTCCGGTCACTCTCTCAGATAGTAAGTCACGTATAATCATACCTCTGAACTTTCTTTCTGAAAGAGATCCTCCCTCATGATCCACTATCCGTGCTTCCAGTGCACAAAAAGGGTAATCGATCCACTAATCTCCGAAACGACTATGTCATCATTACCTCTGAGTCGTTTTCACTTTCACCAAAAACAAACCGCCCCCTCGCATAGAACTTCCATGTCCTCCTACCTCTGAGTAATTCTATGCACCCCTTCTTCATTGGGCCCACTCCTGCCATGTCCTCATTACCTCTGAGTGGGAAGGCTCCGTCGAAGAAATCGCCATATTTGCCATGTCCACATTACCTCTGAGCAAGTATGTTGGTTTCCTTTCAACCTATTGTCCGCACCCACAACCGGGGTGCGACAAGGATAATAGGTCCACAAATGTCCTCTGTTGACCACAAATGTCCTCTGTTGACCACAAATGTCCTCTGTTGACCACAAATGTCCTATGTTGACCACAAACGTCCTCTGTTGACCACAAATATCCTCTGTTGACCACAAATGTCCTCTGTTGACCACTATTGATTATAGAAAAGTCTTCTGTGAAGTCTCCCCCTACCATGTTCGTATTACCTCTGAGTAGGAAGATTCCACGGTAAAACCCTCATGTTTGCTACGCCCTCGTAACCTCGGAGCAAATATGACTGGCTTCCTTCCAACTTGTTATCCGTACCTAAAACCAAGGTACGCCTAGGGTAACAGGTCCACAAATATCCCTTGCGAAGCTTCTTGGCATAAATCCACCATCTTACCATGCCCCGGGAGCCCAGCTGCTCTACGGCATTCCTTTCCCCAGTACCGAGAACATCCATGACCATTTTGTCATGGCTGTCCCAGACATCCTGATCAAACTTGTTATCCGTACCAAAAACCAAGGTACGCCTAGGGTAACAGGTCCACAAATAACCCCTCAGCAAGTCCGATTCCATGAACGCCGATACAAGGAAGAAAAAATGAGTTGAAACATGCTCATTTATCCAAGAAATCAAAGGGCTACATCATTGGGGATCACATCCCTTCCAAATAAAAATATACACATGTGGAAAAAAAAAAAAGAAGCAGAAGAAGACAGAGGGCGGATCACTGTTCCGGGGCACATAACACCGTGAGGCGGTCCTTTATCAAGGCGACCGACCGTTCAAACCTCTGTTTGGCTCGGCGCTCAGCTTCCTGGTTCAACACCGCCGGGTCCTCCAGATGAACGTGGGCCTGCCAGTTGTCTTCGAACTTCTTAAAAGATCGCTCCAGGTTGGCAGAAGTTCGAGAAATCCGCTCGGCCTCCCGAGCAATCGACTCCTGTTCTGCATGAGCAGCCTCCCGCTCTGACTCTAAGAAGGCTAACTCCTCTTGGAGCGCGAGAATCCGCTCCTTCGTGTCAGCTATTCCACGAGAGGCAGACTCTTCCCGGGCCCTACAAGCCTGACTCCGACGACCCAGCCGGTCATAGGAGGCGGAAAACTTGTCAAGATCCCCCTGCACAGCCGGCCCGACAGTTTTTCGAGCGAGCTTGATCCTGTCCCGAGCCGCAACCAGGAAGCCCCGCTCTCGTTCGATCGCGGTAGGCAAACCAGCCTGCCGTACTGCCAGCAGTTGGGTCACAAGCTGGTCAGCCTCTGTCAGCTTAGGCTCCAGGAACGCTGCTAACCCCAGCCCGCCAGGAAGACCCTTCAGAGTGTCAATTTGACCCCGAGCTCCCCGTAGAGACAGAGAAAAAGGGACCCCCCGGTCCACGACAGCATTTATACCCCTTCCTAAGTGGCGATAAAAGCTGTCAACCACATCCTGCGTCACCTCGTCCAGAGCCTCCGAGGAAACCGGTGTCAGCGGGAGTGTGGCTGGTAGCACGGAAGAAGACGCGACGGAGTCTGCCGCTCCTGCCACCAGAGAAACCAAATCTGTACGAAAAGACGCTTGAACAGCGGCCAACTCCTCTTCAGCAGCCCGCAGGAGTTGGATGCTCGACAAGGTCGAGAAGTCGACTTCCGGAGCCGTATCAACAGCGGAAGACGAGGCGATAACCATTGCCAACTCCCTCCCCGTCTGCCCGGAGACGGCAGGAGGCTCTTCAACATGAGAGAGAGGAGAAAAAACATTCCTTTCGTCCGGATGATGGCCAACCGAACTCTCCCTGGGAACATCCGCGACGGGAGGTAAAAGGTCAGGACCTGCAGGGCCAAGGCAACCATGAATCGACTTGACCCGAAGGATATGTTGATAGAGCGAATAAGCCCCTTCGGTAGTCAATATATGGCCTATCTTACCAATGGAGGAGTACGGAGGCTGAAGTTCGTTTACAGCCACCATAGCCTCCTCACCAATAACCTCCGAATCAGGAATCAGAGAGTCGTCCCCGGGAGAAGAGGTACTGAGAACGGTGTCGTCTCGATGAAGCTCAACGACCGCAGGGGCGGGCCCAGAGGAACCTTTGTTCCCCCGAGCTGATGCTTCAGCAACCCGGTGTCACGACCCGCACCCACTGTGAGGGTACGAGAACGTAACAACGCCCAGCCTACGCCGCAGTATCGGCGGTAGAACGCTGTCCTAGGTCAATCATCTAACAATATAAAGGTACCTGTACAGTGTATACACTCCGAATGGAGGTGATATAACAAAATACAGTCTCAATCACATCTAAGGCAGAATGATGAAAAATAAGGATAGATAGATACTGGAACAAAAGATCCACAGGATACAATCAGAGAGAGAGTATAAGCATCTACTGCCATACAAACAGAACATCCAACCCAATACAAGTCTCTAAAACTGGAATGAAAGAATATACAATCAGATCTCAAAAGACAGTAAAAGTAAACCTAGACTAGGGAGCCACAGTCTCTAAGCTAGTGGATCAGGCTGGAAATCTGGGTCACACAAGTCATCTACAGCTGTCCCATAGTAAGTGTCTATGCCGGCCTCCTCCTCATCCTCTGTAAAATTTTCAACAGGTCCAGTCAGGACGGGAGCGAGCACAAAACATCTCACGCAGTTCATATCGAGTTAGGAAATATAAAGCATGCAATAGAGTAAAGTACATGAAACGCTGATAGAAGAAGATATATGAAAACAGTAGAGATTTGATAACAGGAAATATCTAAATACGATAAGTAAGAACTGTAAGGAACATGTGATTTTAGAGTACAATCTGGTTATGTAAACGGGCTAGGAAAATGCAATGGTAACTCCATTGTACGTGGGTGTACAATAGACATATACAATAGTTATACAATGTTGTACAATAGGATTTGAGTACATAACCAATTCTACTCCCCCTCCCCAATCAATACACAAGGATCCACTCCAGTTACGTTATCTTGCACAATAGTGTACAATGTTATACAATGGATGTACAATATTATACAATAGATGTACAATGTTATACAATGGTTGTACAATGTTATACAATAGTGTACAATGGTCTATCCCTGGGCTCATGTGATAATGAGAGTACAATATGCACAATGAGTATACAAGGATATGGGTATTCAATAAATACAATATGGAAGTGAAACGCACGTCACAATATGTATCTAGTGAATACAAGGAGATAACATCTCAAAAGGAGATCCATATAGTACCAATCCGTGATAACAATCGTGTCAGCATCAAGTACAGTAATCTAGAGCAAGAATGTAAATCCATACAAGTATGAAACGGTCAGAGAATGTACTCGCCTGATATCCTGAGTGTCTGAAGAGAATATACTGTCCGAGGAGTGGTGTCTGTCTCCTATAGAACAACACAAGTCACAACAAGTCTAAAATGATAAAATGAAGCTCTACTATGCATTCTACATGAATCTAGGTCAATCTAGGCCAAAGTCAACTCTTGGTCAACTCTGGAAGTCAAACTAGGTCAGTCTAGTCTAAATAAGTCAACTAGGTCTAAACAAGTCTAAATTAGTCTCACTAGGCCTAACCAAGCCTAGTCTAGCAATCGCACACCAATCACAAGGCTATACAAGCCTAGACAAACCATCACATATTTACCTATAGGCTATGCCCTTACACTACCTACATCATACCTCATTATTAGTCACACTAGGCTAAATATATATATTACACTCACATATATATGTAATGTGGTTTGGAATGGTAATCTAGTTCTTAATAGCTTTCCAGCCGCCTCCGTGAGAGCCCCAGCAGAAAGGACCGCGGCGCACATATCGTTGATTAAGACAGCGAGGGCGGGATCAACCTCGGAGGCAGTAGATGGTTCAGAAGACCTCGGTCCATCGGACGCCTACAAAGAAAAGTGATTAAATCATATCTGCAAGAGGAAAGGGAACTACAACAAAGAAACAAATCCAATTTAGCCTTACCTCCGGAGTAGCATCGGTACCGTCATCCCTTTCGGTAATAAGCAATCCACGAGATTTAACGGCAGCTCTCTTCACGGAAAAGGTCGCACCACTGCCAGAAGATTCGTGCCTGACTCGCTTACGTGAGGAACTAGACACAGCCGGAAGCTGTTCTTCCCTCACTCTCCCACCTTCTGTAGAAAGCAATGGGCCCTCCGCCAGTTCGTCAGGGATGGGAAGCAATTGATCTGCTACTTCTTCGCCTCCATCAAAAAGAGAATCTTCGCTGTCATCTTCCTCCCCAGCCGATTCGGAAGGTTCTGATTCAGGGAGAGGAGTCTGAAGCGCTAGTTGCTTTCTAGCCTTAGCCCCCTTTGGCTTCTCCTCTAAGCCTGTACCCACGATAAAACTGGTACTCGGATCGAAATTGATAGGAGGCTTGTTCGCCATGACATGATACAAAGCAGCCACGTATAAAATTTCCCTTGGCGCCTGAGCATCAGGGACCGAGAAGCTGGCTCGAGTATGATAAGCATCATAATAATTCCACGCCCTGACGCCATCAAGAACGCTACCTTCGAAGCCCAAACCAGGATTGGGATGATCAAGGAATAACTGGCTATAACCGAACTGCCGAGAAAACCTACTAGGTAGGTAAGGCTCCAGGTACACCCTATCGCGGTTGCGATAAACCAAATGAGCAGGACGGATGTTACGCAACCAGGTGAGCATATCCGGAGATAGAAAGTGAGGAGGTCCAGTACCATCAAGGTGTACCTTACTCACATCTTCATCAGAAAAAGAAGGAACGGACACAAAAAGGTGACACCCATCTACCCTTGCCAGCGCCCTCCGACAAGCCGGCATAGTATTGTATTCCCAAGACTGGCGATGGCATTTGAAGAGGAAAGCATCTTCATCCGTAGCATCTTCTGCTATCCCGGGTCCCAGCAAAGACTTGTAGTGCATCGCCAACCACCCCATCAAGTAATGGAAAGGCAATTCTACGCGCTCAAAATCCAAGGTTTTCTTACGAGCAACAACTTTGGATGAGAAGGTTCGAAGACCGTGGTGGATGCTGCACACCATGGCAGGAAGAAGGGCCAGCCTAACTCCGAACACCAGTTTAACGGCAGGAAGAATGAAATGGAGACCGATCCTCTCGATAGAACCTGCTCCTCCCGAGACGACGCAATTCCGTAGCCATATCATTAAAAGGCCAGCAAGAAGCGCCTTCTCTGACATCTGCGTGGTCCCATAGTAAAAGTAGCTAAGAGAGTCAGATTGATTCCCAAATATGTCGCTCCTGGACCGCGACTTCTTGACGCCTGACATCAAATCCTTCACCTCCTCGTGCGTTCTAGGGGTTCGAGGAGTAACTTCGCCAGAAGGACCAACTTTGAAAAGGTAATTAATCCATGATGTGGTGTGGGGAGCGGTCCCTTCGGAGCTATCCGCTGTCTTTATAGTCATCTGATGACAAGCACTATGGTGGCACAGCAACTCCCGGTATACTGCAACAAAACCTGGAAATCGTCGGTTCAAGTCCTCAAACTCATCATTCGAAGGGGTGTACACCTCGAAAGGCTCATTTCCCCAGGGGAGTTTAGAGACAGTATACATCTCGTGAAGAGCAAGCCCCAGCTCCCCTACTGGTGAGAAGAATGTCCCCGTTCGCTGGCTATACATCTCCAAGAGCACCATGAACAGCGGCTTGTTAATAGGGAGCCCGTGACAAGTCCCTCGAACAGCATGATAAAGTCCCACCTCCCGCAAGAGTGTTCCGTAGGTCTGCAGGACCCAGGTGGTCAACTGGACCCACGCAGAAGTAGGGTTTATCCAGTTCGGCAACGCTATCCTACCAACAGGATAGGACTTCTTACGGACAAGCCGATTCAAGAAGGTGTCAGCCTGAGCAAATGAGAAGTTGGGACCGTATGCATTCATGAAGGAGCCCGGGGCCAGACCCATCATATACCGAGGGACGGGATCCTTACCTGGGTACGCTGACCGCATATTCGGATTGTAATAGATGTCGCCCATCAACATCCCCGATTGAGTAGGGGTTAAGTTACACACCATCTTCCTGTTCAACAGCACCATGTTGAACCACGATAAGGGATAATGGCGTTCCATAAAAGGAATATGGATTGACTCCCCGTCCAAAGAGAAATCCCAGTTCTCGGAAATCTCTAACACTCGAGAGTTCCCTATGATTAGAGCATCTCCAAAGAGGAATAGAGGCTTCAGGAATTTCCCATCCAGCCTCCCAGTGTTCATCATGGAACGAAGGTAATGAAGGGTCTGATTCTCGATGGCGTTCAACCTCTCCAAAGGCTCATCAGCAGGGAACTGATTCAATACATGCTTAATTAGGTCGTCAAGACGCACACCCAAAGCGAATTGATTTGAACCAACCAAAAGTTCCCCCGCAGGATTCACGGGCAGATTCACTAGAAAAAGATAAAAGAAACAAGGTCAGAAGACAAACAAAGAAGACGAAAATATTGGAAAAGATTACTGAAGTCTATGCAGCTAAGGTTGCCACAGCCTCATGCGGCTCATCAGCAGATAGGTCCATACGGCTCTGCGTGTCATAGCCCCATGCGGCTCTGAATTAACCAAATCCGTACAACTCAGATTCAGAAGGATTTATAGATTCATGCGGCTAAGCCTGACTCATATAAACTACTGCGGCTACAAACCATCAAGTTCATGCGGTTCAAAAGTGAGCAACGCTTATGCGGCCCAAGTCGAAAACACACATGCGGCACTGATCGAATATGACAAACTCATGCGGCCATAATGGGCGAAGTGCCTATGCGGCCACATCGATACATCTCGTACATATGGCTTGTGTATAAAGTATGCAACAGAGCCATGGCAGCAGTTAGGGTTTTTCGGAGTGACCCCCTTACCAGCGATGGGCGGGTGAACATCAGGATGGACAACGCCTACAGCAGCCGACGGAGGAGCGACCACATTCGTCGCTGCAGTCGCCGCCGCAGCAACTGCCTTGCCCTTCGCGGCCTTCGATGCAGCAGATCTCTTAGGAGCCATGGTCGATAGATGAAGGAGGACGACGAAGAGCAAAACTGACAACAGGAAATTCAAGCAAAGAAAGGAGATAAAGAAATCCCCAAGAGCTGAAAGACTCCTATTTATAGGCGATCCATGAAGTAGAAAGATGCCTCGAATTACGCGCCGTCTCCAAAAATAAAGGCGAGAACGCTTCGGTCAAAGCAAAAAACCGACCCTTGGGATCCTCCCCCAAAAGACGGCGTTAAATCAAATCGAAAGCAATTAATGAAGATTTGCTCACGAGGTCAGGACGCGTGGCAAAGAGCCTATGCGGCCAGAAGGAGCTATGCGGCCGAGATGCTAATACGGCCAGGAAGCTCAGGTAAACAGAACATCCTATGCGGCATAAACGGGGCCATGCTTCTTATTCAAAGTGTTTCAATTTTACAAATTGAAAACTTTGAAGGGGGTCCTGTAGAAGCATGGAAAATATTAGAATAAAAGCATAGATAGCCCATGCGGCTTTAGATAGCAAGCCTATGCGGCTCATAACTGGAGTCGCCCCATGCGGCCCGAAAGAAGACCCTCAGATTCATGCGGTTCGGGCATATATACGGTTCAGCAGGAACATGCGGCTCAATTGACGCCATGTGTAATCCTCCCACAGCTGGCTACGAGAGTAATGGCCTCATTTAATGCTCTGACATGACTCGACGGCTGCGACGTCTCTGACATAAAGCGTCATAATGGCTCTGCCATAATGACAGACTCCTCGGAGAAAGAAGACAATCTCTGACCCGATCTGTCAGAAATCCTAGATTGCCACGTGGCAAAAGTCTCATGCGGCTCGGGTAGAAAACAGCTTCATGCGGCTCAGCGAGGAATCACTCTAATATGATTAACAGGAATCCGCCATATGCGGTCCACCCATTAGCCCGGTCTATGCGGCTCAATACCATGTTAACTCAGGCGGCCCACAGAAACTATGCATATGCGGCTCATGGAGGGTTCGTCCCCTGCGGCTCGCAGAGACTACGCATATGCGGCTCACGGAAAGTTCGTCCCCTGCGGCCCGATGAGGCATTGACTCATGCGGCTCATGAAGAGTATCTCTCTGCGGTTCAAGTGTTGGCCATCCTATGCGGCCCTGGCAGGACCTTCAATTAAAACACGTGGCATTGAAGATTCAACCGAATCCCAATAAGAATATTTGACACCATTATCATAATTGCCGAGATCAGGGCATATCATTTATCATCAAGCCAATAGGACACGTGGCGAGCAATCAAATATTGGCATAATCAATCACGAGGATTTAAAGCAGTTAGCATTAACTGCTCATGAGATTTGGTGCTATCAGCATTAGTGGCCGAGATTCATTATGATCAGGATCAAGGGCTCAGATAGAATGAAGAAAGCGCCGACATTCCAAACAGATAATCATCAGCAAACCCTAATGATCACACCCCACTCCTATAAATAGCCAGCATCCTCCCCATGAAAAAAAGAGAAAAAAAGAGGAGAAGAAGAGAGAGAGAGAGGTCGGCAACAAAAAAAATAAAAAAATAAAAAGAGAGAGATCTACACAGAGAGAGCTCCCCCTTTTTCTTCTTGATACTCACAGAGAGAGAGAAGCCAGGAGAGCCACCCAAGGAGAGTAAGAAGAGCCTTTCTTCGTCAACGCCAAGCAGATCTTCCCCGAGCCAAGGCTGCATACTGATCGTCCAAGGAGTAAGGCAGAGCGGCTGTCGCTTTCCCGAGCCTCTATCGTCACCCCCCAGAATCAAAAATAAACAATCGTACTTAGTCTGCTGTACCTAGGTTTTCGTCCCTAGGCTTTCTTTGTACGAGCGAGTTTGTATTGTGAGTCTAAGTTCAGTCCTCCGATAATTGTTCTGTTCTTTTACAATCAATGGCAAACATGTACCGGTTAGCTCTACCAGCTAATCTTGAGAGTGTGCAACGTCTTCTACGTATCACAGCTCAGACGCTACATTCCGGATCCGAGTCATATTTTGGATAATTCAGAGCTGAAGATTGGACTCAACCTTTCAGAGCCAGAGAAACCAGTTGCAAGCATAGTCAGAGGTGAGAAGAAGATCAGAATTTGAGCCATCACGTAAACTCCTATTCCGTTCTAAACTTGACTGATGCTGCTAAATTAGCCTAGTTTTGCAAGCTATTTTTTGTCAAGCTTGATCATGACGGTATTTTATTGGGTGCACCCACTAATATATTGTCTAATCAGGACCGGTGCATGATGGTCTGATCAACCTCGTGTACTTTGGTTCGCTTTTGTATTTTTCTACATGGATGATATCATAAACCGTCTCATCCACGACTGTCTTGGAAATTCTTATTGTTGAACCTGAGTTACGGGCGTAGTACCCGTACCTGTTTGAATCTCCTACCCTGCCTTTAATTTCAAGGACGAAATTTTCTAAGGAGGGGAGATTGTGAAACCCATATTCTCGTAATTAATTATTAAATAGTGTTTTAGTATTATTATTAGTATTTCTAAAATAATAATAATTATTATTATTATTAAATATTTTTGAAGTGCAAATGATTTTGAAAATAATAATAACATGGACTTTTGGATGTTGACCTAGACCCGAGTCCGAACCCAGACACAGGCCTGAGCCAAACCCAATCTTTTTTTTTCCTATTTCCAAATCTGGTTTTTGACTTGGTTAATTATTATTTAAAAAAATAATAAAAAAAATAAAGCATACGTTGGCTGGTCCCGTAGGACCAGCACCCCACTCACGAATTAGTAACCCCAACCCATCAACTCCCCAACTCTCCATCTCCATCTATTTACTCACCCCACTTCCCTACGTTCATTTACTACCACCTCCCCTTATTTACTATCACCTCACCCATTCTCCTCACTTCACCTACTCTGAAGAGCAAACTCTCCATTTTATTTTCTCACAGAGAGTATCAACTCCTCTCTGGAGCCAACTCTCCCCTTTTTCCAACTTCACTCACCAAAACCCCCTCTTCCTCTCCCCCAAACTCTCACCCGACCACCGGAGCCCCGCCCGTAGCCGCGAGCTCCGCCGACCCGAGCTCGGCCGACAATCCACCGCCGAGTTCTCTCCAGCGCGCCCCCTCTGCGCCCTCGCGCCGACTCCGGCGAGCCACGCCGTCCGCGCCCCTCCTGCGGGCCGACAGCCCTCCGGCGCACCCTTAGCCCCGCCGCCGTCCAGGTTTGCGCCACCCCGTGCTGTCCCCGCGGGTTAACTCCGGCCGACCACAGCGGAACCCCGTTGTCCAGATCCGCTTTTTCGTCGTCTCTCCGGCGATCCGCTTCCTCGACGCTGCCGACAGCGTCGCTGTCCGCCAACAGCGCTGTCTCTTCGCAGCGTTTCTTTATTCTGGCCAGCGTGCCTAGTTCCGTTCTCGGTAGCGCCTCTGGTACTATCTCTAGCCGACCTCATTTCTCTTTAGGCGAGTGTTCTCTGGATTTGTTCTGTTGTGCCTATTTCGGAGTTTTCGACGTTCGATGTCGACGACGTTGGGTCAGCATCATTTCGGAACGTCGCTGCTGGATTATTCTTCTATTTTATCATCTGAGAGCTCTAGCCAAGCACCCGAGGTATAAATTCTCTGCCCCGTCGCGTTATTTTCAGTAGTCTATGATGATATCGGTCCCCGGTTTCCCCTTCGGAAATTCGGTTAGCTACGTGGTAGTTTCGGTTAGCTACGTTAGCATTTTCTGTGATATTGTCTGCTGAGATTTGTATGTTGTTGGTTTGATTGCGGGATCTCGAGTATTTCGGGAAGGTTCTGGTGGTTGAGAAATTATTTCTGTGGTTATATTTTCGGGTTATTCTTTGGTTAGAACAATTGCAGGATTTTTTTGGCGCATTTCCCAGTTTTTGGTTGCCCCGAAATAGAGGAAATGCTGCCCAAATTTTTACAAAACTTTATTTATTTTGATTTCAAATTGGTTTTCGGAAAATAAATTTAAAACTGATTTTCGGGCGAACCGGTCTGTAGGCCCTAGCGAAATGCAAACGCACCGGTCCGACCGGGCGTTGAGGTATTAGCTAGATTTGATGATGGACCGAGTCTGAGACTCCAATTTTTAATTTAAATTATTTTATTAAATGTTTAAGTTATTTATTATAGTTATTTATTTACGACACATTTTATTTAGTAACTAAATCATTTTCTCTTATTTTATGTAAAAAAAATTGTACAGGGCATAAGCCCATAACTCTAGGATGATTAGCTGTGCCCATGTATTGCATAGTGTAGATTTTACTTTCTTTTCTGGGTTGATGTTAATTTTTGGGTGGTTTTGGATTGGATGTATAATCGTAGTTAGAGCGTAATCATATATTTAATTAAGAATTAATTAAATGGATAAAATATTAGTAAGATAACTAGTTCATGATTTGTCACTGCAAGAAACTATATTTTTATAGATATATTACAAAAACACAAAGTTTTCCAAAGATAATTGGTTCTTGTTATTATTTTTCAATAATCAAATTAACCGGTTTAATCAACGCACGTAGTTGCGACGTAATCGTTAGTTGTAGCTTAATAACAACTAAAACCTGACTAGGACTTGCTACTAGAGATTGCAACAAGCACACTTAGCCTGGTTATACAACGGTTCTAAGTCGAGTTCTCAACTGTAGGAACTCGAAGTTACATCTGACGTTCCTCTTCGGTACCAACTCATCTCTCCAGTCATTTTCATGAGGCAAGTATAGTTTGTGTTAGTTTTACAGTTATTTCTATAATCGTTTTATTGCATGTTTAAACCACGATGCAAACACGAAACTCTCTCGGAGAGTACTGATTGTGACTACTGTACTGATTGGGACTGGGGGAATAGAGTAATGATTATGACCAAAGCCAACTGTAACTACTAACTGTATTAGCTTTCCCCTCTTCACACGGGGACAAGCCATATCGTATCGCTAGGATACTACTGGACATCCCAAGCCGGTCATAATTCATTGCCTGTTCAAATCACACTGTTTTACCGCTGAAAACTATTCTTTCTTCAAACTGTTTAAAACTGCATGATTCTATTATTTACTTTAACTGTTTTAAATTAGCATGAATTATACTTTGCTCCCTCCTGACTGGAGAACCAACATTTTAGGTATCACTGATGAGACTTTGTTCCGCGATCCCAAGACGAGGAATTCGAGACTGATGAGCTGTTTGTCTAGAGTTTTCTTTTATTCATGATGTATGTAGAAAATGGTTTAAGTTGTATCTTTCATTTCATTGTAAAAGTTTAATAAAGTTTTAAATTTCCGAATATTGAGTTGTGACAAATATAGTGTTGTTGTATGGTTATCTGCTACTGAACAGCTTACTGCCGTCGTCTCAACAACGGTGCAGGCTGGGCATGATCCGATTCGACCCAAGAAATTGGGACCGGGTCGTGACATGTTTTTAGTGGTAGCCCATGCAGGTCAGAACAACAACTTAGGAAAACATACCTAGAAATAATTAGAACATTAGAATATTGATTTGTCACAACATAGGTCCGAATTATATATAAATAAATATTTTCGATTGATTATAGACTGGTAGGATACCTTGCTTATGTTTGCATCCTAAACCTGCCAGAGAATGACCACAGACAAGACCAAATCCTGCTGGCGATGAGGTGTCATCTCCGGATCATACTCTATCTCCTCAACCAAGTCCAGGGTTTATTCCCTCGCGGCTGTTTGACCGTTCTCATAGTACATCCAGTGAAGTTTTCACTACACTGGCGATTCCTACCTCTTCTCAAACTTGTATTTCCTTGGTGGAGTACCCATTCCTGTTGCTCCATCAGTACCAGCAAACGCCTCCTAAATGGTTGTCCCATTTCAAGAAATCCTGGAGTTCCAAAAAGCTCAAGATGAAGCCCAGCAGGAACAGATGAATATCACGAGAGAAGACATGAAGAACGTCAATGATGTAGCCTTAGCTATCTTAAACCAAGTTGGAGCAGAACCTCGTCTTAGGAGGGATACCCCTGAATCTAGAAGATATTTGGGTCCCATCAAGTACTCTACTTTCCGGCAGTCTTGTCGTAGGAGGTTATTGGCTTGTGACTACTGCAAGAGGCCTGGTCATCAGGCCGTTAGTTGTCGCAAGAGATTGGGGAAAGGTTTGGCATGTGGATCTGCTGAACATCGGGTAAAGGACTGCCCCTTATCTTTCTATCAAACCAGAGCTCATAACCCAGCAACACCTGTTAGGCCACAACCTAGGGACTCTCTTTCTATCCAGCAGACCCTGCTTCCTACTATAAGGCATGATGCATACTCGAGGTTCATAGAAGATGAAGCAGTTGGAGACTGCTCATGCAAGAGCCAGAACTATGAAAAATAGTACCTAGGACTGCTGAATAGCATTATCTATCTTTGGAAGTTGTAACAGGATGTCCTTAGATCAATCATGATAATTTTTGCTGTAATTCTCCACATGAATAGAAGTTTTTAGTTACACCTTTATGGCAGATGTTTTCCCTGATAGTCTCCCCGGATTATCCCAGATCTAGACACAGGATTCACCCCTGACCTAGTCCCTGGCTCTTTTCCTAATTCTAAAGGATGTTACAGAGTCAACCCGAAGGAGGCCAAGAAAATGAAGGACCAGATCAATGAAGGCTCTAGGATTTATCCAAGATGGAACTTCACCTTAGGGAACACCTATCTTGTTTGTGCCCAGGAAGGATGGAACAACGGATGTGCATCGATTATCAGATACTAAAGAACAAGTACCCTCTGCCCGGATCGAGGATCTGTTTGATCTGTTTGTGTGGAGTTAGGGTGTTTCGAAGTTTGACTTAAGATCTGACTACCAACAAATCAAAGTCAGGAAGGAGGACATATTTCCAAGACGACGTTCAAACACCAAGTATGGGTAGTTTTCTTTGGTCATGAAGTTGGACTGACAAATGCTCCTGCTGTGTTCATGAATCTCATGAACAGAGTTTTTCCATGAGTATTTGAATCAGATTATCTTCTCTATAGATAACATTCTGATATTTGAAGACTGAAGAAGAGCATGAAGAACATCTGAGGAAGTTTTGGAAACTTTGAGGAAAAAGAAGTTTTATGGTAAGTTACCTGAACGTGGATTTTCTTTGACAAGGTGGACTTTTGGCCATGTCGTCAAGAAACAAAATGTTGATGGAAGATAGCTGCTGTTGAAAAGTGGTATACCCCAAGTTCAATTCGGAAGTTTATTGAACTTGGCTGGCTACTATCAGAAGTTCGTGAAGGATTTCGCCAAGATTGCTGAGCCGATGACGAAGCTCACTTGGAAGAATGAAGAGTTCATCTGAACGAAAGATTGCCAGACATCATTCGAGGAGCTGAAGAAGAGACTTACCACTACACCAATCCTTGCGCTACCCGCAGGAACCGGTGGTTTCTCAATTTATAGTAATGCCTCTGGAAAAGGACTGGGTTGCGTTCTTCAACAACATGGGAAAGTAATTGCTTACACATGTAGGCAACTACAGACTCATGAGGAGAATTATCCCACACCTAATTTGAAATTTGCTGCAATTATCTTTACTTGGAAGCTATAGAAGCATGATTTCTATGGAAAGGAAGTGAAAATATATACGGACTACAAAAGTCTGAAATATGTCTTCACTCAGAAATGGCTGAATGTTAGACTGAGAAGATGGCTGAAGCAGATGAAGGATTTTGACATCAACCTGCAGTACCATTCAGGTAAGACTAATGTGATCGCTGATACACTTAGTCGATACCCAGAGGCGATGTTCTTAACCAAGGAGTGGCACCTACTAGAAGACGTCGAGAAGTTTGGACTGGAGGTTATACTACCTGGAGATAGAAGGACGGAACTGGATGCTGATTCAGTATTGATGAAGTTTGAGGCCGATGGAAAAAAATCAAGAGGACGTAGTTTCAAAACGAGACGCTTTGCAGGCTTAGAGATCAAGTGTTGGCAGGAACACTTGAGGATTTCTCAAATCGCCAATAATGGAACTCTGAAGAATGGTACGAGACTTTACGTATCGGCTGATAAACGGAGGAACGAGTTGATGGAAGAAATGCACCAGTCGCAGTATTCCATATATTCAGGAGATAATAAGATGTATCGGAATATGCCTCAATTGATTGGTGCTATGGAATGAAGAAGGACAATTCCAGGTATGGGATTAGATGTGAATTTGTCAACATGAGGAATTTAGCAAGAGAACAACAAGTTTGTTGCAGCCGCTGGACAATTCGGAGTGGAAGTAGAAGCATATAACAATGAACTTTGAGTAAGGATTGCCTTGTTCCCAAGGAGGAAAGGGCACCAATTGGATTATAGTGGACCGACTGACTAAGTCAGCACACTTTATTCCCTTCAAAATGGTTTATTTACCGAGAAGTTGGCAGCATTGTACGAGAGGCACCCCTACCGGATTTATGGAGTACAAATCGGCGGACAATCAAAGAAGATAATCCAGATGCTTGAAGATATGTTAGATCTTGTGTTTTGGAAATTGGAGGGTCTTGGAGAAGACCATTTAAAATTGGTAGAATTTCCTTACAACAACTACCAAGTTAGCATCGTCAATCAGTGGAGTTTGAAGAAGGAGATAACGTCTTTTGTGAAGATTTTCTCCTACCAGAGGAACGATCAGTGTTAGCAGAGCAGGAAAGTTGAGCCAGGTACATCAGGCCATTTGAAGTTTTAAGACGAGTTGGAAGTAGTGTACCGGTTAGCTCTACCAGCTAATCTTGAGAGTGTGCAACATCTTCTACGTATCACAGCTCAGACGCTACATTCTGGATCCGAATCATATTTTGGATAATTCAGAGCTGAAGATTGGACTCAACCTTTCAGAGCCAGAGAAACCAGTTGCAAGCATAGTCAGAGGTGAGAAGAAGATCAGAATTTGAGCCATCACGTAAACTCCTATTCCGTTCTAAACTTGACTGATGCTGCTAAATTAGCCTAGTTTTGCAAGCTATTTTTTGTCAAGCTTGATCATGACGGTATTTTATTGGGTGCACCCACTAATATATTGTCTAATCAGGACCGGTGCATGATGGTCTGATCAACCTCGTGTACTTTGGTTCGCTTTTATATTTTTCTACATGGATGATATCATAAACCGTCTCATCCACGACTGCCTTGGAAATTCTTATTGTTGAACCTGAGTTACGGGCGTAGTACCCGTACCTGTTTGAATCTCCTACCCTGCCTTTAATTTCGAAGACGAAATTTTCTAAGGAGGGGAGATTGTGAAACCCATATTCTCGTAATTAATTATTAAATAGTGTTTTAGTATTATTATTAGTATTTCTAAACTAATAATAATTATTATTATTATTAAATATTTTTGAAGTGCAAATGATTTTGAAAATAATAATAACATGGACTTTTGGATGTTGACCTAGACCCGAGTCCGAACCCAGACCCAGGCCTGAGCCAAACCCAATCTTTTTTTTTTTTCCTATTTCCAAATCTGATTTTTGACTTGGTTAATTATTATTAAAAAAAATAATAAAAAAAAATAAAGCATACGTTGGCTGGTCCCGTAGGACCAGCACCCCACTCACGAATTAGTAACCCCAACCCATCAACTCCCCAACTCTCCATCTCCCTCTATTTACTCACCCCACTTCCCCACGTTCATTTACTACCACCTCCCCTTATTTACTATCACCTCACCCATTCTCCTCTCTTCACCTACTCTGAAGAGCAAACTCTCCATTTCATTTTCTCACAGAGAGTATCAACTCCTCTCTGGAGACAACTCTCCCATTTTCCCAACTTCACTCACCAAAACCCCCTCTTCCTCTCCCCCAAACTCTCACCCGACCACCGGAGCCCCGCCCGTAGCCGCGAGCTCCGCCGACCCGAGCTCGGCCGACCATCCACCACCGAGTTCCCTCCAGCGCGCCCCCTCTGCGCCCTCGCGCCGACTCCGGCGAGCCGCGCCGTCCGCGCCCCTCCTGCGGGCCGACAGCCCTCCAGCGCACCCTTAGCCCCGCCGCCGTCCAGGTTCGCGCCACCCCGCGCTGTCCCCGCGGGTTAACTCCGGCCGACCACAGCGGAACCCCGCTGTCCAGATCCGCTTTTCCGTCGTCTCTCCGGCGATCCGCTTCCTCGACGCTGCCGACAGCGTCGCTGTCCGCCAACAGCGCTGTCTCTTCGCGGCGTTTCTTTATTCTGGCCAGCGTGCCCTAGTTCCGTTCTCGGCAGCACCTCTGGTACTATCTCTAGCCGAGCTCATTTCTCTTTGGGCGAGTGTTCTCTGGATTTGTTCTGCTGTGCCTATTTCGGAGTTTTCGGCGTTCGACGTCGACGACGTTGGGTCAGCATCATTTCGGAACGTCGCTGCTGGATTATTCTTCTATTTTATCATCTGAGAGCTCTAGCCGAGCACCCGAGGTATAAATTCTCTGCCCCGTCGCATTATTTTCGGTAGTCTATGATGATATCGGTCCCCGGTTTCCCCTTCGGAAATCCGGTTAGCTACGTGGTAGTTTCGGTTAGCTACGTTAGCATTTTTTGTGATATTGTCTGCTGAGATTTGTATGTTGTTGGTTTGATTGCGGGATCTCGAGTATTTCGGGAAGGTTCTGGTGGTTGAGAAATTATTTCTGTGGTTATATTTTCGGGTTATTCTTTGGTTGGAACAATTGCAGGATTTTGTTGGCGCATTTCCCAGTTTTGGGTTGCCCCGAAATAGAGGAAATGCTGCCCAAATTTTTACAAAACTTTATTTATTTGGATTTCAAATTGGTTTTCGGAAAATGAATTTAAAACTGATTTTCGGGCGAACCGGTCTGTGGGCCCTAGCGAAATGCAAACGCACCGGTCCGACCGGGCGTTGAGGTATTAGCTAGATTTGATGATGGACCGAGTCTGAGACTCCAATTTTTAATTTAAATTATTTTATTTAATGTTTAAGTTATTTATTATAGTTATTTATTTACGGCACATTTTATTTAGTAACTAAATCATTTTCTCTTATTTTATGTAAAAAAAAAATTGTACAGGGCATAAGCCCATAACTCTAGGATGATTAGCTGTGCCCATGTATTGCATAGTGTAGATTTTACTTTCTTTTCTGGGTTGATGTTGATTTTTGGGTGGTTTTGGATTGGATGTATAATCGTAGTTAGAGCGTAATCATATATTTAATTAAGAATTAATTAAATGGATAAAATATTAGTAAGATAACTAGTTCATGATTTGTCACTGCAAGAAACTATATTTTTATAGATATATTACAAAAACACAAAGTTTTCCAAAGATAATTGGTTCTTGTTATTATTTTCCAATAATCAAATTAACCGGTTTAATCAACGCACGTAGTTGCGACGTAATCGTTAGTTGTAGCTTAATAACAACTAAAATCTGACTAGGACTTGCTACTAGAGATTGCAACAAGCACACTTAGCCTGGTTATACAACGGTTCTAAGTCGAGTTCTCAACTGTAGGAACTCGAAGTTACATCTGACGTTCCTCCTCGGTACCAACTCATCTCTCCAGTCATTTTCATGAGGCAAGTATAGTTTGTGTTAGTTTTACAGTTATTTCTATAATCATTTTATTGCATGTTTAAACCACGATGCAAACACGAAACTCTCTCGGAGAGTACTGATTGTGACTACTGTACTGATTAGGACTGGGGGAATAGAGTAATGATTATGACCAAAGCCAACTGTATCTACTGACTGTATTAGCTTTCCCCTCTTCACACGGGGACAAGCCATATCGTATCGCTAGGATACTACTGTACATCCCAAGCCGGTCATAATTCATTGCCTGTTCAAATCACACTGTTTTACCGCTGAAAACTATTCTTTCTTCAAACTGTTTAAAACTGCATGATTCTATTATTTACTTTAACTGTTTTAAATTAGCATGAATTATACTTTGCTCCCTCCTGACTGGAGAACCAACATTTTAGGTATCACTGATGAGGCTTTGTTCCGCGATCCCAAGACGAGGAATTCGAGACTGATGAGCTGTTTGTCTAGAGTTTTCTTTTATTCATGATGTATGTAGAAAATGGTTTAAGTTGTATCTTTCATTTCATTGTAAAAGTTTAATAAAGTTTTAAATTTCCGAATATTGAGTTGTGACAAATATAGTGTTGTTGTATGGTTACCTGCTACTGAACAGCTTACTGCCGCCGTCTCAACAACGGTGCAGGCTAGACATGATCCGATTCGACCCAAGAAATTGGGACCGGATCGTGACAATCAGCCTGCAGGGAAGCAATAATGTATGCTAACAAAGCGAAGAAAGATTAAAAAAAAAATCTAGTTGCAGCAATAATGTATGCTAACAAAGAGAAAAAAGAATTTTTTTTTTAAAAAAAATCTAGCTGTTACGAGGATTTAGACAGTGAGGTGGGCACCTTTTAAAATACAGAAAAATTGCTGCAGCGCTATAAAAATATAGAAAATTGGCTCAAACGAAAGATATTTTAAAAAATTTGGGGAAAAAAAAGTTTTCGCCAGACTGTTTGGCAAAAATTTGACATGTCCAATTTTCGCGAGACGGTCTGGATAAAATTGAGCATGGTTTGGTTTTGGTTTTCTTTGGTTTGGGGTTTTTTGGTTGGTTTATTTGGTTTAGTTTTTTTTGTTTTGTTGGTTTTTTTTTTTTTGTTAGTTTGGTTGGTTTTATTTAGAAAAGTTGTTGGTTTGATATTGTGTTACAAACAATACGTGTCTTAAATTTATAGAGATGTGTAGATGGACGTTGGAATTGAACATTGAAGGAAATCGATCAAAATGAACGTTAAAAAATGAACGTTAGAGTAAACAGTTAGAAACTAGCCGTTAACCTCAACTAAAAAATAAACCAACCCAACAATAAATCAACAAACTTCACCCCCACAAATGAACCTGTAACAAAAGAAACCCAAACTAACAAGACCCACCACAATGTCCAATTTTTACCAATGGCACTGACGAAAATCGTATATGTCCATTTTTCTGCAAATTATTCCAACTTTTTCGTTCACGCTAATATTTTCAAATATAATATCACTATAGCAAATTTTTCTGTTACATAACTCTAACCAAACAAAATCTAACAAACTAAAACTTTCAAACCAACCTAGAAAAAAAAAATACTAAAAAAAAAAACCAAAACTAACAAAGTAAACCAAACTAACAAAAAATAAAAACCCAAATAAAACCAACTAAAAAAATCCAAAAATAAACCAACATAACCGAACCATGCTCAATTTTCGCCAGGCCGTCTGACAAAAATTGGACAGTCTGACGGAACATTTCTATGTCCAATTTCTGCCAGACAGTTTGGCGGAATATTTCTCTCTCCAAAATTTTATACAACATATTTCGTTTTAGCCAATTTTATATAATTTTCTATCAGTACTGCAAATTTTCTGTTTAAAATATAGGCTAAAAGGAGGGGGGGGGGGGAACTTTGGGAGGAGATAGATCTGCTATCCTCAAATCTGCTATCTCTATGGTATCCTCTCACACATAAATACAACTTTTGGTATTCATAATTATTTAGTTCATTAATAATAATAAAAAATGTGTTGTATTTATGTGAGAGGGGACATCATAGGGACAACAGATGTGTTCCCCTTTGGGAGTGGTTTCGTGAACATCTACACTAGTTTAACAAGTTTTAACATTTGAGTGAAAGGGTGAACACACATCATAGTTTTGGTGGATGAACAAAAATACTCAAAATGAGGTCACTTCAAGTGTTTAGTTGGTTTGGAGTAAAAAAAAATGTTTTTTTGAATGATATGAATAGTAAATCATGTATTCCTCCACTTCTCCATTTTGACATCTTTTTTAGAGTGATTTGGATTTCTATGAAGTAAACAACCTTTCGTTCATCCGGCGAAATCGTACTTTCAAAATATAACCTAACTTACTATCAAAATAGGATAACTATGTCGCTTTTTCACTACCACTTCTTTAAAAATATATATATATATATATTTTCAAATTATTTTAACAATTATCCAAACATCAAACATTTAGATTTTTCACTTCTATTAATCTTTACTTCTTCAAAATATCCAATCAAATAAATGAAGTGTACATATGCATAATATGATTTTTTTTTTAACCCATTGAATCATGAGATGAAAAATATAAATAAATACGAAAACGTACCTCAATCCTTTGCATAATATGATATATTCTGGTTTTAGATATTTCTAGTTTGGTCCATCATCAAATTATATTTATCTTCGGTATATACACATTATTTTCGTGACAATTACATTCTTAAATCTATTTTTAATTAGATCACTTTAATTTAGTTCAATTATTTAAATATCACAACATATTTAATTTTATACGTGCGGTCCTATTTATTGGATAACTCCAACATATTAATATACATACAAAAAATATATATATATTTGCTTCGCACCCACTTGGCGGAACCAAACATGCTTGTTGAGAGTGGATAAGAATACAATAGGTGGCAACGAGTGTAGTAGTATTAAGAGACGGAGAGGCAATCTTGCTGTGGAGATTGGATGTGGACGTAACGTAGCTTTGGAAGAGCCATCTGTGTTGGGATGGATGGATGGACAACATCTCTATTCTAATCTCTGGTACGTGTACTCCTTCCATTAAAGCCTTTCTCACGATTCCTGTCGTCACCAACCACTCCACATGAAATGAAATGAAATCCAAGTGAGCAGAGCAGTAACAATGAGTCAGTTGATTAGTGTCATCTATATAGTCACCTCGTCTGCTGTGAGGAATAGAGCGGGTGCAACAGATTCGTGGATATTCTTTGTCGTTTGAGAAGTGAGAGAATATCAGTATCGACGAGAAGACGATAATAAAATATCATACGGACGTACGGCCGTCCCATCTACGATCTCACAATATCATAGATCTGAGAAAATATGAGAATCTGAAAAGAGAAAAATATATAGAAAAATTTTGAGTTTTTCCAAACTTGTTTTACCATAATTTAAGGTACACCTCACTGAATTATCATAATACATGAAACTTTCAACTTTTAACGAAAACCGTCAATAACTAACAGTCAACTCAAAATTATGACAAAAATAACCTCAAATAAGTGGGGTGCATCTTGAATTATAGTATAATAAGTGGAATGCAACTCAATTTTTTTTAAAATTTATTTATGTAGTCAAAGGAGATGACTGTTAGTCATTGGCAATTTCAGTTAAAAGTGGAAAATTTTATTCATTATGATATTTCGGTGAAATGCACCTTGAATTCTGGTAAAATAAGTGTGAGACAACTCAAAATTTCTCAAAAATATATATAGAGAGAGAGAGTCAACATAACATAGATGGCTGCTCGCATTCTCAACTAGGGCTGTGCATATTTCAGCTGAACCGACAAAATCGAGCCAAACCGAACCGGTCGGTTTTTAACCGAACCGCTGGTTCGTTCGGATTGGTTCGATTGGTATTTTGTAAAAACCGGTTGGTTCGGTTCGATTCACGGTTTGACTCTTGAAAAAACTGAGTGAAACCGAACCAAACCGGAGCAGTAATTGACATTGTAAATTTTTAGGTTTCCTAAGTCCTAACCGGTTTGGTCCGTTTGGAATTTCTTTGGAAAGGGAGGGGGGGGGGGGGGGGGGGGGGGGGGCTGCTCTCTCGTGACTCATAATTTTATTTTTTTCATTTTCGAACTTTTCATCTCCCACTCCTCCGGTCCTCCCAGAGACTCATCTCTCCACCAAATTTATTTCTAGGATTTGCCGACTCCACGTCTCCGCCGACTCCAGTCCACGCCTCCACCGACTCCACGCCTCCACCGGTCGGACGCCACCGCCGTCTCCACGCCTCCACCGGTCAGACGTCTCCGCCGACTCCACGTCTCTTCGGTCGCTCCGAGTCTCCGACCTTCCTTCGCTCCGAGTCTCCGACTGGTATATTATATATATGTTAATTTTTCCATCTTCAGTTCATAGATCTACTAGGGTTAGGGTTTATTTTCCAAATTTTTTTACTGCGAACTGTGAAGTGATTTTGTTAGATTTTAACTAACAATTTTATTTTCCTATATTTTAACTAACAATTTTATTTTATTTTCCATGTCCATATAAATTAATTACTCTACTGGTTAGTCAACTTATGTGTTCTTCCTTCCCCTTGATAATTTTCTCTTGGTTCTTGACTTATTGGCATATATTGTTGTCTGTAACATAAGAGTTATGCTTGTTGAGACCACTAACAAGCAGTAGAGGCATTTTTTTTTTTACCTATGTGACCTGGAAGAGAACTCCTTTGAGAAAATATGAGTCTCAATCACTACTTGTGTTAATTTAGAGAGATGATTCCTTGGAGCCATATGGATTATGCCATAACACTTTTCACCTGGAGTGTTAATCACTACTTCCTTCCCCTTGAAAGTATATATTTCAGTGATTTTTTTTTTTCCTGAGATTGTGTTTGCTTATTTTTTGAGAATTTCTTGTCTTATCAATACTTTCAAAACCGATTAGCCGAACCGAACCAAACCGAACCAAGTCGGTCGGTTTGAAAACCGAACCGACCAATTGGTTGGTTTGGTTCGGTTGTGATTTTTTTCAAACCGATTACCATCGGTTCGACTTCGGTTTTGACCAAATAGGTCGGCCACCGACCGATGCACACCCCTATTCTCAACAGACAACAAATTCTCAACAGACAACAATGCTTAGCTTTATTTGACGAATGAAAATGATACACACACAATGCTTGTTTGAACCAAGCCAAATATGAAATGGATGATTCTTAAAGCAGAGCAAAGCAAAGAAAGTTAGGCGCCAGATGCCCCACAACCAATATATACTTATATAGAAAGAAAAAAAAGTATGTCTAAACTAAAAGATAAAATTGCTTCCAAGACCAGATTTCTACACTAATATTTGTTAATAAAAAGTAATCTCCTTAGTCATCTCTCTAATATTAGCAAATATATTTGCTCACTTGATTAGTGTCATCTTTTTTTCTTTTCTTTTTTTGCGATGTCCGACGTAACATACGGAACTTTGTATACACTGCGTCACATGCCGTTTGGACCCACTGTACCAAATTTTTACACACACCCACATCTCCTCCGCGCTTCAATTCCGAAAACGTTCGCCTAGCTAAAGAGATCTCGTGGCTGACCATAAGAGCCGGCTGAGTTTGGTATTAGTGTGTCACCTATTAATCTTCTTGTTTGGTTCAATTTTTCTCATTTTTATTCTCCACCTATATTGGTGCAAATTTGACACGCAAGCGTAATATGGATTCCCTTTCCGTCTTTTCCTTGCCCAAGTTATTGTCAAGAGCTTGGACTGCGAGGCACTAATCCGAAAGCTTTAAAGCTCCCAAAGAAAATTCTCTTCAGATTTACGTTTACTCAGACTATCAAAATGATCGTTGAAAAGTAATCTGATCCAACATAAATCAGTTTTGAGAAATTCAAAGTTGAAAAAGTCAACAGAAAGATTATAAGAAACAACAATGAGAATTTAACCTCTGTGCTAGAAATACATGTTCAACACAAGTATAGGTTGAATTTATATATAGGGATAATTTATCAAATACCTCCGTTCCAAATGTTAAAACTAACATATACCCCCATTATTTTTTTTATCTAACAAATACCCCCACTCTTATGTAAAACAGAAGATTTTTTAAAAAAAATGGGGGTATATCCAAGGCCGATCCTGGGATAAGCCGAACAAGACTCGGGGCTTGGGCAACCCCCCTCTGCTAGGGCAACCCTCCATGCACAGCATGATCCCACCAAAGGTAGGGCCACGAATGACCACCAGGACCAGCTGACAATAAAGGTCAAAGGGCAACCAAAAATAGCTCTAGGATAGGGCAACCCAACCCTCCGGACCGGCCCTAGACCGTATATCTTAATTTTTTTACTATTCCATACTAAAAATGAGGACATTTGCTAGTTAAAAAAATATTGGAAATATATGCTAGTTTCAATATTTAGAATGAAGGTACTTGCTTTGTTATCTCTCTCTCTCTCTCTCTCTCTCTCTATATATATATATATATATATATATATATATATATATATAGGAAGCGGATCAAAAATCCTCCTTAGAAAGCCCTCCAAAAACCCCCCTCACTCTAATCCGTAATTTAATGTTAATATTAATATTAATATTAATGTTAATGTTAATATTAATGTTAATATTAACATTAAATACTAAAATTAACATTAAATTTAACATTAAAATTAATATTAACATTAATATTAGTATTAACATTAATATTAACAATAACATTAACATTAATATATAAAAAAATTTAAAAAAAATTAATATTAACATTAAAATTAATATTAACATTAACATTAATATTAACATTAATATTAACATTAATAATACGAATTAGAGTGAGGAGGGTTTTTGGGAGGCTTTCTAAGGGGGGCTTTTGATCCGCTCCCATATATATATATACATATATATATATATATATATATATATATATATATATATGAGTACCGGTTCACTGCTACGGTAGTTGAGGAGATCAGACAGGTGCAGATCACTCCTACGGCACTGTCTGATGTATGGATGTGGGCCCCTCCCGGCCGCTCGGAGGGTGCTGGGGAGTTCCGATTTAGCAGCTGCTACGACCTTGTCCGCCCCCACTTCGATGATATTGAGGAGTATGACTTTGTCTGGGGGAAGGGGCTCGCCAGGAAGATGCAACTGTCTGCATACAAACTGGTGTTGGGCCGGTTGCTCACTCGGGACAGATTGCTTCGGTTCGGGGTTTCTGTCCCTGACCCTAAGTGTGTTTTGTGTGAGACAGAGCCTGAGTCTATTGGGCACCTGTTCTTCCAGTGCCATATGGCGTGGAACATATGGGCAGAGCAGTGCCGGAGACACTTAGGAGGGGTTGGCAGGGAGCGGGATTTCAGAGGAATCCTTAAGTGGATTGGTGATTGCAGGGGCATGGAGCAGAGCTGGGCTAGGCGTGCTAGATTGAGACTTGCTGCGTCAGTTTGGCATGTCTGGCGGGAGAGGAACCGGCGCATTTATGAGGGATTATCCACCCCAGTGGTGGGCATACTCCATAACATTGAGTCGGATGTACTAGTAATGTCCCCCTGAGTTGGGATTGTATCTTTATGTTGTAACCTTATTGAGATGATGGAATAATATTTACCCTTTTTCCAAAAAATATATATATATATATATATATATATATATATATATATATATATATATATATATATATATATATATGCTGTGGCAGCCAATAAACAAAGCATATTAATTTGACATCCGATATTGCAGGTAGGGCTATTGTTCCTTCACTATATTAGTGCCACATCACATAGCAGAAAGGATACAAGAGGCATCTGGAAGAAGACATCATGTTCCAATTTGCCACATAAATGGAAGCATTATATAGTCAGCCCAGAATAATGCATGCTGATGACTCCCTCCACACAGGATACTTACAAATGCTACCTTCACCCAATCCCAGTGTCCGCGAAAAGATTATGCACGCGGCTTGGTTCTTCAAACTTCTTTTCCTCCTCCACTCTGGAGAGCTTTCTGCTTCCTGTAATCTTTATCGGTGCCGAACAACCTGGCAAGTAACAGCGATAAAGTGAGCTGAGTTGCGCTTACAAGAGAACAGCATCTATACCAGAATAAGAATCTAGACAAATGGATGAGTATGGACTTCTGTGACATATATGTACCCAAATGGTAATCTAGCTTTTCAGATCTCCCGCGAAATTAATAACAATCACAAAGTAGGAATCAGCACAAGCGATAAATTGCTACTGACAATTCTCAGAATATAAAGCTCCCCGCCAACAAAGAATTTCTTCCAGTCAGTTAGTTGTTGATATTAAGCCCCTCCACATGTTAAACTGTGTAGATCGTGTTGCACAAGCCTATCGATAGCATAAAGGTACTCTCAAGTCTTCACCTATGAAGAGTACAATCAACAACACTTGCAAGTTACTTGCAAATTGGCTGGATGAAGCAATGCGGCCCAACCAAATTTTATCACACTAGGCAAATACTATGAGTTGATGTCAAAACACATACACACAGACCACTAAAGAAACTTCGAGACGTTTTCTGCCTTCAAGCAATCATTTTAATTTTTTTCCTCTTTCTTTTAGTGTATACAATATAAGAAATGCCAAGTTTAGAGATGCACACCCTTGGTTTCATCATGATTTTGGTCTGTGACTCCGTTTGGGGATTTCTCTAGTTTCAGGTCATTCATTCAGTTTAATGTTTGATAACTCTTTTCTTTCAGTGTACAAACCTACAAGTTCTACTTATCAAGTTTATAGAGGTACTCCCCTGCGTTTCCGGGTCCGTTTGGTGTTTGGCGTGTGCCGACATGTGCGTGGGTTGTGGTGTTGGCCTGTTGGGGAAAGGAGAGGGGAACACGTGTAATGTTAATTAGCATACTGCCACCCAGTTGACAAACTACAAACTATCTTCATAACTTTTAGGGCCAACTGTTAATCTTTGGGAGCTTCTGTGCTTCACAAACATTCTACACCGGCATATGTTGTCACGTCCCGATCCGAAAAATCGCTCGTCCTCGTATCGATTTATCCGAATCACCGTCATCGCTGGGACGTGATGCCGTACGAGTCTGGAGTTGCACTCGTACAAGACAAGATAACAAGTTCTCAAATGATTATCTTTGAATTGATATTAGCAACTGAAGAAAACAAAGTATACGAAACAATTCTCTTTATTCAATAAATGAACTGAGGTTACAAAGGCTTTCAATAGCCCAACTAATTTGCCAGATTGACTACAACACTCAAGTTCTCTTTTGCCCACAAAGGATTTCACCGTTCCATACATCATGCCTTCTATATCTCGACCGTATCAATCATGTTGCAAGTCCGAGCGTCAATGCGATCGCACGCTTCAAACGCCACGGCATTCCATGCCTCAACGCGATCAAGCGAAGCTCCGTCGCGATCAGACCATTCCCTGAACCTGCTAGCAAACTAGTGGGGGATTAGTACTTTCGTCCTCGCTGTACTGATCAAAGACCCACTTTAACTAAACTGACATTTAGTAATGTATTGATTCATACAATATACAATTTAGTTATCGTTCTCCTTAGGATCTGTTTCATGGCATATTCGAAAGTAGTAAGCATGTTATCATAGCAAGCATGTTATTTCGATTTGCATAAGCAAACATGCAACCAATAGCAATCTCGTGTTGTTTCGTGATTTCTTACCAACGCTGACGCACTCGCCCTTGCACTGACGCAAGGTGAATGCACCTCATTCCTTCCCTGTCATATTATAAGTGCTCTGTGCAGGAACTCTGTGTTCCTGTACTTTCAGTCCGCCGTTCCTTAACTATATGAAGGTCATTGGCGTATCCGCGCCGGAATGGACTAATTTGGTTATCTTTTCTTTTCTTTTCTTTTCTTTTCTTTTCTCAAACTGGATAACCCGACGTCCTTCCCGTACGGATTTGCTGGTCCAGTATCCGAAGGACGTCGAACTTACCATCAATTGTGGCTTATCACATCAGTAGCAGATCGCAAGTCATACCCAAAAGATGTGCACCAACAATGATTATTCATCCTTCCTAAGCCGAACGGTCCCGGCGCCCCGGTACAACCCGTTCGAGGGAAATCACCACACCCGTGCACAGGCAATATCTCAAGTCCATTCGACCATGCAACGCGCACATCAAACTCATACAACCAAACATAGTCTTGAGTCCGAAACTCAGACTTTACGTCGTCTCGTATTTCTCTATTCTTTCAATGTATTCTCACTTCATTCTTCGTTTCAATGTTCAATGGCACCATGTCCCAACTCAATCTTCGTCAAACGAACGACCCTCAATGTCCGTCAAACGAATGACCCGAAGGTCCCGAACATTTTCAAGGCATCATGTCATATCTGACAGTTCCATCACATTCATGCCACAACTGTTCTTTTCACAACGAAGTCATCTTTTATGATTCTCGTGCACGTACGCACGCCTTGACACGATTGTTCTCTATTCTTCAAGTCGTGCATGCGATGCACGCCTCGATACCGTAATTCCATGTTCTATGCCTTAGTGTTCAATGTATGTTCCTTCCCTCCGACTCGTGCAACTGAGACACGCCTCGATAGGGTATTCAATGTTCTATAGCTCGTGCACTGAGGCACTTGCGCCGATATAGTCTTTCAATGTTCTAGCATACTAACTCGTGCGCGGGGGCACGGAATGACTCATGCGTTGAGGCACTTGTCGATACAGTCATCCCATGTTCTTATGGCTTGTGCATCTGAGGCGCTCGCCTTTGCGATATTTAATGTTCCATAGCGACTCGTACAATTGATATACGTTTCATTTCAATTGTTCTATCTAGTGTTCGACACGCACTATGTTCTACTCTCGATCGAGCCACGCCCGTGGTCTCGATAGGTTAACTTAGCACACAACGATATATTTTACTTAGGCATGAAGGAGAAGGAAAGAGAAGTTAAAGTCCTCCTACCTTAAGCCGATACGCCTTGTCGTTTCACCGAGCCGATGCAGCTCGATTTCATAACTTTGTTTGCACGACCAACTCTTCTGACTTGGCCATTCGAACACTTTGCGCTACGTTGAATTATCCAAGCAATTTGGCCTACCGTGCCTATACTTCAGTCCGTAGCAAGGCGACGATTTGGTTTTGCGGACACTATTGCAAATAAGACAAAATGTCAACCTCTTATATTTCAGCGTAAACGTATAGCCTGCACACAAAACCAACTAAAATCAATACTTGTCCGAATCGGACTAATGCCTTGCGTCGATTCAATTTCTTAGAATCTTCGAACCGACTCAATGATTTCTCTCAGGCCAGCTTAACACTTGCATCGAACTTACCCGATGTATTCCTCAGGTCATCATAACTCTCTGCATCGATCCAACTCGATGTGTTTCTTGGGACAAGGTAACTCTTGTATCGATTCGCATCGATACTTAATCGGGTCAACGCGACTCTTCGAGTCAACGACTCAGCATAATGCACCGTGCCGAGCGGGACATTACATATGCAACCTAACAATCTCTGTTCTAAAAGGCGGCCGTCTAGGCGGCACCTAGGCGCTAGGCGCCGGGTGTCCATCCGATGCCCGCTTAGGTGTCTGCCTAGTCCCCCCGACGTCCAACTATGCATGTTTTGGGGTTTTATGAATTTTTTTCTGCAATTTTTAGTAGATTTGTTTGGATTATTTTTATTTTTTTGAAATGCCTAGATCTAGGCGACGGCCTAGGCACCCGCCTAGGCGGGCTAGGCGCTAGACGGAAGGTGCCCGTCCGACTAGCACCTAGCGCTTTTCACAACCTTGCTAACAATCAACAGTAGAAACGTTTTACGAAAATAAATTGAAGCTGCACACGATTGTCAAGAGCTTAAACACATGTTAATGACAAGTTGTCTACCTCCAAACTAATAGGAAGGGACTCTCAAGTCAATTCTTTCAAGCTGTCCTCTTGTCGTAAATATGAGTTAGGTAACTATGAATTCCAAGTCGGACTGAAAATATCATGCAACTCTACTAGCAATCAGAAGGACCAACTTACATGTGTCATTCGGTCATCCTTTCAGCTAGTTGCTTCACCATTAACAGCATATCTTGAGCATCTTCAGAAAGTCATTAAGGTTTAAAACTTAACCGTATAGGCGTACATTATACAAATACCAAACTCCACCTGTTATATATATATATATATATATATATATATATATATATATATATATATATATATATATATATTGGAACCAGGTAAATTATTTCTGGAATCGCTCCCACTGGGATTCGAACTCCTGACCACTCGGGCCGCATGCATCTCTCTTAACCACTAGGCTAGAGGTCATCTGCATTTTATATATATATATATATATATATATATATATAAATATATATATATATATATATATATATATATATATATATATATAAACCAAAGCCGGTGGACGACTCCATCCGACCTTGGCCCGGAGGCCGTGGCCACCGCCACCCAGCCACCTCCGTGGGAGGGAGGGCTCGAACCAGGCCCTCACCCCCGATGCACGGTGGTGTTACCAGTACACCACGACTCGATGTGCATATAATCAATGAGATAGCAGCCTACAATTTCCTCATTTCACAAACCAGTCAAATGAAAGAGCGGTGGTACATCTTCTATGTTGCATTTGAAACATTAAATTATTTTTCCCATGGATCACTACTATTCTTTCTCTTGTTCAATAGGATCATTGCTTTATGAGTTGTGGATGCTTGGAGATGTCTACGCGCTAAAAATTTGAAACCAACACTTTCTAGAACAAATTTGAATGGACCCATTGAAATCTGGTTATTTGTTTTGTATGTTGGCATATCTAGAATCCCTTTCTTAAGACATTATTTTATAAAATTTGGTTCCAATTATTTGAATCACTATAGTCAGGTCCCTGATTCTTTTGAATCCTGATGTGTTTACAATGTAGAATCCCTCTTCAAGATAAATTTAGTTACCTTTGATTCCAACTAGTTGTTGTCACTTCCAGTTTTCAAAATTGAGGATAATTTTGTCATTTTTCATATTTTAATATTTTTATGAATGTTTATTTATTAATATTGTATTTTGGGATTTTGTTTGATCGGGTTTGAGTTTTGTCTCATTTCGACTTGTGTTAGCGACCAGGGTCAGTTTTGGACCCAATTGGACCCGACCAACTTGTCATGACCAAATCCAGATATTTATTTTTGACTAATCCTATTTGATTTTAGTGGGATTAGAGTTTAGAATTAGATTTAGAACTTGGAATTTGGAGTTTCCAAGTTACCCTTTTGACCCTAACTCAAAATCATTCTTTTCTTTGACTTGGAGGACATTTTTTGTAATGTGCCAAATGCCCCCATCCCTTCAAATGTGGCCGGCCGGCATGCACCCCCCTCCCCATTCTTCTCATTTGCAAGAAACCACTCTCTCTCTTTCTTTTCTCTCATTTCACAAAAATCCTCTTTTTTTCCCTCTTTGATTTCAAGCTCCAAGTAAGCAAATCTCTTCCAAATCTCTTCCATTACTCTAGATCTCTTTCTAATCTTTGTGCTAACCCTTGTTTATCTCTCATTTGTGGTTTTGATCTAGGTAGACCTAGCTTGGTGGTGGTGGAAGCATAGATCTTGTTCTTTGACCTAAAAAGAAGTGATTTTGGAACATTTTCTTTGGATTCCAACTCCCAAGAGGTAAACCATAACTCTAACATTTGTAATTACTTCTAATTAGTGTCATTTGCATATTAGAGGATGTCCGAGGTGTAGGATAACACATTAGAAGAGATTTGGAATCCATTGAACTCAATTTGGGATTTTTGGCCTAGGTTTAGTGCCAAATTTGGGAAAAATCCTAAATTGACATGTTTGGGTGTTGCCCCTAGGCTAATTAGACCTAATTAGGTTAGTTTGGGTGAGATGAGGCTAGGTACATGTCCATATTTGGATACCTGGGATCGTTTCGCGAGAAATCGTGAAAATGGACTTTTTTGAGGTTTTTGGGGTTCCAACACACGGGTGACTTTTTGCACCGACACTAGAATCGGCAAGTTAGCACTTAGAATATGTTCTAATCATTATTTAGGACTCGTGGGTAAAACTTGGGTCGAATCCGGGTAGGTTTGGTGCCCGTATCGCGCGGTATCGCGAATCGGACACCCCGGAGCTGCCAGAATGACCATTTGGCCATTCGGACCTCGTTTCTCGTTTTCGCTCGCGTGCACGAGTTGGATTGCTTGTGTGGGGTACGTGTCTAGGCCCTAGAGGGTAGAATTGCGAGAGTTTGGGTATTCGGATAGGTTTCGGGATGTTTTGGAGTGTATGTGTGTGTGTGTGTGTGTGTGTGTGTATATATATATATATATATATATATATATATATATATATATATATGAGTGAGTATGTATATATATTAGTGTGTGGGGGGGGCGTTTATTTATATAGTTGTGTGTGTGTGTTAGAGATTGAGTATAGTTAGTTATGTTAGAGATATTAGAGTGAGTTAGATATCTAAGTTGTAGTTAGATATCTATAAGTTAGTTAGATAATATATATTAGAGTTAGTTATTAGTTAGTCTAAGTTAAGATATTAGATATCTAAATTATGATAGATATCTAAGTTGTGTAAGATATTAGATAGTTAAGGTATCTAAGTTAGTAAGTTAGTTAGATATCTAGATACCTTAGATATTAGATGTCTAGGATATCAAGATATCCAAGATATTGATATCTTGAATCCGATTCAAGATATATGGTATCTTGAGGGTATCAAGATTTTAGGATAGGGGTTAAGGTAATGGGTTTACCTTAAGGTATTGAGGTAATACCTAGGAAATGGTTTACCTAGCTAAGGTAAGAGTTTACCTTAGGCTGAGGTATTTGTGCTAAACCAAGATATTGGTATCGGGATACCAATAGGGCCAAGATATAGGGTATCTTGGTAGGTAATGTTAGGAATAGGATACCTAGCTAGGGTTGACCCCGTTTGACCATAGTTGACTGTTTTTGACTCAAAGTCAACTAAAAGTCAACATTAGACCTAGAATTGGACTAGAAGTTGACCAGTTGACCAAAAGTCAACTGTGAGTCAATCATTAGCCTAGTTTGACCTAGAATTGACTAGGACTTGACCAGAGTTGACCAGTTGACCAAAAGTCAACTGTGAGTCAACAATTAGCCTAGTTTGACCTAGTTTGACTTTGTTTGACTTAGTGTGATCTAGTTTGACTTAGTTTGACTGAGGTTGACCTAGATTTGCATAGCATAAAACTAGAATATCATGCCATACACTGTCAAACCTAATTTAACTCGTGATATCTCATCTTTAGGTCTGTGACATCTCTGAGCATCTATTCTCACTGACAGCTCAGGACCACACGCGAGTACATTCGCTGATAGTTTTTATTGTCTTGATATCTGCTATATCCAATTCAGTTGTAGTGTTTTACTTGATTCCCGACACAATGGTTCACGAACTAGTATACATCGGATCCTGTCATGAGATATTATTCCTGGACTTTCTTGGTATATTGGTACATTGTCGATCTTGTTTCCTGTACTTGTATAGACACCGATTTGGGAGTGGAGTGGCCCCCTGCTTTTGAATCCTGTGTCATGACGTGTCATGTCCGGATCCATTATACTACTCGGAGATGGGAAGTTATTAGTGGTTATATGATCAATATCCCTCTTGTATTCCTGTTACTACTTGTGCATAGCTCCACCCTCACCACACGTAGGGTGTAGCCTGACCTGATACTACTTGTGCATAGTTTTCCATTTTGGCCGACCTGATCTCCAGGTTTACCTGTGCTTGTTCTTGTGCATAGCCGGTCAAATGGAACAGCCTGATCTTGATCCAAGCCGATCACATAACGCACCGTTTATGTTTACATTATACATCAGATATTCCTGTACTATTCTACATTCCTGTATTTCATACCCTGACATGATATCCAGTTTTACATATCCCGTTTATATTCCAGTCTTGATATTTCATCTTGTATTTCATTATAATTGTCTTTTATAGAATTTGTCAATTCAATGGAACTGTTGTTGGTGTTTGTACTTGCTCATTATCCTGACAGGATAACCCCGTTGATGTTTACAGAGAATTTAGAGGCCGACTGCTCGACCTTTTATGGGTATGGCCCAGACGAAGATTTTGACCAGGAGTTACCCTTGATGCCAGTAGAGGATTTACCTCATGTTTAAACCTGTTAGATAGGTTTGACTGGACTGCGTTCCAGCTAGTATTTGAGACTTATGTTATACTTGTATTTTGGGATCTTCTATTATGTTTTGAACTCTGAACTTGTGTTGTGATCTTGCATCTATTTTCAGTTTATTTTCTTCTAACATATCTTATCATATTTCGTGCTATCTTCCTTAGATGTCATGTGATTGAGTTGAGATTGTATACCTCCGTACGGAGACGACAGGTACATATATATTGTATCTGGATGCTATACTTTCTAGTAGATCCATACAACGTTCTACCTCCGATTCTGCGGCGTAGGCTGGACGTACCCACGTGCTCGTGCCCCTAATCAGGGTACGGGTTGTGACAGTTGTCAATACAGTTTTGACATTCATGATGCACGTCCAACTATCAACTTCATAATTACAGTGTTAACCTTTTATATTAGGAGAACCTACGTAAATAAATTTTGACAATTTGGATACAGATAAAGTTTTAAAGTATGCATATAGAGGTTAGTATCTTCACTGCCTACACATGCGAAGAACCGTATTTATATTCAAATAATAGAAGGGTAAATTTGCACTGGTATCAAGCTCAATTATGTAAGAGTCATCCACATGGTGAAATCCTTTTAGCTAAGGAAGAAACTACTGGCTACCAATCGACATACTTGTATCAGCCACCCCCAGATAGAAATCAGCTTAGGTTGCTATCAATTGAATATCAGTGGGGCTGACGAATATAATAGCAGATATATTCAGAATACTGGTCAATATGTCTGAAATTTCCTATATATCACTTGATATAACATATGTAGTGATTTATACCTGTTCTTTCTATATACATTGAGAGCATCTTAATTAATTTGGCTTTTTCTGTTTCACACCATGAAATAAGATAATATCAACATACATTGATCTATATCAATATCACCCCTCCAATACTATCAAATATATCGATTACTATGAACATGGATTTAGTTTGTGAATTTGCCCAACAGATACAAAATTCTCCTTTATGAATATAGCATTTTGGTTATGTAGGGCATAGTTATTAAAGGTGCAAGGCGCATCGTGGGACAAATAGTGTTCAAGACTGAGGCACGAGATGCCACGTGAGCCTCGTGAAGGCAAGGCACAACTTTATTCAAATTCTTTAAATATTATTAATAAATCTGATGTAATAAGTATTATTTGTATGCAGATGAACACTAAATTATTGATTATTTATTGTTTCTTTTTTACACAGTACTAAGATTGGTTCAAGTTTTTTATGTTTTGTTTTATTGAGCTATATGCTATAGCAAGGTTGTTAAAGGCGCCGCAAAGGTGCCCAAAAGACGAGAGGCGATGTTTCACCGCCTAATCCAAAGGTAGGCTAGGTATCTTCTCTAGGTGACGTCTAGGCGAGAAAAGTGCCAAATACGAGATTAGACAAATGGGTAATTAGACGAGCCTAGGTGCACGTCTAAGTATGTTGGGTGTTTTATGCAGCTTGTTTGTGCTTTATTTCGGTTTTTTATAAGTTTTATGAGCTTGTTTAGGAAGAAGAGAGGATGATGAGACATAAGAGGAAAATGATGAGAGGATGATGAGACATAAGAGGAAAATGATGAATAAAATTTGTCAATCAATAAGAACACAGATTTCATCTTCGATGATGGTATTTATGATATTGTTCATGATGATCCCTTAGACTTTAGATGAGGAAGATGAACGATGGATGATTGAGTAGGAAGACGGATTAATTAAGTCATTTAGGAATGTGGAACATTGACTCGTTGATTATCGTATGTTTGTTTTACCATTGGAACAATTTGTCTTTCTATCATAAGGACTTATGTGTGATGTTATTGTTTTCAAACTTAATGTTCTATTTCATAGACTATTTTGTAATCTTGTTAAGCTACTTTGTTGTTTTCTATTTAGTAATTTGGTATTATTTTTTACTTTTTTTAGTTTATTGTCTAAAAAACTCAAATTTGATGAGTTTTTAGGGATATAGGACAGATTTAGATAACCTAACATGAGCTATAAAAATGACAAAATGTGTGATAGAAAGGGAATTTGAGAAGTTGCCCATGTAACGTTTTTCTTCTCCGGGTGAGGTAGGCGAGGCATCTCGCCTTGGAACGCCTAGAGCTTTTTAAAACACTGGCTATCGCATATTAATACTCTAATACCAGTACTAAGAATCCAAATTTAAAGGAAAATGACATTTAAGTGAGCGCACGCACTTGATTGAGTTACTTCAGAACCAACAATGAGAAGGTGGAAGTCGTGACAGATAAAAGGAAGATGGAAGGACTTTAGGATTTTTTTTCTTATTCCTTTTCGTTGAAGTTTCAGATACTTTTTATTTATTCTCACCATTTTCTTACGAAGGGATACAAAAGATAGATCCAATGGTGATTTCCACACACAACAAATCCAAAACAAATTAGAAATAACACATAAAATAGAATATGTATGAGGCTCGCTTCAGATGGACTTGAAACTTACTAAGAGGCATTGTGAGGCGTGCACATCGTGAAGGGAGCCTCACTTAACTACATCAAGACGTTAAGGGAAGAGCCTCGTGAGCCTCATGCCTGAAGCTGGTCATTCTTTTCACAACAATAATGTTGGGTACAGATTTTGGGTCTTCGCACTTCACGTCTGTGTTTTGACTTCTCAAAATAGAAGAAATATGCTGCATTAGAGAAGTAGTTTGAGAATCTTTCTACGATCAGTATACGTGGAGTTTCTCTCTTGTTCTTTCTTTTGTAGGATCAAGTACACAATGGGAAAGGAAGAGGCATTTGATTCTGTTCGTCTAGCAAGTTAGTGCTCCTAAGAATCGGGTATTAAATCACAACTCAACACTTCAACATTGTGTCAACATGATGTTCATAGTCAATGGGAGGAAGGAAAAGGCATTCGATTCTGTTTGTGTGGCAAGTTAGTGTTCCATAAAAACCGGTATTAAATCACAACTCAATACTACAATAGTGTGTCAACATGATGTTCATAGTTAGTTCATGAGTAATATAAGCCATGACCTACAATCTAAAGACATCAACTCGTGCTTGTTAAAACTCTTTCCTTCATAACAAATAGTAAATTAAGGTCTTGAAATAAATAAATAAACACTATCTTGTTTGATAATATATATAGCACTTGCTAATGTAGGTGAGAAGATGGCTTTAGCAAGGGAGAACAGAGGAAAAGAAACCCAAAAAATCGGGATGGAGGCTTCGTTGTTGTTGTTCGAAATCTCATTGATATACACATTATTTTCTCTGCCCAAGAATCAGGCCCTTGAGCTCAAATTCAGGATTTAATTCAAATGTATGATTAAATTCTTCAGCAATCACAATGAAACTCAAATCCGGCTACGGGGCAGAGAAATACTAATAGGTCAGGATGAATATGAGAAGGATTTTTATTTCATACACCGGTGGTGGAGTTCAAAAACTCCATCAGCGGGTGTGGATGGCTGCCATGCGTCCACGGCTTGGTCCCATGCGCGCTGGATTGGTTGTTAGTGGGATACGAGGCAACCACCGAAACTACACCGGTGGTATATGAAATATAAATTCATATGAAAATGATCAACATGACAAGGTGGTAGCTTTCTATATGAATAATCATTTACATGGGCTTTGAAGTAACAACCAATATCTACTACTACTACTACTACTACTACTACTACTACTATATGTTTTACGAAAGCATTCAAGAACACAAAGCATTCTCATACAAATGGATCATAGAGAAGACTTTGTTACTAGCATTTTTTTTCCCTGATTGGAGGAAGATTTAGTTTTAAAAAAATCTCACCAGTCCATGTAAATAAAAGTTGATGCGTAGTTCCCCGACTTTGTATAAAGCACGCGATGATGAAAGTCATGATATTCAGCTCTATTAAGAGAACAGGTGTTTAGTAACAAACAATATAAACCGAGCATTCCCAAAAGCATGGAGCAAACATGGCTGAAACTTACCCTCCATACAGAGGCACAAAATGTGAGGGACTCCAAGGGAAGTTGTAACCACAGTGGGCTTCGACAGTTTCCAAGACTCTCAATGACGTCCATAACCACAGAGTGATAAGATGAGGGCCTGTGAGGGCAGGACCAAGTATGGTGGCAAAGCCAAGAAATAATATTTCAGCAGGATGGGCATACTCGGAAGTCAATCCGAATGGTGTAGCATATCTGTATTATATATAGTTAATCACGTAAGGAATGGAGTACAAACCTTAAGCATCAGAACTGGATGAAGTTACTCACTCATGATGAACACTGTGGATATGCTTATACAACCATTTTGTATGCAGAATCCTGTGTCCCCAATAGAACACAAAGTCCTCTATAATGAAGTAGAAAACTATTTGAGATAAGACAACAGTCCTACAAAACAAGATAACAAATAATCACTCCAAGCATAGCATGTAAACATAATTTAAAAATAACAATCCCATATGTCAAGGCTTCACTTTGCATTTCCAATTAGCAAGTCATCTATATTACAATTATACAACCATTAGGCAACTCAGATGCGAAATTGAGGAACATACAAGATGCATGGAAAAGTGTGGAACATAGACGGAACTCACTAAAAGAGATACTTTGACTGTCCGCTATAGATATGTAAAAGTCAGTCTGAGAAAATTGGAAAATACCAATGTGGCAAAGGAAGACTGCTTTTCAAGCCCATGTATCTGAATGCAGGATAGGAGACAATAATAACAGGCAAGTTCACGCATACATGGTAAAGAATTAGACGCATTATGCATCGCTCCTGTGCAGCCGGGGTGTTATTCTTTTTCTGGAAAGAAATATATAACACTCAGTGAGCAATTTATACAGTAAAGAGAACCTATGAAAATTGACCCATGAAAATTCAAAACGGTGCATATAAAGAAGAAAGTAGTATTTATCTTAAAACTGAAGCAAAAGGTACTAAACTACTAATTGATGCATTTAGCAAGATGGTTACAACTCAATCCCCAATTGCAAAGGTACTGTATTGATATGATAGAAATGTAGAATCATAGCAGATGAAACATCAGAAGTTGAAACCTTTAGAAGGCATACAATGTCAACATTGAGACCTCTTCATAGAGTTCAGTTAACTACATATATCCAGGCCATAAACTTCTAGTAGCAGAGAGGCAAAGATAATAGCTGAAGAACAGATCAGAACATATCATAAATAATAGCTGAAGAACAGATCAGAACATATCATAAATAATAGCTGAAGAACAAAACATACATGGACAATGGTATAAAATATTAGGTTAAGTTACCAGAACAATCCCTGACACCCCTCGCGTTTCATGCACAAAAAGTAAAACAACCCGCTAATTTAGAAAAGGACACTTCACTCTGGTACAGAAATGAAAAATAAATAAGAATAAAAACAAGGAGGATACTTTCTTCCTGCAAATCCTCCACAGCCCCTCTACCCCCGACACTCTTTTTTCTTTTCCTTTTTTGCTCTCAGGGAATAACGAGGCCTACAAAGCCTGGCCCTCCTTGGTCCCCCCTTTCTCTCTCCACGAGAATATGTGAAGTGTTGTATTGAGTGCTGAATGACCTTCAACCTCAACGACACCCCCATGACCTCTGCAATTGTCCCATGAGGTTTGTTCCAAAAGAAGATTAGCAAATCAGGCTCTTGACCTCATTTAAACTAGTTGGGGTCTCTCCATTCGGTGCACCTGGAATTAATTCAATGAGACAAGCTCCTCTTCAAACTAGTTGACCTCCTTCGATCTCCGTCTCTCTTGAAAGTTGCAAAGTATGTTGTTGTTGTTGTTCTACTGCCTCCAATTGGGTTGAGAAACATTAACATCACCCAAAATAACCCCAACTTTAGAGCAATCCATACCATTGAAGCGACCCAAACAAAGATAGCCCTCTCGCTGAATCTGCCCAATCCGAAATTCCGATCTGGCCAACCAGAATTCCGAGTGAGCACTAATTTTGTGCACACAAAGCTGCTAGAAAATTTGGTATAGTGGTTGGGAAAAACAAGTATACTGGTTCTGCTGCTTTAGCTCCAAATGAGGCTCATTGTCACCTACGACCTCCCCAAGCTTCACTAAACTTGGATGACGCTCGTCACTCTCCAGACATTCTCCACGTAGGAAGGAACCCACCCCAACAGAGACCTAAATAACTAGTGAGTATGTTTGCAAAAACAAAAGTTTTATTACAAACTTAGAAAAGAAAGAAAGTACAATTGATTTCCGGGGAAGTACAACTGTAGGAATCTGATTAGAAGACAATCACTTTATCCCTTGGACGATGTGATATCGAAGACACAAGCATCTGGAGAATGCAACAGCACTTTGTCAGGAGATTATGATCATTAGTGATGCTTTAAGACTGATTTGAAACTCTATTTATAGAGTTCTGAAATAACTGTTTTTCTGGATTGCGCGCACTCTGAGTTGCGCCTCCTGTCCAGTTGTGCGAGCAGTTACTTTAACTGTTGGTGACGCGTGGCATCTTGTCAGTGAGATGCGCGTGGTCATGGGCAGTGTAGTACACGTTCTTCGAAATTAGTGGCATGCGCGCCACGTCATCTAGCTTCTGGACAAAAATTGATCAAGTGGCGCCAACTAGCTAGGTTGCGCCGACGCAACTTGATAACTGGTGCCTCTGACTCAGTCTTCTGTGCTGTGAAAATTTCTCGCGCCTTTTGATAGCTTGCGCGAGCTAGCTGTCAACACTTAATCCTGACAAAATCTTCTCGAGCGTCGCGTAGCTCGGGATTCGAAGAGACATTCTTCGACTGCTATGCTGTCAGTAATGATAGCTACCGTTACAATTTTGAAGAGATATTCTTCGACTTCTCGAGGAAACATGCCACATGGGGACCCGCGCACTTTGATATGGGCGCAACCTGAGTCTCGCGCAAGTCAGTGACAAAGCACCACTTGATGTTGGCGCCTACTTGTGAGTGGCGCTCATTCAATTTTGAGCTTCTACAAGACCCCCTTCAAAGTTTTCAAAATTTTGAAAGATTTCAAAATTTAAAATACTTTGAATTTAGAAACGATCGACACGAGTTGCGCCTGTCAATAATGTAACCGACCCCGATTTCTGAGCGCAAGTTGCGCAACGGTCCAGAAATTTCTTTGGGTTATAAATATCGGTTTTAGGAGAGAAAAAAATACACTTTCACTAAAAAAAGTTATTTTCTCTTCACTCTCGTCTTCTTCTTCCCGAACTCCTCTGATAATCAAATGGCAACAAGGAAGTCTGTCACCGACAAGGGCAAGGCCCCCGCCGAACCTTTGTCGCGCACATCACCGCTGAGGGCGCCTAGATACGCGCCACCGTAATCAAGAGCTGAAAGAGCCAACCCACCTCTCGAAGGTGATCTTCTGAGAACAAATCGACTATCTCTTAGGCGCCAACGAACAATAATCTATCATGCCAAAGTCGACCATCTCTTTTTAGAGCTCTGCTTGACCTGCGCACTCTGTAACGTGTGCCTTCTCTTTTTAGAGTGCAGGCGCACACTTCATTACTTGCGCCTCCTCTTTTTAGAGTGCTGGCTGCATCAAGACACACTGTTCGTTTTTACGATTTGTGTTGTGCAAGTTTTGAATTTGCGCCTTCTGAACTTGCGCGATCGTGCACTTCGGACATGCGCACTTCGAATTTGCACTAGGCGCAACTTGACAACTTGCGCAATGTAGAACTTGAATTCATACTGTCTTGAGTTCTGACTTGAGTTCATGCTATCTTGAATTCACTAAGCGCACTCTGTAGACTCGCGCAACATAAAACTGTGCGCAACCTAGGATAGTTTTTAGAGGCTCGCGCAACCTATGACTTAGCGCACCCTGCTTTAAATTTTAGAGTCTGTTGCATAGACTTGGTAATTAATCTTTGCTCTCTCTTTCTTTTTGCAGTTGATCTCAGGGAAGACCCCGATGGCGAGAGATTAGCTTCAACTTTCAGAGTTTCGGAGTATCGAGAAAACTTGTCACATGTATCGTATCCTCAATACGATCTTCCCGAATCCAGAAAGGCCATGCTTGCTGCTCAAGAAAATACCACTTTATTGTGCCTGATGAACGGCGAGCCTTTAGAAAGCTTGGATAATGTCGTACACAAGAAACTGGTTTTCTTGTTTGCAGACGCAATCAAGAAGACATCCCAATCCAAGGCGAAGAAAGAGGACATGATTTACCAATGTGGGGACAGAATTATGTACCTCACAGAAATGTCGAGACACATGTCCCTGTCTCGATATGCATTTTCCAGTTACCCGCGACGGATGGCATGGGATATGACCCCAATTCAACGAGCCAGCGTTGGAAAAATATGCTACAGGTTGGGTCCTCAGAATAGCACCTCGGAGAAATACAGTTCTCATCTGAGAGGTTTGAAGCCAAGCTGTGTGCCTCCCGAAGATTCATCACTGCTACTTTCCGTCAGAGTGCCCATATTTGTGAATATATTTGCGAAGGATGAAGGAAGGTATCCAGACCAGACCATGCGTTTAACAGGCTTAGTGAACCCTGATATAAGGTGCTGGAACTGCGTTGTCGTTTGGGTTTTGGATCAGTTCAAGGATAAACTCCTCGAATTAGAGCTCTATGATCCGATTTGGGCTACCGCTCACGGCTTTCGTCCAAATGTCCACATGTTTTTGGCTCTGATAAAATGATACAATGACAGGACCGGTACCTTTATGACTCCTCACGGGAAGATTGGCTTTGCGCTTCACGAGATGAAGTATCTTTCACACTTGCCAATGGGTGGAAACCCATATGAAGAATACGAGCCCACGAACGAGGAGTTGGATATCTTGTCAGCGGAGAACCCTCAGATAGTGGCTGTATTTGAGGAGCTGCTATGCCACTACATGGTCTGTTCTCTTTATTATAAGAGTGCTTCAAAAGGGACCTGCTACACGACCAAATGGCTACCATACCTATTTCTGGGCCATATCCATGAAGATAAAATCGTCGAGTCAGGTTTGCGATCCTTGCTTCTTCAGACCGCTCAGCCGCAGCGACATAGAGAAGTTGATAGAAAATTCCAAGCATGTCGATAACATCCCGAATGTAGACTGGCATCCATTCACTGCTGGTGCTACCATCGAGAGTTATCTTAGGCAGGGTTACAAACCCCTGTCTCGAGAAGCCCAGCTGGCGGATTTTCTCTCTTTGTGGCTACGACGGTTCGTGGTACTTGAAGCCAGTGCAGTTGATCGATTCCATCGAGACGTACTATTCGCTGCCGTGCGTTTAGTGTTCGGCTACAAGATGGACCTCCTCTCAACGATGGTTTGCCACTTAAACGCAGGCCCGCGTTCCTTTGTTGACGCCATGGTGTGTGACAAGGCTGCTCGGGAGGACTTTGCTCGCATCGAAATGCCCTACACTTATTTGTTTGGGTGGTTGCTGCTGCACTATCCCAGTTTGATGGACCCTGATACGAGTGTAGTCGGAGGAGATATCATCAAGCGTTATTCCAATGCTCGATGGAATATAAACGCACTTTTAAAATGCAGAAGAGCTCTGAACCGAGGTTCTGGATGGAGATTTCAATGCGTCCCTCCCCCTCCAGGATATGAGAATCTTCTCCCACAACTCATGGATTTAGAAACGGCGTCTCTCCGTCTGTCTCCGACTAATTTTGCATGGTTGAAGACAATCCGGCCATCCCACCTGGTGTACCGGTTCGAAGGTCAGTGTTTTCTAGAACCATATCTACCAAGCCGGTTTGCTCTGCAGTTTGGCTACGATCAGATGCATGTGGGTAACGCCACCACCTGTTTGCAAGCCAAGGGTTACCCAATAGATGGTGCCAGAGCTTGGGGATATTACAATGCAAGAGGCACCAAAGTCGTGTTCTCCATGCCCAACTTTTCTCAAATGGGCCCGCGTATGTTATATACATACGCGAATTTTTATACTTCGGCCAACACTTTCGTCGAAAACTTCAACCTAGCCGACAGTTTTACCAGTGGTAGACGATCTAGAGCTGGGGTTCACACTGTGCAATCATTCAGAGATGCGGAAGGTCACGACCCGCCGATGAACCTTTAGAGGCTTCTCTCGTGGGCTTCTATGACGAAGTCAATGATCCACTGGATGTGTCACTAAAGACACGAAAGGAGAAGTCTCCTGCAAAAGGGCTTAGCAAGAAAAAAAAGATTGGAGAATCATCTACTCCCTCACACCCTGATGATCTCCCTTCTTCACCTAAGGCTCCAGGGAAAAAGAAGAATACCACATTGGTCATTACTGAGCAGCCCACCACCAGGACTACGCAATCCCAGACAAAGCAGATGCAGACTAGAGCATCCCCTGGAGGAGGAGAGGCAACTCCTTCTTCAATTCCAAGAAGCAGCCGAGTTGCCCAAGAAGAGGTTACTATAGAACCCAATGTGCAAGGCGACCTCGATGAGGTTGAAGAAGAACCTGAGACACCTCTTGTGCGCAAGACCAAAAGGAGATTAATGGTGACTCCAAAAGACCGTCAAGAAACGTTGCCTTCACAAGATATGCCACCTCCACAAGGTAAATTTTAATACTCTTTTAATGTGATCTTGATTGAGTAACATATTGACATTGTTCTTTTTCATCTGCAGAGGTTACAATAATCAGCGTTCCGGCTTCGATTATTACAGAAAGAATTTCGGGACCCACAATCACAAAAATGACTATTCCCGTGACTGTGCTAGCTGCCGCAGGAATTATGATGTCATCTCCAACTCCAGGAGTCCTAAAGACTATACTTTCTCAGAAGGAGTTGCCTTTTACAGAATCCAACCCTGATGTCACTGTTCCTTCCGTAGCCCAAACTCCTACTCGCTCTCAAGAGGATCGATAAATGATAGCGGCTCTCGAAGGCTGTGACTACGACGATGCATTAATTGAAGATGATTCTACAAGCGCCGTTGAAGGAGACCAAGCTTCAGTGGAAGTCCCGCTGAATCAAGAATTACCGACCGAAGAGGACCGTACCACTGGTGAAGGTGAAGAGCACCTTGCTGATGATAAGGGGCATCCAAGCCCAAGAGCTGATGATCAGAAAAACAATGACAACCTTGAGGGTCACCAAGAAGTTGGTGGAAATCAGGCTGTAGCTCTTGAAGATGTTGGGATTGATGAAAATCCCAAAACTGATGCAGAGGGGACTCAAACCCCTACAGAACAAGTTTTTGAAACCAAGGGAGCAGAAGTGATTGCCCCAACCAACCAAACAGAGTCAGGGGCCGGAAGCAGCCGTTTCCTGTCAGGCGGCTCAGAGGCTGGGAGCAGCCAAGCGGCCGTGTCTAAGACTACTATGGCAAGACTCCGCTCAGATCTGGACATTCCTCGTGAAACCCCATACATACTGCCGGGATCAGCCGTTTCCTGTCAGGCGGCTCAGAGGTTGGGAGCACCCAAACGGCCGTGTCTAAGACTACTATGGCAAGGCTCCGCTCAGATCTGGACATGCCTCGTGAAACCCCATACATACTGCCGGGATCAGGTAAATTTCTGATTTTCATTTACCTTAACTCCTTTGATGATATATAATGATTGTGTATCTTGATCGCAGAGGGTCCCGTGGGGACAATTGTAGTAGCTCTGTCAACCGCCTTCAGTTTTAGCTCAACCCTGGCTCCTCTGGATATAGGGATTCAGACTAGAGAAGGAAGCTCCTCCATGATGCCAGTGCTCAGATCTCCTGAGGCACAATCTGTGATTCCTCCAGCTGCTACAGAAGGAGGGGTTCAGGCAGAAGCGGCTACTCCTGGTATATCAGCAATGAACAGGGTCGTCGTTGAAACTTATACCAATGCTTTCTTCACCTCTCTGGGGCATCTGATTCAGATGGTCATGAAAAATGACCAACCTTATGAGTCAGTAAGGGGCCCTTCCCCCATCATTGGAGCTATTCACAAGATCGGTGATCTAGACAGAGTCAATTATTTAGATCATATCTTGAATGAGCTTGAAGAATCCATCAAGTCTTATAAAGATCTAACAAGAGAATATCCAGAAGCTCGTAGATGCTGAATACGAAGTGATGGCTCGTGAGGCTGCAACAAGAAAGGCTAACTTCGAAGCTTCTGTGGTGGCTTTCTCACAACGCTCTGCAGAGTTAGAATCTCGCATTGTCGAAACAACTTCTATTGAGCGTTATAAGACTGAAGCTGCAGAGAAAGAGAAAGAAGCTACTGAATGCCAAGCTCGCCTCCGGGATTTAGAAATTGAAATGGCCCAGCTCCAAGAAGCACTCAAAGCGGCTCGACGACGTGAAGAGGAAGTATTGGAAATGCATCAAATTGCTGCGAGCCAATTAGATGACCTGAGGAGGCAACGAGATGCACTTATCCAAACTGAAGGTGCAGAACTGGAGCGCCGAGCTGACTCGTTGCAACCATTTGATCCAGTCTGGGAGAGCTCTAGCTAGGCAGAGAGTACTCGACTCCAGAATAGAGAGAGCTGAGAATCTGAAGAGACTGATCGTTGATCTCAGTACTCAGCCTCCCCAGTGAAGCGATCTATAGAAGCTTTTGTCTTTTTGTTGTCTTTCACATGATGTACTTTTTGACATTTTGAACATCATTGAAATAAAAGTTAATGCTCTTTTTGTGGTTCCATTACTTATTATATATCTATAGTAGATATAAATAATAGATAAGAATATAAAAATATGTTCAGAGGTACCGGACATGACATATCTCCTAAAAAATAACAATACTAATTATATCTGTTCAGAAGTAATGTGGACGTGACATAATTAATTCTCAGAATATTGTCATTTCAAAAGACGACTTTATCAGAGGTAATGTGAACGTAATAGGTCGCTGATGTAGATAATAGAATTCAGAGGTAATGTGGACGTGAATTCATATATCAATTGATCATCTTCAAGTCAACTGGGACTCAAAGATAGGATATCTTTTAAAACAACTGGGTTCCAAAAGATGAGGTTTGTGATAAGGTGACACAATCTGGATATACTCCACTGGGGATTTTGAAGATTTATTATTTTGAGGTTTTATTTACAGAAGAGTGAATAAAAGATAATAATTCAGTGTTTTGGGATATATACAATATTCAAAAGATGTTTTGTACATTCTTGAAACATAGTATTTTTTTAAGAATTTGCCATTGATGGCATCATAGCAACTCGGCCGTCCATACCAGTCAGTTTATAAGCTCCGTTTGAGAAAACCTTGCTTACAACATAGGGACCTTTCCATTTCGCTTCGAATTTGTCCTTGCTCATGTGTGTCATAGTCATAGGACTCTGACAGTAAGGACTAATTCGCCTTTTTAGAATGCTCGTACTTTGGCTTTATGGTTGAAAGTTTTTGAGATACAGGCTTGATATAGCTCGATATGTTGTTGAGCTAATAGCCGCTTTTCGTCAAGCGCTTCAAGCTCCTGAAGCCAAAGACGATCATTGTTTTCTGTTGTGAGCTCATTGGCAATTGCAATCCTTAAGGAGGTGATTTGAATTTCCAATGGTAGGACAGCTTCGCATCCATACACCAAGGAGAAAGGTGTGCAACCGGTTGGAGTGCGTATAGTAGTACAATAAGCCCATAGACATTCTCCAAGCTTTTCACTCCAGTTTCTCTTATTGGTAGAAACGAATTTCTTGAGAAGCTTGATGATAGTTTTGTTGAATGCTTCAGCCAGACCGTTAGCTGCAGAATTATAGGTCGTGGAAGCAACATTGTTGATTCTATTATCATCACAAAACCGAGTAAACTTTTGACTGATGAATTGTGGTCCATTACCATGAATGATTCGTCGAGGAATGCCGAATCTGTATATCACATGATGTTTGATGAAGTTGATGATGCTGCTAGTCTTGACTTCAGATAAATGTATGGCTTCCGTCCATTTCGAAAAGTAATCAGTTATAGCTAGTATAAACCGATGTCCTCTAGATGATGGTGGATTGATAGGACCAATGACATCCATACCCCAAGCTTCAAAGGGCCATGATGCGGCAGTCGGATGAAGGAACTCTGACGGTTGATGGATGAAATCTGCATGGATTTGACAGGCTCGACATTTTCTTGCATATTCAATGGCATCTGATACCATAGTGGGCCAGTAGTAGCCCATACGTCGGATACGATCCTGTAACTTAGGATCGGATTGATGTGCACCACATACACCATCGTGAGCTTCACGTAGTATTTGTTTTGCTTCATCTCCCGCAAGACAACATAAGAGTAGACCATCAAATGTTCGCCGATAGAGGGTCTTGGAGGTGTGATTGTAATAAAACCGGAGTGATCGCCTGCGGATTGTTGTAGCTTTCTTAGAATCTTCAGGTAAGATGTCATGTACCACGAAGTCAATGAAATGAGCTCTCCAGTCTTCACTAATGACGTTGATTTCAGTTGAATTACTGGACTCAATATTTGAGTTATTCTCGATGCAAAATAACTCTCTGTTAGTAATGACAATCATCTGTTGCCTTCTCACTGGGATTGCTAATACGGCTGCCAGATTAGCCAATGCATCAGCCTTTGTATTGCATGTCCGACGTACATGTTCAATGAAGAAGCCCTTGAACGATGTAGCTAGTCTAACTGCCGCTTCATGATATGGGACGAGATCCTGGTGCCGAACTTCATACATGCCTCTAACCTGATTGACGATCAGTTTAGAGTCTCCATATACTTCAAGATATTCAATATCCAATTGTTTAGCCAATTGGAGACCAATGAGCAGAGCGTTGTATTCAGCCACGTTATTGGAACACGACTCGTCTAAAGAATAAGCTCTTTGAATAGCTAATCCTTCTGGCGATACGAGGACGATTCCAACTCTAGCGACAATGGTACCTTTTGGTCCTATTCTGGATGCACCGTCAAACAATAGACGCCAGGCAAGAATTTCTTTTGAAATCATATTGGATTCCAAAGTTTTGCCCGGAATCTCGTCATAGAGTTTAGACGTCTCCGGAATTGGATGAGCCGCGAGGAAGTCAGCTAAGGCTTGACCCTTAACAGACTTTTGTGGGACATAGACCATATCATATTGTGCTAACAATATAGCCCATGTAGCAAGTCTGGAATTGAGTGTACTGGACTTCTTCATCAAGATCCGGATAGGGTTAACTCTGGAGATAACATGAATAGTCTGGCCTGTGATATAATGTCTGGTTTTCTGAACAGCAAACATCAAAGCTAGACACTCTTTTTCCACCGGTCTGTATCGATGTTCAGTCCCGATCATTGTGCGACTGAGATAATAGATAGTTTGCTCATGACCTTCTTTGTTCTTCTGAGCTAGTAAGACACCCAATGAATGATCCATTGCTCGAACATACATCAGGAAGGGTATTCCTGAGACTGGAGGCACTAGAACTGGAGGGTTCATCAAGTACCGCTTTATGTCTTCAAAAGCTTGCTGGCATTCTTCAGTCCAAATGAAAGACACACCTTTCTTCATGAGTTGAGTGAACGGGCTACAACGTCCAGAGAGATTTGAGATGAATCTCCTGATGTACGCAAGCCGTCCCTGGAATCCTCGTAGCTCTTTTAGGTTGCGTGGATGACGCATCTCTTGAATGGCTTTGATTTTCTCAGGGTCAACGTGTATACCTTTAGATAATAACGAATCCGAGATATTTGCCACTAGAGACTCCCAGGAATGACTTGGTGGGATTCATCTTGAGTTGATGTTGGCACATTATATCGAAGATAGTTCTCAAGTCTTGGATGTGGTCTTCCTTTAGACGACTTTTGACAGCAATATCATCGACATAGCATTCAACTGTCTTCCATAAATGATCACAGAAGATAGTACTCATAGCCCGCTGATAAGTTGCACCAGCGTTTTTAAGACCGAATGGCATGACAGTGTAGCAATAGACTCCCAGAGGAGTACGGAAAGATGTATGTTTCTCATCTTTTGGATGCATCTTGATTTGATTATATCCTGAGAATCCATCCATGAAAGACATTCGTTCGAATCCGAAAGTATTGTCGATCATGACATCAGTGATCGGAAGAGGAAACTCATCCTTGGGACAAGCATCGTTGAGATCTCTAAAGTCAATGCAGACTCTGACCTTCCCCGTTTTCTTCATAACTGGGACAACATTGACAATCCGGTCAGGATGTTGTTCTTTTCTGACAAAACCACAAGAGATAAGCTTCTTGACTTCAGTTTCTATGGCATCCATCATATCAGGTCGGAATCGACGCTGTTGTTGTTTGACTCGCCTTGCATTGGGCAAGATGTTGAGCATGTGGGTAGCAATCTGAGGATCCAGTCCCGGCATATCCTCATAACTCCAGGCGAAGACGTCAATGTATTCCCGAATAAGCTGAATTAATTATTGTTTATCCGCTTCTGGGAGACTCTTGCTGATGAAGATAGGTCTTGGCGAGCCTTCTTCTCCAACATCAATCTGAATTAATTGATCTTCAGTAGGGGGTTCTCGTTGCTCAAAGCGAAGTTTCCATTGAGTGTCCATCCTTTGTGCCCAAGGATCTGCTTCAGGAGCTTCAGTAAAGTCATCATTGTCTTTTGATAATTCAGCAGACACCATATTGTAAGATAGTGTCACCCGATGGACGTGGCCTACACTGGTATCAGAATCCCATGAAACAGAATCAGAAGAGTTAGATCGCTCCTCTTTATCGGATTCGGAGGCTTCTAGGATCGGAATCGGCGAGGTATAACCCAATCCACGCTTCGTTTTACCGTAATATTGCAGTGATTTTCCTTTTGGAGCAGAGATACGAATAGGAGTTCACCTTCCCTTACCGCCATTGAGACCAGTTTTAAAATTGTAGCCCATCTTTTGAATGATATCTTTTGATTGTTGACTATAACGACGTAGTTGGAGTCTCCCGTTATCGTCATTTTCTTCCTCGCTATCTGGTGTAGTCTTCTGCTCTGTTCCTTTACTAAAAAGTATATGAAGTTCATCTTTCTTCATGGAAGGAACTAAAAAGAAGGAGTCATGCACTGGTTCGAGCAATACTTCGTCTTGGAGAGGTTGAACTGCTCTTATTGTAAGTGGTTCGAAGTTATCTAGCATTTCTAAGTAACATCGAGTATAATAAAAAACATCAGTATACTGTAAAGGAGATACTACTTTATTGATTTGTACATCATCATTTACAACAGGGTTCTTGGCCTTAGCAGAAAGCTTGGTAAGGTTGATAACCAGAGGAGGAGAAGGAGAAGGAGGAGGCTTGTTACGACGAAGGTCGATAACAAGAGGCTCAGAAGATGTGAGCTCCCTCTGTTCCATCTTTCCAGCAGGAGGCTGCTTGTTATGAGAGGAAAGATGGATACTCAATGTCTGAGAAGAAGATGGACGAGTAGTACGTCCTTTGACTGGGATTATGAGAACATTATCTGAGAAGTCTCTCTGATCTTCTTCACTATCCATCGCCAGTACAACCTTCATGAACTCTTCCTTGTACATCCGAGAATCAGTACAATATGCTTCGATGCCTCTAAAAGGATTTAGATCAGCCACTTCCTTCTAGACTTCTCCATTGACGTCCACATATTTGAAGCATTGGTGGAGAGTGGATGGTACAATGTTATGCTCATGCAGGAATGGTCTTCCCAGCAAAGCATTATAGGAGCCATGATTATCGATCACGTAGAAGGTAACCTTTGTACGAAGATTGCCAATTTGAACTTTCAGGCGAATCTTCCCCAGGGGTTCACTTCTTCCAGAATTAAATCCCAAGATTGTTGTGATAGTTGTGGAAAGATTATGTACAGGAATCTTCAATGCATCCAGTAGAGTCTTTGGCATGATGTTGAGTGCAGACCCAGGGTCGATCAAGATACGATCAACTTTCATGGTATCGACATATCCCGTAAAATAGAGAGGCCGGTCATGACGATTATCTTCCAGCAGCATATCATCTTGTGTAAAGGTGATGTTGGATATCAACTCCATCACACTATGACAATGAAAGCAGGTTACAGGCTCCTCCTCTGGCTTTTTGAGTAGTGTCAGACAAGTATCGGCTTACATCAAAGCTTCATTCAATGTTTCTCGAGTTTCCTTCGGGAGACGCAGTAGCTCAAAGATTGATAACCTTGCCGGGGTATTAGCCAGCTGAGCCAGTATATCAAAGTTATACGGCTTCTCGAGTCCCAGAGTTGGGGTCTTTTTCAATATTTTATCGAAACGGACTGGCTGTTTTCCCTTGTTTGTCGTCGTTGGTTTGGGAGGAGTCGGTTCCACTGAAGGTGATGAAGCAGATGGAACATTCACAGCAGGGGAAGAAGGTGCTGGGATAGCTTCTGGAGCTGGAGCAGGGTTCTCTTGACCTTCTGAGTAGTTTCATAAGTAAAGTCTCCCAGATCTTCTTCAGATACAGGTTCGAAGGACACCATGTTGCAATTCTTCGTGCGATGCTTGTTTTTAGAATGTTTCTTTTGACAGGATGAAGAGTTTGTCCAGAAATCCAAGCCAACACGAGGTTGATTGTGTGGAATGCATAGAGAAAGAGATATTGGAGATCCTTTTCCATGATTCAAGTCGGGGGTCTTCTGTAGATCATATCTCATCTTTGTCATTAGTTCACGAGATTGTGAACTATACAAATGGAAAGCTGGTTGATATTTGGCCTCTGGCTTTGGCAGTGTTGTTTCAGAGGAAGAAGAAGAAGAAACTGCCACCGAGATGAAGGTATTCGTTAAAGGTGGAAGACAATGTTCACCCAATGAAGTCATATGACATGACTTGTATTTGGTCGTCTTCTTGGACTTTGTGGATGAAGAAGGTGCTTCGAAATCAGCCACTAAATCCGGATGGATCCACATGATTTCTCCCTTATCAGTAGACAGAGGAACAAGACCATCAGTTCGTGCAAGTGGGAGATTAACAATCTCCAAAGTGGTTCTCGGGATGGGGATGACGCCGTCCTGCACAAGTTGAGCAAGAAAATCGCCAAACTGTAGAGAGACGACGTTAGCCGTTACAGTCATTTCGTCTTGTTGGAGAGTGATTGCACCAGAATTGACCATCTCCTGGATCTTACCTTTAAGCACGTAGCATGCTCGAGTCGGATGTCCGATAATCCTGTGGTAAACACAATATTTAGGGTGGTCAGTTTTACCTACTTCCTCTGGCCGTTTTGCATCCGGCAGCTGAAGTTTATTGCTCTTGATCAGGCAATCAAAGATGCTCATGATATCATCTTCATCAAAGTAGTATTCTTCTTTCGGACGTGGTGCTCTCTGTGGTGGTGTCGTTGGAGTAGGTGTTGATTGACCTATATTGACGGCTAGAGTTTCTTTGCCTTTGACATTGATAGCCAAAGTCTTCTTGCCCTTGCGGTTGTTCTGACGGCCACCGCTGTTTGATGTAGCATATTTATCTCTGTCAAGATTAGGCATCTGAATACCTAATTGTTTGAACTTATCAGCATTTTCTTCTGCTGCTTTAGCATTCACTATGAATGAAGGCCAATCCTGGAACTGCGTCGATCCAGTCCACATGCTGATTATAGGCAACATGTTTGATTTGCAAGTGTCTATTGTCAAAGCATCTGAAGTTCCGAGAGGCATTTTGAGTGCCTCACGGCGGAATCGTTCAATGAACCGTTCAGTTATTTCATTATGTCGATGTTTAATTTTGATGAGGGCAGACACAGTCATGTCATTTGTTCCCTCATAAAATCGTTCCAGGAACATTTGTTTGAATCCGTAGAAAGAGGTTATACAACCATCTGGCAAACTGCGGTACCAGTCGTAAGCTGTACCTGCTAAACATCCGACGAACACCCTAGTGAGTAGAGCATCATTTGGCTATAGTTGATCAGTCATTACCTCAAAGTGATTGAGGTACTGACTTGGGGATGTGCTGCCATCAAACAGAATAATAGTAGGGGATTTGTATTTGGGAGGAAAGTGAACTTCCTTCCACTCTATAGGATAAGGTTGCTTGATCCCAAGCTTCTGTAAGCCGCATTTCTGCTTTGTAATGCATGTTGTTCGTATTACGTATTTTGGAATACGTGTACGTATTTTATTTTGTTCCTAGCTTGGTTTATTTTTGCATTTGCATTTCATTGGCTTGGTTCGGTTCGGTTTATGTGGGTTTGGTTTGGGATTGGTTTTATATGGAGAACCCCCTACCTACCACCACCTTTGATATTTATTGCCCTCTTCATTCTCTCTCTTCATTTATCATCTTCTTCTTCCTCATTTACTTCCCTACTTACCAGAGAGAGGAGAGAGAGGTCTAGGCAAGTGCATCTTGCTTCATGGAGGAACTCCAATTTTATTACTTCATTCTCTTCCTTACTACATTCTAAAGCACTTTAGTACTTGGCATTTTCACTTTCCATGGCTAGATTCTTGTAGATCTAAGTCTATTTTATTTTCGGATTTCTTGGGTTTTGATCTACTTAATCTTATTATTTCTATGTTTTGATGGTTCCATGTTGTAGAGAATTTCGTTCTACCCCATTTTGACCTATGGAAGTTCGGATTTGGGCTCCGGATGAAAGTTTTATGAAGCTTGGAAGGCATGGGTTCCTAGTGTTCTTCTCCTCGGAATTTTGGAGAAGAAGAACAGTTCCCTGGCGCATGGCTGTACTTGACCGCATGAGTATTCATGCGGCAAGTCGCCATCAGCCGCATGAGACCCTTGTACTTCTAAACCGCATGAAACTCAGTCCCAGCCGCATGAGGCTGAGTCTCATACTCAGCCGCATGGGCTCATTCCCATCAGCCGCATGAGTCTACATGGACTTAGTCGCAGGGCTGGGAACGAACTCTTCTCGAGCCGCATATGCAACTGTGCCCCCCCCCCCCCAGCCGCATAAGCCATCGCATTGACCCAGCCTCATGCGCCCTCACTTCTTCCGGGCCGCATGGGTTTTGCTATGTGAGCCGCATGGACTTGAGTTCGCCATCAGCCGCATGAAGACCCCCTTTCTAATTCGAGCCGCATATGCGCTCACCTCCCTGAACCGCATGAACTCAAGCACTTGCCAACCGCATAGGCCCTGATCCCCGAGCCGCATGAGAACCCTAGACTCTGGCCGCATGGACTTCTGAGTCCGGGCCGCATGATCCCGATTAATTCCAGCCGCATGCGCCTTTGCATTTCCAGCCGCTGGCGCCCTTGTACTTCCAGCCGCATGCGACCCCTCCTTTCCTGGCTGCATATGACTGAGCCGCATGACTTTCTCATGTTCCTGTGTACTATTATTTATCATTATTTGCCCATGTTTTGTAACTCCTTTATTAGATATTTTACGTCCATTTTATACCCTTACGCCTTTTTTTTCCTGAACTTGATAATCACGAATTTACTTAATATGTTTGGAATTGATAATTGAGCATGACCTGATAGTGACCCGTAGTGGTGCACTCCTGACACGATAACCTGACATGACCTGATAGTGGCCCGTCGTGGCGCACTCTTGACTAGTACACTTGATATGATAACCTGACCTGATATATCTTGAATTGCTGTTGCGACGGCTACCTGACATGACTTGTATAATTAATCCTGACACCGTGGGCGATTGTGCTTGTACAAATAATCCAGTCCTGTCTTGCATCATGCCTAGGAGGGGACTCCTGAGTACCACGGTCAGGAGTACCGACTGAAATGGACTAAGGTTAATGACTAGTATAATTCACTAGACATGAAGAGATGTTCCCCAGTTACAGGCGATCCCGTTATCCCGGCCGCAAATGTTTGGACTTGTAGCCTGCCGACGAGTAGGGCACATTTCCAGCCCACTGTCATGTGGGGCACTCTTGATTGTCACTTTAATGATTGAACTCTATTGTCACTCTAATGTATTGTACTCTCTAGATTGTCACTATAATGATTGACTGGATAACCTGGATAGCTGCAGGACCTGTGACTACTTGGAGCATCTCATTGCATCTTGCTAGTAACTAGGATTGTGATAACCCTAGTTAGTTAATGTAGAAAGCCGTAGGCAATGATTGGCCGTGATTGCTTGGATGGAGTCTAGTCCAGTATAGTATTGTCTAGGATTGATTGATTGTAAGATTGTACCAGAATGATTGAATGATTGTCACTCCAGATTGTCACTATAATGATTGTCACTCCAGATTGTCACTATAATGATTGTCACTCCAGAAGGTTACTTGACCTGATTTCTTATATTTATCTTGCCGATAAATGGTGAGAGAAACCAAGTTCCGTTCAGACGAAGGGTTACAACCCCGGTCCTTGTTTGGTTTACGGGTTGTAACCTGGCTATCTGAATAGTCCCATGGTTATCTCATCGTATATCATCCTGTCATGCTTTCCTTCCATATATCCTGTCTTTTAGTGATTCTATGCAAGATTGTCTTTTATAATTACCCATCAATGCTTTTTTTTTTCTTAACTACTGCCTTTTATTATGTAATTATACTCTTGTGCTAATTGCTGGTTTTAGTTCTTAAGTGAAGCCTCCTTTGTGGCACTTGCTCTTTCTGGGGTCTGACCCAGCTGGTTTTGTATGGCCAGATACCGGAGCAACACCAAAGGATCTTCCTGCTTTCCAGCCCGATGGTGATCACCAGGCGTAACCAGGGCAACGAGTGGGTTTTATTTTGCTCTCCCACTCCCTTGTAAAAATTATTCTTTTGAGGCGTTTAGCCGCCGAGCAAGTGTTAGCTCGTTTGCAACTTTATTTACTGTCTGCCTACGGGCTGTAAGCATGATTGACAACTCGAGGTTGATCATGTATGACTTAAACTCTTGCTAGTCCTTACATTTTGTACGACTAGCTTCATGATCACCTGGATATGTAATGTTTGGGACGCCTTACAATTGTATATTTGGTGATCTGATATCTTGTGATTATTATTAGTTGGTTGAGATTGAGACAATAGGATAATTTATGACCTTAAGAGACTGATGGATTGTAGTGAAACCCTCACATATCTAGACAGCCGTGACCGTATAGCGGTGTGGATTCCATTCCGTTATACGTAGCTGGCTATGTCTGCCCCCGCTCTCCAGTATTCTGGTTCTGGGGCGTGACATGCTTGAAGGCTTCAAATTGAGTACGTAAAAGTTTTACGACCTTATTAGTATCTCCCGATGATTGTGGAGCAGTGGACCGATTTGATGTGTTGGGAGGAGGTACTACATGATAAGTACCACCCCCAGCACCAGATTGACTTGGAATAGCCTGCACTGGTCTGGAAGCGGTGTGAGGAGACTGTACCCCCAGACCAATGTTGACGGGAGCTGATGTCGTTACAGGTTCTTGGGTCGGAATCAGATTCACAACCGGTGGAACCGTATGTTGTGTCATAATCACAGCATGCATGCCTGTCATCATGTCAACCATGCTCTTCAAACTAACCTCCAAAGCAGCAGTTCTCTGCTCTTGACTGTTAGAACTGGAAGCATCTTGATCTTCTGTGACGACATAAGCAGTCACTTCTCTAGCTATCGAAGACGAGCTAGTAGAAAAGATGGTCCGTTCAGAACTTTCACTATCGGCATCAAAGTCATATAAGGAACTACCCCCAGGATGAGTGATAGGGAGATTCCTTTGACTGAAAGCATCTTGACTGGAATCAGTAAGATTCTTTTGACCGATTGTATCTTGGTTTCTTGATCTGGTGTATCGGTATACTCCCTCGCCGTATTCACGAATCCGATCTAAGTACTGTTGACTGGGATTGCAGGATGCATTACGTCTTGGATGCTTTCCACCACCAGTGCTTCGAGACGTCATGTTGACAGAAGCGTACAACAATTCATCTTCATCTACTATCATTGGTTGAGGAACCTGAGCGCAGTTAAGACGGTCGAAGACAGACCGTTTAGCTGACTGACAACAGCATTTGATAACCACCTCATGATGATGATTATAGTGGTGTTCTTGTGGCTGCATTACAGATGGATAAGACGGATTTGTGATCTTCCGCTTCTGTTCAAAAAGTTCACGGAGATCGGTTACAACAACAGAACGAGAAGAAGTCGGAGGAACATATTCTTTAACGATGTTAGGAATATGATTCCGATTTTTGAGATGTTATGTTCCCTGAGTCTACAAGTGCTAAGTTGATTAGCATATGTAACAGGGTTCTTGACTTTAGAAGTCTGTCTCTGGCGCAAGTTAGCCACTGGCGCAGGCTGCTTATGTCTTGCTGAAGTTGATACTGGCTGGCGCCTGCTGAGATAGGTGTGCAGGTCAGAAAGGTGTGGCACTTGTGTATCTGTCTGAGATACTAGTAGTTTGTCTTGCTTGGATCTTGAAATGCGCAGGCTTGGAAGATCCTGAATTGCATTCTTGGGAGTAGGCAGAATTCCTTTTTGTACTGCGCGACCTGTTTCTGTGCGCTTGGCCTGGCGCAACTGGGTGATAGAACGTTCAATTTGGACAGAACTCACTTTCTTAGCAGAGATTTGATTGTTTCTGTCAAGAAGAGTAAGGTTTCTGCCCAAAAGAGCTTTTGCACTGATTGGCGCAAGGGCGCAACCAGAGTTGTTTTCCGCCGAGTCAAAAACCGGAGAAGAATGAGAAAAGGCCAAAGAGCGCTTTCCTTTGTTCTGTGACAAGACAGGAATAGATGTATTCTTTGCCAAGTTCATATTTGGGGAAAGAGAGGGAGTAGCTAAAGAGCGTTTTCCTTTGTTTTGTGGCTGAGAGGCCACAGCCGCAGGTTGCGCAGGTTGAGGAAAGGCCAAAGGGCGCTTTCCTTTGTTCTGTTTAGCATTCCCGCTAGATAGGTTCTTCTCAGAATTCAGAACTGGAGAAGAGGAGGAAGTAGCCAAAAGGCATTTCCCTTTGTTCAGAGCCAAAGAGCCGGTGGGCGCAGGTTGCGCAGATGTAGTGGTTGGCAGAGAGACAATAGGCACAGGTTGCGCAGAAGCAGAGGTTGGTAGAGAGACAATAGGCGCAGGTTGTGCAGAAACAGAGGTTGGTACTACAGAGGACTTGGGAGTCTATACAGTGCGCGCCTTGCTCTTGACAGTAACTGAGGTGCGCCTAGTACCCCCAGCACTGATCATTGCTTCGTAGGCGGTTTGGTCGACTTGAACGACCAAAGTCTTCTACGTCTTGCCGATCGACGCGGCATCACATTGAGTTGTCACTTTCTCGTCGGAGGAGAAAGTCGTCCCCAGCAGAGTCGTCATTTTGTTTGCAAAAACAAAAGTTTTATTACAAACTTAGAAAAGAAAGAAAGTATAATTGATTTCTGGGGAAGTACAACTGTAGGAATATGATCATAAGACGATCACTTTATCCCTTGGACGATGTGATATCGAAGACACAAGCCTCTAGAGAATGCAACAACACTTTGTCAGGAGATTATGATCATTAGTGATGCTTTAAGACTAATTTGAAACTTTATTTATAGAGTTCTGAAATAACTGTTTTTCTGGGTTGCGCGCACTCTGAGTTGCGCGCCTCTGTCCAGTTGCGCAAGCGGTTACTTTAACTGTTGGTGACGCGTGGCATCTTGTTAGTGAGATGCAAGTGGTCGTGGGCAGTGTAGTAGACACGTTCTTCGAAATTAGTGACATACGCGCCACGTCATCTAGATTCTGGACAAAAATTGATCAAGCGGCGCCAACTAGCTAGGTTGCGCCGGCGCAACTTGATGGCGCCTCTGACTTAGTCTTCTGTGCTGTGAAAATTTTTCGCGTGCGAGCTAGCTGTCAACACTTAATGCTGACAAAATCTTCTCGAGCGCCGCGTAGCTCGGGATTCGAAGAGATATTCTTTAACTGTTGTGCTGTCAGTAACGATGGCTACCGTTACAACTTCTCGAGGAAACTTGCCACGTGGGGACCCGCGCACTTTGATATGGGCGCAACCTGGGTCTCGCGCAAGTCAGTGACTAAGCGCCACTTGATGCTGGCGCCTTCTTGTGAGTGGCGCTCATTCAATTTTCAGTTTCTACAGTGTATAGTATGTAATTAAGACAAGCATGTGGTTTATGACTAGAACTTTGTGTCATGATTTTGGGGCTCAAATCCTATGCACATCTTGTTGCATGCTGCATACACAATTATAGGACTTCAACAAGATCAATTGAAATGAAGTATTCAACCGGTAAATCAATACTAGAAACATTATAATTAAAAAAAATTGTTGGTATATTTAGTATTAGAATAAGTATATTGGAATATCATGTTGGTATATTTGGTATGTCAGAATATACTACACCACAGAGGGTTTAATGTAATGTTGGTATATTTGGTATTAGAATAAGTATATTGGAATATCCTGTTGGTATATTTGGTATGACAGAATATGCCACAGGATATTCCACAGAAGATTTAATGTAATGAGTAGTATTGTAAGGCTATATATAGCCAAGAGACTATCAATAAAAAATCATCACAAATATTCAACATGGCATCAGAGCGACAAAAATACTAGCCGCCGCCACCTTTCCCAAACCCTAACCCTAGTCGTCACCGCCATCACCATCCACACCACCACAGCCACCGCCGCCACCAGCCACTGCACGGCCGTACGTCTACAACCTCGGGCACGAGTCGACCACTGCTCTGCGGGCACCTCCATCGCACGAGCATGGCTGTTGCCGCTGTTGCTGCTCGCGATAGCTGCTGCTCGAAGACACCCGCCCGACGACATCCACTCACCTGTCAGTCGGCCCACCGGCCCCACCACCACGAAGCTGCGGTTTACGAAGTCTCCCACGGGATCGTTTCGGACGTTGAAGGCCTAGGTTCGATAGGAGAGAGATATGATCAGATCTAGGAGAGGACGAAGAGCGTGAATCGTTGATCGGGTGTGAGGTGATCGGAGAAGAGGAGTAACGATGGAGGAGATCATCATGAAGCTGGACCATGCGGAGGTTGCAACGTTGATGAAGCTGATGAAACTGTCGGTTGGTGAGAGCGCGACACGAACATCGACGAAGTTGGAGCTTTCCTCCATCGATCTGAAGCCTGATGGACCAGCTACCTACCTGAGTTGGTCACGACGGGTGAGGAGAACCCTTGCAGGAAAGAACTGCCACGTTCCGATTCCGTCGAATCGATAGTCGTCCCCCGGACGTGATGCCGTGCGAACCTAATTTGCGATCGCACAAGGCATAGTCATAAGAAAATTCGAGACACGAGATCTAAGAGAGTACGCAGACAAATTGATTCACACAATAAGTAAAGGAAACTTGATCTTTATTGATAATGAACATCTTTTACAGACTCCGATACAAGACTCATTGCCGCACGGGCTACAACATGACTCGATTACAAAAGAGTGCCGATGAGATAGCCATTCCATATATTGCACACATCCCTCAATATACAACAAGGTACTCCAGTGACCTGGATGGGAGGGACGCTGAGTCATCTTCTTTGGACTGTCGAGAGCCTTCAAAAGGGGAGTCGCAGAGAAAGTCTTCGACGCACGGCCGAAGCTTCAAAAGTCACGAACGTCGCCGAGCTAGTTGGCACGTCCTTCCTGGTTCGCGGGACCTGCAAGGAGCGAGGATCAGCACAAAACACATGTACTGGCGAATGGCTAATTAAATCCAAGCTCTGCATTTGATTCAAGAAGTTTCGTAAACATGTTAGCTAGCTATTTCAATGATCTTTCTAACCATCCTGCTCGATTTGCATGTTAACATGTTTTGAGGCAAGCATATGAAACTGTATAACATTAAGCAACTATCATGTTCATCCCGTGTCCCGTGCACTTGTTAAGCATTGGAAAGGGTGTGAAGGCCACTGGCAATGTCAAGCCATCGCGGACTATAGCTGGGTTAGACGGCGACCCTTTCGCATCGGGTAGAGAGCCCTGTGCGAAAGTTCCCGCCTAACTCGCGTCGATGAAGGGCTGGCGCTTGCTATAAACTCGTTCCTCCCGGGCCGAATTGGTCCCTTGGCCTAGGTAACCGTTCGAGGAAACTACACCTTGTCGACAAGTTGTCCAATGACCGTTTTGCTTACTTAGCCGTATCGTTGCGATAAACGTTAATCGATTCATTCATTGCTTTGCATAGGCTAAGTGGATTTGCATAAGGAACATGTATTCTATTTCCAATACCAGCCGTTTATAACAAGTGTTACGTGAAGAATCGTGCTACGATTTCTTTGATTCTACACTATTATGACAAGCATTCATTTTACTTCACATATTGAGTTTTGAAGTAGAGGGACGAGGTGAAGGAGGTCAGCCACTCGCCTTAGCCTTGCTTCAAGCGAGCAACCGGTTGGCTGCGCTGACGTCGCCTACGCGATCACCTGCAATCGCATAAGCAACTGATTAGAACACTGTATAATTCAAGAAATTTCGATATGAATGCGAAGCTCGAAAACGCAAGTCACGAAAACTCATTCGGAAAACATTCACGAAAAGCGCATTCACGAAAACCAAAGCCAAAGCCAAATCAAGTGCGGCATGAAAATCAGAACAACGGGAGGTCTCTCCCGACTCAGCCGCAGAGCCAATCCTCGAGGCGCAACCCGCTAAATATGGGACTTGGTTCCGAAGAAACCATTCCATAACGTGGAATGGATCTTAATTCAACCGTTCCCGTTCGATCGACTCGGCCGATTCCGACCTATCGGTCCCGACCGAATCGATAGCGACAGTGTTCCTTTCTCGCGCACCCCGTGGACGAAAACGGGACACGATGTAGGGACGGGGCACTACACCATAACCAACTAATAAAAAGTTTCGTCCTCGAAACTTAAAGATGGAACCTACCTCTACGAGAACAATGAAGGAAATTTCTCCTTCATCTCCGATTCAAGCTCCCACGTCGACTCTTCGACCGAATGGTTCTTCCAGAGGACGCGGACGAGAGGGATCGCTCGATTTCGCAGCAACTTATTCTTGCGTTCTAAGATTTGAACTGGCACTTCAACGTAGGATAAGTCTGACTTTAGCTCCAGCTGGCCAAAATCTACCACGTGGCTCGGGTCATGCACGTACTTCTGCAGTTGAAAGACATGGAAGACATTGTGTACACCTTCAAGCGCTGGCGGTAAGGCAATTTTATAGGCCACTGGGGCGACCCGTTCAAGTATTTCGAACGGCCTAACGAATCTCGGACTCAACTTCCCCTTTGCGCCGAACCGAGTAACTCTCCGCATGGGCGACACTTTGAGAAATACGTGATCGCCTTCTTGAAACTCGAGGGGTCGACAATGAATGTCCGTATAGCTTTTCTGACGACTCTGTGCAGTCTTTAGTCTTTCCCGAATGAGCCGAATTTTCTGCACGGTCTGTTCCACCAGTTCCGGGCCGAGAATCTGCCGCTCTCCGACTTCGTCCCAGCAAATGGGTGATCGGCACTTGCGTCCGTACAAGGCTTCATACGACGCCATTTGAATGCTGGATTGATAGCTGTTGTTGTATGCGAATTCGGCCAGAGGTAGATGATTGTCCCAGCTTGATTTGAAGTCAATTGCGCAGAGTCGTAGCATGTCTTCGAGAATCTGATTGACGCGCTCCGTTTGGCCGTCGGTCTGAGGATGGTAAGCCGAGCTGAACTGCAACTTGGTACCCAGCGCCGACTGAAGGCTACTCCAGAATCGCGACATGAACCGTGAATCCCGATCAGAGACGATTGATACTGGAACTCCGTGCAGCCGTACTATCTCATCAAGATATATCTGCGCCAGGCGATCAACGCTCCAAGTAACTTTGATGGCAATAAAGTGCGCTGACTTGGTTAGTCGATCGACGATGACCCAGATAGCATCATTTCCCCGCGGCGTCTTCGGCAGACCAACAATAAAATCCATGCACACGTGCTGCCACTTCCATTCCGGAATCGCCAGATTCTGCATCTCCCCGCCCGGTCTCTGGTGCTCAGCTTTCACCTGCTGACAGGCCATGCATTGCGACACGAAAAGTGCCACATCTCTTTTCATCTCGTGCCACCAGAAGTTTGTGCGGAGGTCCTTGTACATCTTCGTACTGCCGGAATGCAAGGTGTACTTCGCGTAGTGCGCCTCCGACAATATCTCCTTTCTAAGTTCTGAATCATCCGGAACGCATAGCCTACCCCTCAATCGAAGCATGCCGGTCTCGTCTTCCGCAAAGTCGGTCGTCCTGCCCGTCGAGATTAGATCTCGCATTTTCTTCAGGTATGGATCGTCCTTCTGAGCGGTCTTGATCTTTTCAAGCAAGCTCGGCTCTAACTGCAACTTTGCCAACTGCACATTCCGGAATCGGACTCGGAGTTCGATGCCCATCTCTTCTAGGTCGCGTAGCAGTCTGGGGTCGATGGATAACGAGGCAATGTACTTCCGACTCAAGGCATCCGCCACAACATTTCCCTTTTCTGGCGTATAGTCGATAGTCAAGTCGTAATCTTTGATTAGTTACAACCAACGCCTTTGCCGCAAGTTCAGTTCCTTCTGCGTGAATAGATACTTGAGGCTCTTGTGATCGGTATAGATCGTGCACGCCACGCCATAGAGATAGTGGCGCCACAATTTCAACGCGAACACAATCGCCGCTAACTCCAGGTCATGCGTGGGATAGTTCTTCTCGTGCGGCTTTAGCTGTCGGGAATCAAAAGATATCACCTTGTTTCGCTGCATCAGCACACACCCCAAGCCCTGACCGGACGCGTCGCTGAATATCTGGAAACCCTCAGTCCCTTCTGGAAGTGCGAGTATCGGGGCCGAGACGAGCCTTTGCTTCAACTCTTGGAATGCAGCTTCGCAGTCGTCTGACCATTCAAATGCGACTCCTTTCTGGGTGAGGCGAGTCAGAGGCGATGCAATCTTCGCGAAGTCTTTCACGAAGCGTCGGTAGTATCCCGCTAAGCCAAGGAAACTTCGAATCTCGCCGACGGACGCTGGCCGTTTCCAATCGACAACGGCTTCAACTTTCTTTGGGTCGACCGCAATGCCTTCAACAGAAATGATGTGTCCAAGGAATGCGACGCTGCTAAGCCAAAATTCACATTTGCTTCGCTTCGCGTATAGTTGATTTTCTCGAAGGGTCTGAAGCACGGTCCACAGATGCTCAGTGTATTGCTGCCTATTCTTCGAGTAGACGAGTATATCGTCGATAAAGACTACTACGAACTTGTCGAGGAATGGTCGGAACACCCGATTCATTAAATCCATGAAAGCGGCAGGGGCATTCGTTAGGCCGAACGGCATTACCAGGAACTCGTAATGGCCGTATCGAGTGCGGAAGGCAGACTTCGGCACATCGTCTGGCTTGATCTTGAGTTGATGGTAACCCGAACGCAGATCAATTTTAGAGAACACCGTGGCTCCTTGAAGCTGATCAAACAGATCGTCTATGCGGGGCAGGGGGTATTTGTTCCGGACGGTGGCTTTATTCAGCTCGCGGTAGTCGATACAAAGACGCATAGAGCCATCCTTCTTCTTGACAAACAGCACGGGCGCTCCCCAGGGCGAGACGCTGGGTCGGATGAATCCCTTGTCGAGCAATTCTTGTAACTGCACCTTGAGTTCTTTTAGCTCTGCAGGGGCCATTCTGTACGGAGCTTTCGAGATCGGTCGAGTGTCGGAGAATGTATCGATAGTGAACTCAATCTCTCGATCGGACGGCATGCCGAGCAGCTCGTCCGGGAATACATCGGGGAATTCTGCCACAACGTCGGTCTAACCCGCGTTTGCACCATCCTGTCGCATGTCTCGAACGGAAGCTAGATAGCCTTCGCACCCGGAATGCAACATCCATCGAGCAGATATTGCGGAGATCACCATGCAGGTCGGCGACGCCTCACCACACGAGTAGCAGAATTCAGGCACTCCAGGTATGCGGAATGTGACCCTCTTTTCAGTGCAGTCTATGGTTGCGTTGCACGGACCGAGCCAATCCATCCCCAGAATGATATTGTAGTCCTTAATATTTAGAACTATCGCATCGAGACTGACCTTTTGACCACCTATACAGATGATTCCGTCTCCGCAGACAAAGTTTGCAAGTAGTGGCATGCCCGACGGTACGTTAACAGAGAGATCGAGGCCCAGTGGTGTCAAGGAGAATTTGTGCTCGGCGGCAAAGTCCGCCGATATAAAACTATGCGTGGCACCTGAATCAAACAATACACGAGCAGGTTTATTATTGAATTGCAGTATACCTGTCACGACTGTATCAGATGCGAACGCTTCGTCTCGAGTCATGGCGTAGACGCGGCCCTGAGCATTGGGACGACGGTCTTGGCCATTATGTTGTGCGGTCGGTGGAGCCCGAGGTGCTTGGCCTCGGTTTTGTTGGTGGGGGCGCTGGTTTGACTTCTCCGGACAGTCACGTAAGATATGGTCTTTTCGGCCGCACGCGAGGCACGCACCGTTCTTCGATCGGCACTGGTTGATCAAGTGCCCCACTTTGTGGCAGAAAGTGCAGACTACTCGATCCTTCGTCTGGTTGTCGCCTTCGTTGCCGCAGTTTTGACGCTTATGTGCGTTGTTGCCTCCCGCATTACTATGGCGTTTGTTATTAAAGTGAACAGCGCCGGTAGTAGTAGGAGGATACTCGGACTCCAGACGGATGGCGTGGTTGAGTGCCTCGCCCACAGTTTTGTATTCACCCACCGAAACGTGAGCGCGGATAGTGGAACGTAGACCCACTTCAAATCGTCGAGCTCGACTTGCAGTGGTAGGTAGGAACTCTCCAGCAAACTTGGCCAGTTTGTTGAATTTGGCCGCATATTGTCGTACCGTCATATTCCCTTGCCTTAACTGCATAAACTCATCTTCTTTTTCCTGTCGCACGGCTGCAGAAAGATATTCGGTCTCGAACGCCTTTTTGAATGTCGCCCATGAGATCGCCGCCGTCTCGTCTTCACGTCGAATGGCCCGCTTCTGCACAGCCCACCAATCGTGCGCGTTCATTCGAAGTAGAAGTTGAGCACACGCGACTTTCTTTGAGTCCTCGACACCCAGAAGCTCGAACTTATCTTCCAGCTCCTCCAGCCAGTCGATCGCCACCGATGGATCTTCTGCACCGTTGAAGGAAGTGCGGCAGCTTTTAGGGAATTTTGACACGTCGAAGTTAGAACTTCTTGGTGCCGCAGGTGAGAGCACGGGCGCCTCTGGTTCAGCTTCGTTGGACCGAACCGCAGGCTGGGTCACGGCAGGTGTCATCGTTGAATTATTGTTGCCCACGACCGACTGTACGATTTGCTGGAGGGTATTCAGCTGCTGCTGCTGCAGCTTGAATTGAGCCTCGAACCGATTCTCAAATTGGGTCTGACGAGCCTCCGCTTGCTGACGATGGAGCTCGTTTTGACGTTGCTGCATTTCAAGCATCTGCAGCATACGTTGCATCGGGTCGCCGGAAGGTCCGGCTGCGATAGGTGTCATTCCCGTTGGGTTGACGGAATGCACGGGTCTGGAAGCACTCGAGCCGCTGGAAGCGCTCGTCTCGTCTTCCGCCTGAGCTCCCGTAACTGCAGGGAAAAGAAAGGCAACTCTCGTTAGTTTTAGAAAATATCCTGGGTTCAGCGTATGGAACAACTCATCTCGTCGACACGAGGTCAACGATTGGAGACTAGAACTCGACATTGGAGGCCAAGGACGTAAAGCCGTGCTCTGATACCATTATGTCACGCCCCGATTCCGTCGAATCGATAGTCGTCCCCCGGACGTGATGCCGTGCGAACCTAGTTTGCGATCGCACAAGGCATAGTCATAAGGAAATCCGAGACACGAGATCTAAGAGAGTACGCAGACAAATTGATTCACACAATAAGTAAAGGAAACTTGATCTTTATTGATAATGAACATCTTTTACAGACTCCGATACAAGACTCATTGCCGCACGGGCTACAACATGACTCGATTACAAAAGAGTGCCGATGAGATAGCCATTCCATACATTGCACACATCCCTCAATATACAACAAGGTACTCCAGTGACCTGGATGGGAGGGACGCTGAGTCATCTTCTTTGGACTGTCGAGAGCCTTCAAAAGGGGAGTCGCAGAGAAAGTCTTCGACGCACGGCCAAAGCTTCAAAAGTCACGAACGTCGCCGAGCTAGTTGGCACGTCCTTCCTGGTTCGCGGGACCTGCAAGGAGCGAGGATCAGCACAAAACACATGTACTGGCGAATGGCTAATTAAATCCAAGCTCTGCATTTGATTCAAGAAGTTTCGTAAACATGTTAACTAGCTATTTCAATGATCTTTCTAACCATCCTGCTCGATTTGCATGTTAACATGTTTTGAGGCAAGCATATGAAACTGTATAACATTAAGCAACTATCATGTTCATCCCGTGTCCCGTGCACTTGTTAAGCAGTGGAAAGGGTGTGAAGGCCACTGGCAATGTCAAGCCATCGCGGACTATAGCTGGGTTAGACGGCGACCCTTTCGCGTCGGGTAGCGAGCCCTGTGCGAAAGTTCCCGCCTAACTCGCGCCGATGAAGGGCTGGCGCTTGCTATAAACTCGTTCCTTCCGGGCCGAATCGGTCCCTTGGCCTAGGTAACCGTTCGAGGAAACTACACCTTGTCGACAAGTTGTCCAATGACCGTTTTGCTTACTTAGCCGTATCGTTGCGATAAACGTTAATCGATTCATTCATTGCTTTGCACAGGCTAAGTGGATTTGCATAAGGAACATGTATTCTATTTCCAATACCAGCCGTTGATAACAAGTGTTTCGTGAAGAATCATGCTACGATTTCTTTGATTTTACACTATTATGACAAGCATTCATTTTACTTCACATAATGAGTTTTGAAGTAGAGGGACGAGGTGAAGGAGGTCAGCCACTCGCCTTAGCCTTGCTTCAAGCGAGCAACCGGTTGGCTGCGCTGACGTCGCCTACGCGATCACCTGCAATCGCATAAGCAACTGATTAGAACACTGTATAATTCAAGGAATTTCGATATAAATGCGAAGCTCGAAAACGCAAGTCACGAAAACTCATTCAGAAAACATTCACGAAAAGCGCATTCACGAAAACCAAAGCCAAAGCCAAATCAAGTACGGCATGAAAATCAGAGCAACGGGAGGTCTCTCCCGACTCAGCCGCAGAGCCAATCCTCGAGGCGCAACCCGCTGAATATGGGACTTGGTTCCGAAGAAACCATTCCATAACGTGGAATGTATCTTAATTCAACCGTTCCCGTTCGATCGACTCGGCCGATTCCGACCTATCGGTCCCGACCGAATCGATAGCGACAGTGTTCCTTTCTCGCGCACCCCGTGGACGGAAACGGGGCACGATGTAGGGACGGGGCACTACAAGAACCTGGAGGGTTTCCTGTCAGGAGAGAAGACAGAGACAGGTGGTCCTCCTGAAGTAAAGTTAGTACTGACGGTTAAGGGAGAGCCCTGACAGCACAACCGGTAGTGCTACAACTGCGGGGAGATGGGGCATCATCGGCATGCTTGCACCAAACCACATAAGGAGGGAGATCCAGGTGCTGGACGTGGACAGTTCGGTGGACGCGGACATTTTAGAGGACGTGGCCGTGGTCGTGGGGGTCGACGGGATGGTCGAGGAGGTTATCGGATGAACATGCTGGTAGCAGAAGGGGATGAGGGAGTTGGTGGTACCTTTACTGAGGAGGATCAGACACTGATGGGCATGCTGGAGGCACTCAAGAGGAAGCAGAAAGCGTCAAATGATGGAAACAGGAGAAGTAAAATCGAGGAGGCGTCCACCTCGTTCTTCGCTGGAGGCAACGCCGTCACGTATGCCCATCTATCAGAAGGTACTGATGAGTCACTCGCCCTTGCATCTATATCTTCCCTTAAATCGTCAGACTGGATTATCGACTCGGGGGCCTCTCGACATGTGACGGAAAATGCTAGTGAGTTCTCCTCCTACACTCACCTAGCATCGGCATACAATATTCAAACAACTGATGGTACTTTTCAGCTAGTGGTCGGTAAGGATACTGTAAATTATACAAGTTCAGTAAAATTATCCAATATTTTGCATGCTCCATCTTTTCCAGTCAGTCTTTTATCCATCAGTTCTATAATCCTCCAACTAAAATGCATTGTCTCTTTTGATATTCCTAAGGTGATCTTCCAGGAGAAAGTGACGGAACGAAAACTTGGGACTGGCACTTGGCATGAGGGACTGTGGTACCTGGATAGAGAAGTGCTGGATTCAGCATTGGTGTCTATGGCAGAGAAGGCAGGAATGAGAGGACAGAAGATGAGTGCCGAGGATACATTAATAATCCACCACAAGAGGTTGGGATACTCCTCTTTTGCTACTTTAAGTAAAGTATATCCAGCTATTTATGAGAAAACAAATAAGGAGAAGCTAGTATGTGATGCATGTGATTTAGGCAAACTTACTAGAAGCTCATATGTTAGTACGGGTCATAGGAGCTCGTCTGCTTGTGATGTAATATATTCTGATGTTTGGGGGCCATGCGCCATGACTACTATGAATGATTACAAGTATTTTGTTTCCTTCATTGACTGTTCTTCTCGTGTCACTTGGTTGTATTTGATGAAGAATAAGAGTGATGTATCTACATGTTTTTGGGACTTTCATAAACATGTCCAGACTCAGTACATGGCAGTGGTGAAGGTACTAAAGTCTGACAATGGAACAGAGTATACCAACAGAGCACTTGCGGAATACTTGTCAGCCCAAGGGATACATCATCAGACCACCTGTGTATACACACCAGCACAAAATGGAATAGCAGAAAGAAAGAACAGACACCTTCTAGAGGTGGCAAGAAGCATGATGATCGATATGAATGTCCCACAGAATCTATGGGGGGCATACAGTATTGACAGCAACTCAACTAATCAATGGGATGCCTTTGAAGGTACTGGGATGGAAGTCTTTATGTGAAATATTGCAAAAAAAATAATAGTGAGATACTCCCGCTGAAGATGTTTGGCTGTGTGTGTTTTGTGAAGGACAACAGACCGTCAGTTGAAAAACTTGATCCTAGAACAGTCGAGTGCATCTTCGTGGGCTACTCGGAGACTCAGAAGGGGTATGTGTGCTGGAGCCCAGTAGAGAAGAAGTTTGTGAGCATGGATGTTCACTTCAGGGAGCATAAGCCATACTACCGTCAGGAGAGAACCTCAAACAACTCACCTGATACTGCGAGTATTAGGCGAGAGGGGGAGATTGGTGAAAGCCTAGTGACCGATTTAGGAGTATACCATGGAGGCGCAATTGAGGAAGAACAAGAAGGTGAAGAGGAACAGGGAGAGGAGATGAGAGGTGTTAGGCCCACGGCTCAGGGGGAGATACTTACCTATAGCAGAAGAGGAAAGCAAACTGCAGGACCAGTATCTACCATGCCGGTGCCAAGTCCCTTGCCTACGTCCGTCTCGACTCCTGAGACACCTACATCACCACCAGATTCCCTTTCAGGTGATATCATTCTTCCTACTCCTACTACAGCTACTCCTCTCACACTATTATCAGTACGGAGGACCACTCGCAGCAATGCGAAAAATTCTCCTGATAGATATGGTTGGGACCTTGCTCAATTTATTTCATATGATCATATCTCCTTTTCTCATGAAACATTCATTGCGTCTTTGGGTACTATTACTGTACCTAACAATTGGCAGGTTGCCAAGAACGATCCAAAGTGGAAAGCGGCGATGCACGAGTTGAAAGCTCTTGAGAAGAACCACACTTGGGAGCTAGTAAAACTGCCAGAAGGGAAGAGAGCAATCGGATGCAAGTGGATCTTTACTGTGAAGCAGAACCCAGATGGACAGGTAGCGCTACAAAGCTCGACCGGTGGCAAAAGGATACAGTCAAACGTACGGCATTGACTATGACGAGACCTTTGCACCAGTGGCGAAGATGAGCACTGTTAGGACCCTGATTTCTCCGGCAGCCAATGGTGAATGGAAGCTACACCAACTGGATGTGAAAAATGTGTTTCTTCATGGAGATCTAGTGGAGAAGGTGTGTACATGGAGATACCACCAGGATTCGGCACCAATCAGACAGTGGACAAGGTCTGCAGGTTGAAGAAGTCCCTTTATGGACTGAAGCAGTCTCCTCGAGCGTGGTTTGACAGATTCAGGAGGGCGATGATAGGAATGGGATATCGACATATCAATGCTGATCATACTGTGTTCTTCCGTCGGAGTGGAGGCCATATCACCATGCTTGTGGTGTATGTGGACGATATGATTATTACAGGAGATGATGAGCAGGAGATTATCCGACTCAAGGGAAAGCTTGGCAAGGAGTTCGAGGTGAAGGACCTTGGCCTTCTTCGGTACTTTCTTGGAATTGAGATTGCTCAAGGAGTAGAGGGAATTGTTCTTTCTCAAAGGAAGTATGCGCTGGACCTTCTCACAGAGACAGGAATGTTGGGATGCAAACCTGCAGCGACGCCGATCGATCAGAGGTTCAAGCTGAGCGCTGAGGCTGGAGAACCAGTTGACCGGGACAGATACCAGAGACTGGTGGGCAAGTTGATCTATTTGAGCCACGCACGTCCTGATATCTGCTTTGCACTGAGTGTGGTGAGCCGCTACATGCATGACCCACGAAAGGGTCATATGGACGCAGTGTACCAGATTTTGAGATACTTGAAGGGTGCATCCAGAAAGGGACTGATATTCAGGAAGAATAATCACGTGGGCATCGAGGGCTAATGTAATTCTGACTGGACTAGTTGTGCTGATGACAGGAGGTCTACCTCGGGATACTGCATATTTTAGGAGGCAACTTGATCTCTTGGAGGAGTAAGAAGCAGCCAGATCGACAGCTGAAGCGGAGTATAGAGCTATGGTCTTGGGAGTTACAGAGCTGCTATGGTTGAAGAATATGCTGGTGGATCTGAAGCTGGATCAAGGAGCCAAGATAAAGCTGTGGTATGACAACCAATCAGCTATTAGTATCGTCAACAATCCAGTACAGCATGACAGGACCAAACACATCGAGATTGATAGGTTCTTCATTAAGGAGAAGTTGGATCGTGGACTACTGGAGCTAGGCCACGTTCCAACCAAGGATCAGGTAGCAGACGGACTGACCAAGAGACTTAGCTCTGTGAGCACGATTAGAGGATGTGACAAGATGTGCTTAGTGAATATCTTTCGTCCACCTTGAGGGAGAGTGTTGGTATATTTGGTATTAGAATAATGATATTGGAATATCATGTTAGTATATTTAGTATGTCAGAATATACCACAGGATATTCCACAGAGGGTTTAATATAATGTTGGTAAATTTGGTATTAGAACAAGTATATTGGAATATCCTGCTGGTATATTTGGTATGACAGAATATGCCACAGGATATTCCACAGAAGATTTAATGTAATGAGGAGGATTGTAAGACTATATATAGCCAACAGACTATCAATAAAAAATCATCACAAATATTCAACAATTTTAAAATATAGAAATAAGGAGAAATAATCTGAAAATAGTGCAAGTGAGGACCATAGAGAAAAATACCCTATTGGAGAGAACAAAAATTCGTCAAAACAAAAAAGCTTGGGGAAAAGAGACTTACTAGAGATATCAACAAGCATGAGAATGATAGAAGTCAATCGCAGGCTTCGGGATGTTTGAACCTTGGAAACGAGAGAAAGAAAAGAGAGAGGGGTAGTCGGTAAGAGAAAGGGTGACCGAGAGAGATTTACCTAATGGTTTCTGGTTAGACCTATCAATGGTAACCAACTATATTGCACGAATATGGAGACAGACAAGGACACGATACGAGCATTTTGAAATAGGTATAGTGTAATCATCCATGTTGCATGAATACAAACACGAATACGGTACAGACACGATATGGAAATGGACACCATTTTTTCGTGTCTGTTAAACATAGGTAACCGATAATCCGACCCGAATATTCGCTAAATTTCGGGTTTGGTTGTAAAAAAACAAAACCCCAAAGAATTTTGGGTCGGGTCCGGGTACAACATCTTAAACTCGAATAGGTTTCAGGTCTGATTCAGATTTAATTAAATAACAACTACGTTCCAAATATTCACAAATGGGTATGAATGTCCAGCAGCTAGCTGCCAAAGAGTTGAAAGTTTCTTATTGGGAGGTTTTGAGATCAAACTACCATGTCCTCACTTGTAAAGTGTTTTTTATTTTCAATAGACTATCCGATATTCCGATTTAGTCGGGTTCGGATTCTAAAATAAAATAAGAACCCAAATAGAAAATGGGTTGAGTTCGGTTCTGGTAGAGATTTAAAAACCAAATGGATATTGGATAGGATTCAGATTTTACATAAATCTAACCCGAACCCGACCCGTTGACAGCCCTACTTCTGGTAGTGCTCCATGGAGTTGGAGATGAAGATGGGATACAATGGGTTATGACAGACAAATAGGGAAAAGGAACCGGAAGGGAGAAGGATGTTATTTTCTTTCAAATTCTCTATTATATGTATTAATTATTAGTAATATCTAGGACTTTTAAGTTATTTGGCATGGGCCAGATTTCAAACTCACAAAATAACTTGGACCATACTAAATTTAAGTCAAGGGCCAAGGCGCTTGAGGCGGCTTGAGCCAGCGGCCTCCCGTTCCAAGGAAGTTCCTCAGGATCTCAATGCCTAAATACTAGTTGCCTAGGTGTCACGGAATCCGAAACACCTAGGTGGACGCCTTTAGCAACTACGTTTGAGGATAATGTACATTATCTTTTGGCTATAATGAATAACCTCTTCGTCAAATATTTTAGGAAACTAGAAGAAGTGGAGAAGGGTTGTTTCAGACGAATCTACATTTAAGAAAAGCCTAGGATTAGGAACAGTGAGAAGTTATTGTTTTCTGGCTAACATCTCCAGAATCCATACGTGCAATTACTTGGTAATGGGAGAAGTGGAAGAAGGCGAAGTAAGTTTAAGTATGTTATATTTCTAATGTGTCTAATTATTCAGGACAATATTGTCTCAAAACCATAAAGATGAAGTCTTCCAAGAGACCTGTGATTAAAACACAGAATATGGTCTGAACCCTAAGTCTCCATCACCTACCTTACAGGTATGTGAACCAATCTTAAATGCAGACAAGAAATGTTTAGTTTTGTAATTTTTAAGGCATTTTATTTCGGTTCATATCTTAGTATTTTACTACTACTGCTACTTAATCCTCTTTGGTTCAAACTTCAAAGAACAAGCATAATGGATCTGTATTTGCTATGATGGCAAAACATCAACTCATCAAAAGTCGTTGAAACTTGTCAGATAATAGCCATTCGTAAAATATAATGATGCATATCTTCAAAGCCCATGCAGCAATACGTAGTAATTTACCATGAGGGGCAGAAGAGTGTTGTACAAGAAATATAGACTATTTGTTGCCATGTAGCATATTAGACTATTGATATGATGACTTTTAATTCATGTCATCAACTAGAACATTCTATTTTATTCCTTCTGTGTTTTGAATGTTATCCTTACAACTCAATGTTTCGTGTTCTAGTTTGTATTTTAGAAGGGGCTACGAGTATAACTGACACTGTACATGTAGACCTCTATCTGTTCAGATTGTTCAGTACTATGAGGCAGACTAGCAGCTAGTCAGTCTAGTTGGTCAATTCCCCTTTTTTACTTGCCTTCGAAAGGTGAAATGAAAGTTGTTTGAAGCATTTGAAGCACGATCAACATGAATGGTTGATCAAATCAAGTGAGTATTGATATGGCAATGCCAAGGGCATGGTCCTAAATCTCATACTGGTGCTAATAATGTTTTCTTGGTAGACTAGCTAGAAATCCCTCACCAAGAATAGCCATGTTTTGACTCAGTAAATAAAATGCAATGTGTATAAAAAGAATTAAGGTCATTAGTCACACAAACTATTACTGAAGAGCTCATTAAGAAAGGCATGGAAAATATATTAAGACTCAACTGGACAATAGTGATCGATCCTATATACGGTGTAAAACTAGAAAGGTAGCAAAGCATCTAAAATGTACGGATTATGCATTAAGGTTTAAAATCTTAGGGAGATATGGCGCCATATTGTGATGGAAATCAAACACATATATGAATTCGGCAAGTAAAAAAAAGTAGTGCAACTTGAAATGTACACCGGATTGTAACACATAGATAGATGAAGTGAGAAACGGTAGCAATCTGAAGTGCAAAAAAATCTGAAATATGAGCCTGAGTGTTCCAGCTAGTGGACCTGGATTTTGTATTTGCTGAAAAGGCCCAACCTTTCGAAGCACACAGATGGGAGTCCAGACAAGAAAAAGACGCTCTCGTGAATTAGGAACGAGCCAAAGGTGGCCAATTGAAAGTCGCTAAAATGGGTTATGAGGTACTGCATCACCAAAAAATATAAAGGGAAGGATTAGAATTTAGCCAGTGCAACTCTACAACAAGTTCTTCGATACATAATCAAAAATAAAAATTCTTCTGCTGGCAGCTACGTACAAGCTTTTCGGAAATTAGCAGCCACTTGATGGATTCAGAATTTTCTGAGGGTCTGCTTGGTAACGGTGTTTCACCGGTTCCTGGGTGTTTTTGAACCGACCGTTTATGAAAACCTCTGCTTGTTAATTTTTTTTTGAGGCATGTTTTTGAGGCATTGGTTTTGGTCGACTCAAAAATCTCCCAAAACCGGTGTAATGTAATTTTGGGTGGCTTTATAAACACCCCAAATCGGTGGGTTGTGAGGGGTTTTATTATTTTATTCCATTTTTATTATTTTATTCCATTTATATCCTCACCAAAAATATAAAATTATAACTACTAATACCCTTCCCTATTTAATTCTATTCGTGTAAAAAACTTTCAGAACTACTCGTTAGTGAATTACCAAGCATGAATTAAACTGGTTTAAAAGCCGCTACTCCAAAGCCGGACCCCTCGTAACCGCTCTTAACCGGTACTCTAAAAACACCTCATAACCGCTACCCCTACATTACACCGGTTTGGGGGGGGGGGGGGGGGAATTAACAAGCAGAGATTTTCATAAACGGTCGGTTCAAAAATACCCCAAAACTGGTGAAAACACAGTTACCAAGCAGACTACAAAAAAAAAAAAAAAAAAAAACCTCTAGATCTTGCGGTGAACTCCAAATTATCACTCTGAGGAGTACATAATAGAATTGTCGGTTTGGTAATTCCAATACTGTAGCACCCCGACACAAATCAAGCAGTTTACACAGCACAATCACAGTCGCATGTGATGTTCCTCCAAAAAAAGCTAGTCATCTAACATAATGATCTACATAGCCGATCAAACTACACTGTACACCACCAAAATGAGAGCCGACAGTGATGACATTAATTAAAGGAGTGGACACATGAAAGCCACAAATAAACCCTAGCGAAGTTGATTCAATCACAGATCCGCAGTGGCAGTAGCAGTAGAGAGAGAGAGAGGAGAAGTAAAGAAGGAATTACCAGCCATCCGGATTCTAGAAGAGACGCCATTACAGTGAGAGAAGAGGGAGTAACAGCTACGAGGAGGAGGAAGAAGGAAGTAGAGAATTATAACATCTATATATTATTATTAGGAAGGACAGACTGTCCACATGTGGAGTTTGTTGGATGCTCAATTCTCCAACTGAAAGGATCTCCTGTGTACAGGGCCCACTACGTCGTTTCCCTTCCGGATCCAGCCCACACAACAGATCCGACACCACTGTGGCACTTTGCTTTTCCACGCAAAAACATTTATTTTTTTGTTGCTCTTCCGCTTTTATTTGAAAACTAAATAAAAAAGAGTACAGTTTCCTTTCTCTTTTTTTTTCCTCCCTTGTGATCGTTATCCGAATTTGTACAAAGTGTCCCATTTGACAACTACTTGAGATTTTGTCATTTGTTCGGCATGACAAAATAAAACCGTATGATTTGCACACTACTCGCGTGAGCCATCACCCTCCTCTAGGGTTGCAAATGAGCCAAGCCGTTCGCGAGCTGCTCGAAGCTCGGCTCGATAAAAGCTCGTTTGAGCTCGGTTCGTTTAGTAAACAAGCTGAGCTCAAACTTCATTTTCGAGCTCGTTTAATAAACGAGCCAAGCTCAAGCTTAGAAGTACTCAGCTCATTTGAGCTCGCGAGCTGGCTCGTTGATGAGCTTGCGAGCTAGCTCGTTTAGAAGCTCGTTTAGGAGCTTGTTTAGAAGTTCGTTTGTTCTTTGTTGAATTCTAAATATATGTATATTTGTGTGCATTATATATTTATATGTCAATAATTGATATTAAGGAACTTTTTTATTTAATTTTTTTAAATAAATTGTTAATATTACATGTACTTGAATTCAAACATAACTAAATTGAAATCGAGCTCGTTAAGCTTGAAATCAAACTTAATGAGCTTAAAATAAACTTGAGCGAGCTTGAAACCAAGCTTAACGGGCTTGATTTTGAGCTTATCAAGCTTGTTTATCAAGCCAAGCTCGAGCTCAAACAAAGCCAAGCTCAAGCTTAATATAAACAAGTTTGAGCCAAGCTCAAGCTCCAAAAAAAAAAATTATCAAGCTCGAGCTCGAGCTCGAACTCGAACTCGAGCTTGATTAATTCTAGTCAAGCCAAGCTCAAGCTTACAAAAGCTTGGTTCGGCTTGGCTCGTCTGCAGCCCTACCCTCCTCCCTCCTCCCTCTTGTTCAGTCCTTCGTTGTCTCAAGTCCCCTCCGAGTACTGCACCAGCCGTATAGTACACTGAATGAGAAAAGAGGATGTTGGTGCATGCTTTCGTATGAGCCAGAGTTGAACTCTTCTATGAAATTTGTACAATCTCCATTATTTAAGATTTCGTCTAAAATATCACATATCCTACCTCATACTATTTCCTGTTAATCTTAAGGCTATATTTAATTGGGCATTAAAATATTTTCATCACAATTTTTTTAACAATTATAGTTTTGGATAGCTTATATTTTCCATGAATTTATTTTACAAAAACTATTATTTTTCATATTTTCTTCCAAAATGTGGAAAATAAAACAAGCCCACTCAATAGAAAAATATCATTTTTCATAGCAAATATTTTTTTTTGAAAAAATGATGACAATTACACACCCAAATTAAGTTCTCCCTAAAATAAAAAAAATCAAAATTCCGTAAAAAAAAATTTCGTAATAAAATAATTCAATATAATTAATTTATTTTTTACTTATTTTTCATATTACAATCAAACACACCCTAAGAAACAATACACACCCTAAGAAACAATGTACCACGATCGGTGTACTTTCCATTATCAAAGTTCCGCTAAACAAACTGTCATATTTATTTTCACCCCAGCGACAACATCCAGAATAACCATCAATGTATAAACCGAACATACATCCAAAGCAATAGCTAAATCATCCAAATTCTATTGATGTGAAAACTCGCCATATTATTAAGCAAAGGGAAAAAAATCCAGAGTTGGTTATACTATCATTCTGTTGAAACGTCAACAAAGAAATTTAAAAAGCAAGTACCACCAACCGGTCATTGTCTGTACCACACATTCACTTGTTTCAGAAATTGACTGCAAAAATTTGACAAAATCAAACAGAAGTCGCGCGCCAGGAATACACAATTATTGGAAACAACCAAGAATCCAGCGAAATTAAATGCCACGCCAAACATTGGAAGCTACTTCTCCCTTGCACTCATTCTTTCTTTCCAATCCCATGAGACATGTTGTAGATTCCGCGTCCCTAGTTTAAAAAAAAAGGCGTTATTTTAGCGGCAAAATAATCCAGAATACGAAAGATGCAATGTGCATTAGAAGAACGCTCACGATGAGAAACAAGGAAGAGCCTGCCAATGCAAGAGGGATAGCAACAGATGTTATCTTGTCATAGCGTCCTTTCAGGAAAGTGTGTTTCTGAGTGTTCTGGAAAATTTGTTGATACTTCAGAAGCCTCTCCCTGGGTGTAAAAGGTGCTTCCACAACATCTGTCATCCTGAAACCGAATCAGAAGAAAATGTAATATAATATAATTCCTCGAGCTACAAAGTAGTGAACTCCATTCTCCCTTATATCATGCCATTACACAAATTTCAACATATTAACAACTCTACCTCCTTTGTCAGGAATATATGATTATCTATTCTGTTTGAGGTGGGGGCTGGCGAGGCGGTTACATTTGCAAGAAGAAAAAAAAACTTAAGCAGAGCAGAACAAAAAAATAGTAAGTATGAATGTGTGCTCTTCCTTTCTATAAGCACAAGACTGAACCACCACCAAGAAACAACCCGAATGTCCTTCAATAAGAGGCTGCAGACTCTTTGGATGTAATGGCAGTCAATTTCATATATTGAGTTACTAGAGATTTAGGTCCATCTCATTTAATGACTTGAGGATAGCCAACTTTCAAGTATTAGAGATATTTCTCATTATTTCCTAGTGTCTGCATTTCAGAGAATTGCTAGAAGCCTAGAACCTGTTGGATTACATACTAAAATCCTGCATCAACGGGGAGACATGATGGGGATCATACACTTAAACGAGCCAAAATTTGAGTAGAAGACTTGCTCTTCTTTGCCAAAAGAAAACTCGGATCAAAAGTATTATATAATTTGTTACGAAGGTCAATAAAATAAGTCAAGTTATTTGAGAACTGCATATTTAAGAGTAAATGAACGAAAGAATAAGATCTATAAAGACATATCAATTACCTAGGGTTTTCTCCATCAAAATTGAGCAATCTTGTAATATTAACCCCCCACAATTATTAAAAAGTGCACTAGTTTTTATTTGTTAGAAAATAGGTAAAGTAATAATACTAACTAGTGTGGTATGTCACCCACGCACGATATTCTTCCTAATAAAAATACTTATATCCACTAGGGATCTGACACTAAAAATAACACATGTATCCAATATCCAAGTGTCCAACATATGCTTGGACCTAGCTCATTTTATTCATTTAAAGATATGCATAAGATGAAGAGTATTACGTCTCAACCTCCACACCTTAACACATACACAAGTTTCTCCAAACCTTGTTCATTATTTATTATTTGGGTTCTTAAATATAAAACAACAAATTTAAAAAGTCTATAAATGTAAGTGTAAATATTTAATAATTACAAGTAAATACATATATTCTTCCTCCGTATCTCTATTCAGGGCTCATGATCAAGTTTTAACCTAAGATCGATGAGTATACCATCTTCACTATTCGTAAGTTGCCACACCCCATGTCCACGTTAACCTTTTTGTGTTAAAAAAATCATAAATGAATATAGTCATCCCAAAGTAAACATAGCAGGAAACAGACACCATATAATCAAACTGCACATGGCCAATTCAACAAAGATAAAGTTCTGATGAAGCACAAGCTATTAATCATACAAAGAAGCAGAAAGACCATATTAATTATTAAACACTTAAGAACGAGTAGACGACTTCTTCATATTTTCCTAAAATAAATGAAAACCAACAACTCTTCTAGCACAGTATAGTTGGCATAGTTGAAAGCCTGACGGAAGACAGATCTATCATATAAAGGATGTCCCATCAAAATATACAAAATGGAACACTGATAGAAAAGAGTCCATGGATAAATTAACCAAAAATTACGAGTGGGTGTCAAATCGTAAATTTCCCAAGTCAGCTATAGTATAGACTGCTCCAATCAAAATATTATCCATCTAAGCTGGTGCCAGAACCTAGCCAAAGCAAATAGGTAACCTTGAGATATTAAGAGCAACCAATTAATAAAAATATGTATGATTTTACAGTTTAAGCACAAGCAGCTAGGGATGATAGTACCATTATTACGACTTTGGATAAAGATGGTGCCATGTCCATAGTGTGTAGTGCCAGTATCGGACATGACAGACTCCACAAAACGCACTAGGATATGTCAAAAACTGTGATGTGTCCATGTAACAGTGTTTGTATCATGTAGTATATGTGTCCATGGAACGTACTTAACAAAACCTAGTGCAAATCATTTTTTAAAGTTTCTAATTGACCCACTTTTATTCATCTAAAACATAGAAAATAGAACAATTATTACAATTTTGGATAAAGATGTACATATTGACAACCTAGGAAGCATGCACACTCAAATAAAGATGGTGCCATGTCCATGGTGCGTCGTCTCAATATTGGACATGACAGACTCCAAAAAATGCACTAGGAAATGTCAAAAACTGTGATGTGTCCATGTCATGTCCATGTCACTATGTTTGTATCATGTAGTATGTGTAATGCCCCGCTCCTTGCGGTGGCATTGTGTTGGCTTGTTGGCTTGAATGGCCTAGTTGGACTTGGATTAATGCAGATGAATCATTTCAGTAATCTATATGATCGGGACAAAAAGACAATCCGTCAAATGTTCGTGGTTTTGAGCATGCTTTCATTTATCTCTACCAAGGTTGTAAAAGGCGCTAGGTGGACGGCCACAACAAATATTATAGTATTTCAAATTAATAAGTTGAGTGTTTATTCTTTAGATTCTTTAATTTACAATAATAAACTCAAGCATATTGAAAAATATACAATAAATATCCAATATTCAAGTGTTTGGATACATGATATTTTGTATCTTGGAAGTGACCAAATTCACACTTTTATTTAAAGGTCTAAATATGAAGGAGGTAGGAAAGTGAAAAGTGCATTATAATAATAATAACAAAAACTAATTTATTATATAACTAAATTGGTAATTATATATTAATACAAATTATTTGAATTTCTTAATCTAAGTTTTAACAATTAATATAGTAAAATATTTTATTAACTAACTATATATATTAAATAATATTAGTATTGTGCATTAGCGGTTACTTATTTTATTTATTAATTACCTTAATTATTTAAGATTAACAAGCATTATAAAGTTTTTGGCACCAATGTTGCATGAACATAGATAGGACACAACACAATAATGACACGATGACACGAACACGATACATAATTTGTCCTTTTCCTATTATATTTTGTGGTGTCCGTGGTGTGCCAGATACGTTTTTGGTATGTGTCCGAAGACGGCCTGAATTTTTTTGAGTGTTTGGGCTTCCTAGCTAATTATTTAACTTATTAGATATTAATATTTAGCTACATTGATAATTAAGTACTACTGCTAATTATTTAACCTATTAGAAACTAATACTTAGTATTAACAAAATTGATAACCTTAATTAAATAAGAAAGAAAAATATATACAACTTGCCACTTCAGCCCACATCCCAACAAAAAAAAAGGATTGGGGAGCCCTCCTTTTTCAATTGGCATTCGCTCGACAGGATGTCATAAGCAATTATGACTCTAGTTCTTATCTGCAAATCCAATTTCATCCAAACACTCACAAAATCTGGATAGTGAAGCACTTTCAATCTTCACTTTCATACATCGAAATAGCCCTTAGAAAGAAGGTATCGTGTCAACATCAGGGCCAGCCATGGGTAAGCCCGACAAGACTTCGGGCTTGGGCAACACCCCCGTCCATAGGGCAACACCCCAAGGCCGGCCCCAAGCCACCCCACCCCAAACTCAACTTTAGAGATGCTCAACATTGTTCTTCTTAGGGCCGGCCAGCCCAAACCCAACTTAAACCTATATTTATAGTAGTTCCGGCTAGGGCTAGGGCAACCCAAACCTCCGGGACGGCCCTGGTCGGCATCACCTGGCGCAAGACATGTATCAAACACGAGACAGACAACAAAGTGCAGTAGCACGTCCCGAAACCGGCAGCATGTCCGGATGGCGGATCCCCGTGTCCACATCGTGTCGTGTTTGTATACATGCAACATAGTTGACATCTCGGATAGCAAACGGTTTATACTGACCGCAGAATTGGCAGTAGCATCGAAACAACGATGATGACATAACAATAAAAATAACTATTATCAGTCAATTCCGGATCTAAACAAAAAAGAAAAACTAAATTAGTTTTGGTAGTCAAATAATCATACGAAATAAAACAATACCCCAAATATCCACTTGCTCGTTCAGATCCGCAGATCCGGGAAGTATGACTGCCAAAGAACTCAGTTCAATTCTTATTATTTCAAAGGAGAACAACTTAATAGTTTCTTGCAATCATTATTAAAAAAAAATCTTAAAAAAAATATACGATTGAATCGTGAAATGGAAACCCTAGAATGAAGACGATGGTATATTGATCGTAGATTTAAGATCGAATGGTCAGGATTTAAAGTAGTAACCTGACGATCTACTGTTGGGAGAAGAAGCGCTGGCGATAGCGGAGATTGAGGCGGAGGGAGGCTGAGAACAATTAATAGGAAATAATGAGAATGAAGGAGAGAGAAGAAAAATGGGAAGAGTGTTGAAATTTATATGTAAATTGCAATCGAGAGACCGAACATTCTGGATTTTCACTTCGAACCCAATTGGGTCCGCTCCGGCCCAACTTTCTCCAACGGAAGCCCACGCTGACCCAACCCAAGGGCCTAGGTTGGACCAAAATGGTTAGAACAACATTAGTAGTTGGGACTCTCAAATACAATTTGGGGCATAAAATTTCACAAAAATAAAAATAAATGTAGAATGGGTTGAATTTGTATGAGAATAGTAGAAAATAATACAGTGAGCTCTGGTCCCAAAGATTGTGTGGTCAAAAATTGATGTAGGAAAAAAATAATATAAAGTCTAGAATCTAGAAAGTTGGGCTCCAAATTGGGACTTACTATTCTACAAAATGAGTTTCTACAATCTAGAATCTAGAAATTGGGAGGCACAACCCTTAGCACCTATGGGTGGGTTGGGACCGAAATTGTAGAAATTGGGACTAGGAATAAGACTTACTATTCTACAAAATGAGCTCCTACATTCTAAATCTAGAATCTAGAAAATGGGATGGGCCTTACTAATGATGCTCTTAGGTCTCGTTTGGTTCGCGGAATGAAAGGAAAATGAAATCAATTCCTTGACATTTTCTTTCCTTTGGAAAATTATAATTCCCATTAATTTTTCTTTCTGATGTTTGGAAATGCCAAGAAATTTAGAAAGGAAAGTGAATACTTCAATGTGGAAAAGTGATTCCTTACTTGGATGGATGGAATCATTTTTTCTCCTAATTTTTCTTCTATTGAGAATCACTTTCCTTTCCTCCTTAATTCCTTCAGCACCCAAACATAGGAAAGTAAACTTTTTTTTTTTCAACCCGTCGGCAAACCAAACGAGGCCTTAGAGGAACTCCGTGTAAAGCCCTTCTTTGCCAAAAAAAAAAAAGAAGGCTATATTCAACACAGAAGCTCCGTGTGTACTATTTCTAGTCTCAAATGTTGCCTGCAAATCTCTACCATGCACTAGTGTGGTTTCCGTTCATTTTTTTGAAAGAATTTAATTCCCAATATTTTGCCATTTTCGTCGTATAAAACTTTAATACTCGAAAACAATCAACACCCAACTCTTGAGGAGAATGAATTGGAGTATTTGACGTTTATTGTATTTAATTATTAATTGGTCTGGGACTGCGTTTCAAAATAAATAAGCGGATGTACCGTAAGCAATCCCAAACCCAGCCTAAATAATAGTGTTCTACCATGGCAATACCATGGGAAGAAACTAAGTATCGACCAAATCATTTACTGATTCCGACGAATTTCTGAGATGATCAAATCACAACAATGTCACGTCGTTGAGTGTACACACAACTGATTTTCAATTTGAACTACCTCTCAGTTGGTATAAAAACGAAATTTAATTAGTATGATCAAATTGTTAAATTAATGAAACAATGAATCAGCTATAGCTGTGTAACACAGATACAACACAACCCTCAAAAGCAAACACATACACATAAGTTGCTCCCTAGTCTCAGATGGCTGTCTTCGTTCTTGATCCTCCAAGAAAGACTTTTCTCACTTTCTCAGCATCTGCTTCTCGCATATCAAAATCCTCATGTTCGAATATTGGCCTTCAGATGTGTCACGAAGATCAACTCTCCATCCCATGGCCTCTGTAATTTCTTTCATCTCCTCAACGATAGGCCGGGAATCACGAATGTAAGCACGACCTCCAGGCCTAAGTATGCGATCCATTTCCAGCAAAATGACTGAGATGTTGCACCTGATTGTCAAACCGACGAGAGCAATGAGACAATTTTGTTCATGATTGATTAAACAGATACGAATAATTTGGAACATTATGTGCAAATCCACAACGAAAATTTACTTTAGCACCAAAAGTGTTTAGTAACAAACAGGTTACAGGTTACAGGCCAGGCATGGGATCGCTAATCATGGCTGTTCAACTTATTTTTAAAAAAAGCAGTTGCAAAAGGTCTTTGGTCACAGCTGCTTATCAAAAAACTCTTGGAGAGCTAGTTCAAATTAGGGCAGGTTTGTTTTTATAATATGAAGATTAGGTCAGCCATTAATAAGAGTCAATGCCCTGGGCTACTAGCACCAAAAAAAACCTCACATTTAGTTATTGTTTGGACTGGAATTTGAATCCACGTCTACTCCTCTCCTCCCTTACTACCACTAGACCAGCCCCTTGGGGCAGGTTGGTTTTGAAAGGAGCTGGGAAGCTGTTGTCAAAAGCTTGTTCTGCTGCCACTTTTTGAAAAGTGGCAACAATGACAAACCAAGACTTTGTAGTGCATGGAGGAACTGAAAAGATGTGCAAATAATGAAAGCGGTCTTAACCCCACCATTCTGGATTGCTTCGCCTGAGTTAGAGGACTATGGCATCCAACTATGTTGCATGGACATGGATACGATACGACACCGTATGGACATGTGTTGCTAGTATCTTACCATACACAGTTACACACTACGATAAGATATACTATCATTTTGTTACATGTCAATAGGTTAATCGGGTAGCACCAATTAATCTAATACAATACATACAGGCTCATAGATAGTATCGATTTTTTACTTGAGTCATGTAAGGCACACATAAGTGTCTGGGCTATGGAACTTGATGGACCTATAAAAATTAACAAATAAAAAAATTATGAGAAAACTGTACTAAATCATTTTCCTATATGGATTTGGAAGTATAGAACTGAACGCCTAGAGTTATTGTATCATACATGATACGTGTTACACGATACACAAAAAAATCGATACACGATACGTATTGGGAGAGAGCAACCTAGTAAGGACACGACAAGGCAGAAGATACCTATCTGGGTGTGTCCTAGTATATCTTGGAGTGTCCAGGTTGTATCAAATACATGCGATATGGCCCACATTTTTCGAGTGTCCGTGCTTCCGCCAATATGACAAGAGTCACAAGACCTGGTCGGTATGTTTCCAACTTAACTTAACCTCCTTCAGTGTAAGAGGACCAAAATCATATCTAAAAGCTAGTGCAAATGCAAATTTATAGAAAGCTAGTGCAATTGCAAATTTCTTTTTACGAAGAGGTATATCACCTTTTCTGCTCTCGCGAGAAGAGACCAGCTGCATGCAAGAGATCATACGTTCTTGGATACGTGTCAAATGGCTCACACCTGTAGTGGGAAAAAAGAAAGTAGTGAGTTTCTACCTTTATGAGAGAGTTGATATGACTATAGAGGAACCTGAAGGAAGGGGGAGATAAGATCAATGGACTTCTTAAAAGTGAAGGAAAAGTAATATGTATGATCCTCGTATGCTCTAGGTAATACTTTCAGGATAGGTTACAGTGAAGATTCAACATTATTTGGGAGAATTCATAAATGTAATAAGCTACAAAACTGAACTATAGTGCACAAGTTGAAACAACCAGAAGATAAAATTGGCACGTATTAAATCAACAAGCTTTCTATCCCAAGATTTTTTTTTTTCTGTTATCAGAGTTGATACTAAGTTAACTAGCTATAACAGTCATGAGATTTCGACTCATGCAAGCTATAAATTCCAGTGGTTTCCCAAACGCATGTCTGTCTTCTGATTGAACTGCAAAGTATTACTGGCGTGACCCACAAAAAATTACCAGGTCTTATGACAATCCAAGTGAAATGCATATATGGTAAGTTCAGTTACCCGACTTAAAAGAAGGAAGAAAAGGAAAGAAAAGGTTCTCAGTTTAATAAGAGGACATGGGCGTAACAAGTAGTACCAGTCATGGCTTACTCCTATGAGACCGCGATCATATATTACAGGAAGAGTGTTTGGCCCACTAACAGGGACAACATTCATCACCCAGCTATTCATTTGTTGATTGATTAGTGCAGCTGCAAACCTGCAAACAAAAAGATGCTATCAAGATGCAACGCTGGCATACTAAAACCATCAAGCAAAAAAGAAATGACAATTGCCATGAAGATGCATTCTATACAACAAAATAACACTATCCAAATCACGACTGTCTAGAAAGAATAATCCCTATGTATCTAACTGATAGTATCATAACTTTATTTGGTACAACAACAACAACAAAGTCTTTATCCCAAATTTCTGAGGTCGGCTGTTTGAATACTCTTCTTCCATTTGGCTCTGTTAAGGGCCATGTCCTATGTAACCCTAACAAGATCCCTAACCTTCTTTAATACTTCAAACCAGCGATGACTTACTCCAAATAAAGTAAAGTTAAAATGAAAACAAAAATGTTAACACGAGACGAGAGAAAAAAAATCAAAACAGAGGAAAAGAAAAAATAGTCATCCTGTAAAATAATATAAAGAACAATCTGCTCAACCAAATAAAGCTAAGGAAAGGCTCCCTTCTTCTAAACTCCTATATACAGAGCTATGATCTAAAGAATTATATTGAACTCATCAACTCGTGTATTCATGGCACAATTAAATGTCAGTAGTTGATCTCAGAAACTACCAAAACAGACTATACTGACCCCGTGGAATGAAGAGTACAGAATTTTTTGTTCATAACATACAAATGCCTAAAAGCCAATGTAGAACATTTTGGAAATTTCTTGCTCGTGCAAGAAGTGATCACAAAATGGCAAATCAAATCTATGCTTTGGGAATATAATCTTCTTTGTTAGCTTGAATTCCGATTCCAGCAACTGTTGGAATCCATTAATTAACTCAAGGATCACGGATTGCAATTTCAATGCCATGCATTCTGTTAGCTTGAATTGGAACCTCTGGAATTCCGAGAATCCAATTGCATGTGTTTTCAGGAAGAGGACTTCAAATCGAAGTTTGCAGTACGGTCGTTACCGATCCGATACAGTTGATACTTATACGGTTTGGCATGTCCTGAACCGATGCCGACCGCTACTGATATACCGGTCAATATTGACGATATGGGTTTCTTTCCCGGCCAATCCGGTAGAAAAAATAAAAAATGAATGAAAAAGACTAATCAACAAGGATGTAAACGCATAGTAAGGTTGTAAAAACATGTAAATGAAGAAATTTATTTATCGCAGGTAAAAAAATCAGTAAGAGTAACAATTATTTCATTCAATTTTAAAAATTTTAAGAAACACAACACATGAAATACTTAAAATTGTGCCTAAATGTATCAAAAAAAAAAATTTCTAAATTTTTAATAATTTATTAATAATTATTTGTTTTCCAATATCAAAATATCCGATACTCCAATCCAAAACTGCCCATACCACCAATCCAGATACTAATAGGAAGGGTCTGCTACCGATTCCGATATAGATAGTGCAAACCTTGCTTCAAATCCCATGTGATTGGTTAGCTTGAACTTGTATCCAATTTCCAGAAAGATGGCCTTTTCATCATACTTGGTCATATGTCAGTCAAATGACTGACTGGAAATTCTTGGAATTGCAATTCACTCATTTTATGAGTTAATTCTGACTCTAGATTTTCTTATACAAAAGCTGGAATAGAGGTCTAAAATGAGTTCTAATTCCTGAATTAATCCTAACCATACAACATGAATTGCTTCAATTCCTGAATTGGGTTCCAGCAATTAGAATTCAACCAAATCAAATAGGCCCTATGAAGCAAATAGCAAAAAGACGAAGACAGGAAGCAATATTCGTATAATGGATATAGACAAGTTCTTCTCCCTTATATTTCTATAAAATATAGGGGGACACAAGGACACATGTAAAATGAGATATCACATGTAAAAAGCACACAGTACAGACAGGTTGAAACAATGATTGCAACATAAAGCTTTCACTCTGTCCAAGCTGAATTAAAATACTTTCAAGCCTGAAAATTACATAAATAATTTCCACTCTGTTCAAGCTAAAGCTAGATCCCACTATAAGATATACCGGCTCAATTGCCTTATCCTAAACACTAAACAAATACCTCCAGATAACCTAACAATTAATCCTATTAGATATTCTTACTACATGGATAGTCAATTTACAAGCGTTACTGTTTGATGTCAGAATAATCAAACTTTTAAATTTGTAGAAGATTACAAAGAATCTCACGAAGGATGATTTACAATATAATTTCTACAAGAAATATATTCCGGGGAAGTGTGCCAATGGAGGTCCACAAGAAATATATTCCGGGGAAGTGTGCCAATGTCAGAATAATCAAACTTTTAAATTTGTAGAAGATTACAAAGAATCTCACGAAGGATGATTTACAATATAATTTCCACAAGAAATATATTCCGGAGAAGTGTGCCAATGGAGGTCCGTTCCGCACGTGACTACTTTACTTTGTTGACAACCCCATAACAAGACACGGGCTTTCTTCTGTCTTACGTAGTCTTCTGGCTTAACGCTTGATGTAATGTTGGACGTAGCTGGCGGCGTGGCCTGCAGGGTATAGAAGCTTGGTTTGGCTTAAGAAGTCTTGGAGGGATCGGGGACACTCAAGACCGATCCTTTTCTTACAGCGAAACTCTCTAAAAAGGGTCGGAAATGCTTGGGGCCGGCTTTTGGATCAGCAACACTTGGATGTTTGGGAGCCGTCGGGGACACTTGGGACCGATGTTCTTCAAAAAAAACTGAAAGAAAGGTAGCGTAGCATGGGACATAGCCGAGGAACCCAAGGAACTAATGAGAAGCCAAAAGGCTAATGGAGTAGCACATAGCGTAGCCTTAGAGACCTTCTGCGGGAAAGCTTATAGCAAACGTGGCTTCAGAGAGATCATGGTCGCTTGGGACTAATCTCTTCGTTACAGTTGAATGGCTACGAGTTGAGAGGCTTACATGGATGACCCAAGGAATGACCATGGGGATCTCTCCTTTGAATGCGTAGGGTGAGCTTTGGAAAGAAGACTTTTAGAGCCAGCGATGTGCTCTACCAAGTGGTCTCTATCTAAAAGAAAAGTGTGCATTGTTCCAACACAAGAATGGATCTTTATAGTAGTACTAGGGGCATAAATGTCCCATGAAATTTTGTTGGGGGATAACTGCTATTTTAGCACCCATATAGCGGTGCTAAAGCCCTTCAGCGGGGCTAGCTCGTAGGCTCCCCGCTTTTATGGGGAGTTATCCCCTATTAAGTGGCAATAACAGCCCACTAACCTAGTGGTGTTGTTAGCCCCAAAAATGGTAAGTTGACTAAAATCATGTTCGTGGAATAGGACATGTAACCGCTATCTACTCAGTAGAGTTAGCATAGATAGCTCAGTAGAGTTAGCGTCTTGTGACATTGGATGGTCATATGGAGAGGCTATGCCTACAAAGAGGCTAGCCTCGTTGGCTTAGAAGCTCGCTTGAACAGCGGAGCTAGCAAACAACGGAGATAGTTGTCTTGGCTTAAAACTCAGAAGCTCGTTTAAATAGCAAGGCTAGCCCGTTTAGTCAATTTGGCTTGTAAACTCGCATGTGTGGCGGACCTAGTCGTGTTGGTTGAAAACTTGTCTGAATATCGAAGCTAAAGTTGAAAGCTCGCCTCTACAAGAAAGCTAATAGCTTGCTTCGAGCCATTTAGGCTTAACGAACTTTGAGTGCATGGCAAAGCTATCCTATCTTAGGCCTCCTCCTTTTCGTGCTGGGATGTTGGGCTTGGCTACTATATTTATGGGAGCAAGTCATGAAATCCTTCTTTAGCCCAGACGATAAAAGGTTTGTTGTTTTCTTTTTAAGTGTCGACAATTACCTAAACACTTCTAGGGGAGACATTATGAAACTGATTTCTCTCGTTTATCCTTCCTTCCTCAAGCTTTCTCATAGACTATTAAACATCGAGTATCAGTGTATCACCCTCAGCTTCAGCTTATCCATGTGTCTTCTTCATTGTGATATAAGGGTGCAAATAAATTATTCATGACATCCAGATTAATATACTGCACAAATATTCTGTCCGAGAACCCTTAACTGCTTGAAAATTATGATGCACATCCGCTTACTGGAGAAGCTGCATCCATGAAAAAATACCGGACATGCAGACATAGTGATACTTGACGAATATGTGCCAGATGAGAATCTTAAGTATTCCAAATTATAAAAGAGAAATATTGAGTCGCACCCCACTTGATTTACCCTTATTTAAGGTGCACCCCACCACTTTACCATAATGCAAGGCACCCCCCACTTTTGACGGTTTCCGTCAGTAACTGACGGTCAAAGGGTTTGACTATTTTTTTTTGGACCAAAATACCCCCGTCTTCCCAAGCCCTTCCCCTTCCCAAGCCGATCCCCCACCCTCCGCCACCACCAGCCCCTCCCCGACCGCCGCCCCCTCCCCCGACCGCCGCAGCCCCCCTCTCCGCTCCCCCCCCCCCCCCCCCATCACCAACACCACCACCATCACCAACACGCGGTCGGTAAGAGGGGGGTGGCAGCGGCGAGGTCGGGCGGGGGCGTCGGCGAGGTCGGGGGTGCAGTGGCGAGAGACACGGGGAAGAAGACAACACGGGGGTATTTTTGTCAAAAAAATTAAGTTAACCCAGTTGACCGTCCAATATGGACGGAATCCGTCAAAAATGGGGGGTGCCTTGCATTATGGTAAAGTGGTGGAGTGCACCTTAAATAAGGGTAAATAAAGTAGGGTGCCACTCAAAATTACTATTCCACACATATTCATTCATGCGTTAGATTTTAGGTAACATTAAGCATGTCTGGAATCATTAGTTTGATAAATCCATATAGTGATATAATCAGATAATAATAGTTCAATCAGGTAGCAAACTCGAGAGGTAAAGCAAATTTGAATAGATATTCATTGTTGTCATGTCGAGACATTGATATTGGACAACTGATGAAATCCTACTCTGGCTTAACTTATAACATGTGATTGGTTCCTTTTCTTGTTGTTCCCTATCTTTATTCTATTGCACTTATTATGATTAGCTCCTGTATCGGGTAGTTTGAAATTCCTCTATAGTAACCTATTACATCTTAAGGCCTTTCGCTAACACTTCAGGGGTCACATGCAAGAAAAAGGATAACTTACCCTCCATATCCAGCCCTCATATCCATGACATTTCGCATTCTCAATGTTTTCCACCGGAAAACACGCACATAACCTTCAACAACCTCATTCCAAAATTTTAGTTCTGCATTGAAGAGTTCATTTTTAGATATATAAGCATCCATCTCTACACCCTGGAGCCTCTTTGGTGGCTCTTGCAAACGAGCAGGCCATGCTGTAAGGTTTGCTCCATCTCCACTCTCGGGAAGTCGGCTGATGCATGCTTTAAGGTTAACATACCTGCAGAAATCACAAGAAACCTATAAACAAGGTAAGGGAGTTAAATACACCATATTGAAAACTTCACACAAAACTGCAGAAAGCAAGTATAGTGAAGATATTGACAACAAGGCATAGTCATGATTAATGTCTCTTTTAACTTTTGGTTAACATATTCATTGCACAATGCATACTACAAGCAAACTACAGAATCCGGGCAGTATCTTATGATTGGCTAATCATGATGGCACAAGATATGTTTCCCTGGGTTTTACATGAACTGTTGCATGAATATCAGGAAAATACACAAGTCAAACTAAAAGTTAAAGAGTCTTGTTAAATGTTACAGAGGACATATTCAGACTATTTTTAGTGGAAAACATTCTTTGTTAAAGTTATAGAGGAGATAGCCCTTAATCGAGATGAACGGAAGAAGAGGATCAAAATAGCCAAACCAAAAAATTTGGGATAAAGGCTCTCTTGTTGTATAATGATCAAGTAAAAGGAAAAAAGTCGAGTACCTAACAAGAGTACAAGAACCTACAATTAAGACAAATTTGCACTCCGTATACATGATTACTTAGAAGCTGGCATACTTCAAGAAGAGCTTTTACAGTCCTTTTATCTTTTGAGCACTACTAAACCTTTCTTTTTCATTGTGCAACACGTTAGGATGAAAGGTCATGCACATACCAAACACTATTTGGGTCATCCTTGGCATCACATAGTGGAGGCTGGACTCCAGAATCACGGTTCATATAGCATGTGCTGTTTAAAGGCTTCCGCCATATTGCAATATATCCCTCCTTCTTTACAAGTTCCCAACAAATTCGAGTTGTAAGGTCCTCCATCTCTAAATTGAAATACACTTGTTAGCATCACATACTACAAGAGGAAAAAAAAACTTTATTAAGAACTGAATTCTTTAGGGGCTCTAGTGAGTAGTGACTAAAAAGAAATATGTTTGTATTAGCATGTTGCATCTTTACACAAAGATGAACATGACATCTACACAATGTGAATAGTTTTCGAGTTCTAGACGACCTTTCTGAAGTTTGACTAGAACAACAACTACATTGGGTTCATTGTGCATCATCATCATATCCATTGGAACCTTCTTCCACCGGAATGGGTTCCACTATGAAGTACAAGAAAGCTTACTAAAAAGAATTGATGAAACTATTAAGTCCGTTTGTCAGCCTGAAGTCAACCCTCTATGTTGTGCCAAATTTCTAGACAAAATAGCAATGAGTAAGAGAAGCCTCATAAAACTTAGAAAAACCAGTTGTCATAAACCCTAGCCCAAGCAGCCTCCTCTATCGCACCTGCAGGCTCTCGCAGCCGAACCCGGTCCAACGTCCCCGACCCGGTGAGTGCAATCGATAACTTTTTATCTCTTGCTAGGTAGTGTGCCGCATAATCTGTAGTGCCCCGTCCCGCTCAGTTCAACATGATGAATCAATGGACACAACGGCGTTCAAACTTGGCTATGCAGCGACTAGCTCGAAGTCTCGCTCGGTCGAGAAAACTCCTCGTTCAAGTGGGTGGCTTCAATGAACTCGTCTTTGCTTTGCCCTCGCACTTAATAAAATAGATGTCATGCTTGTTTTCTTACACACAGAGTAGGTATGCTAATAAAATAGACGAACCACATAGCTAAGGGTATAATTCCGTTCTGTATCAGATTTATGTAGAACATGAAAATATTGAACTTGATGTCTAGATAGTACTTCACGTTGGATTTTTAAATTTGCACTCAGTATTTCGATCTACGACTTGGCAAAAGTAGAGTTTTGATATGTTGCCCCATAGACTACCGATTTGTTGTCATGGTCTATACGTTTCCACAGTTTCAATGCTTGCTATAGCATACACGATTTCTACGGTTTCTCGTCTTGTCATATAAAGTATGACACGATTTGTATTACGGCACGGAACACGGTTGGTTCAAGTTAAGCGGGAGGACTATCAAATAGTCGTTCATGGGCCAAAAATCAGAAGTATAGAAGCACGAAAAGTGCTCGGGACCGTTTGTCGTCGAGGCAGTCCCTGGTTTAGGAACTACATAGAGATGGAAAGTTGATGTGAGGAAAGGTTTGAGTCGTACTGTCACTTAGGCCATGCATTTACGTTAAATCTAGATGTTCTCGTAGGTGTGTGGTCATGAACAACTTGTACACAAGGGCGATGTTTCCTCATACGGTATCCCGAGGCCACGGGACCGATCCGACCTAGGAGAAAACACGATATAGCTGAGCTAGTTAAAGCACCTGGTGAGTCGAAAACTTTCAGGGGGCTCGCTACCATGCTAAAAGGATCTCTGTCTCTACCAAGCTATGTCCAAGGTGGCTTATTATGTCAGTGACTTTCATATAGATTGAGCCAGCATGCTAGCACCAATCCGTGAGGATGTCGTAGTTTGAGTCAAGAAGTGGATGCACGGCATGTAACACAACTATTAAGCCTAAGATTTGGCTTATGCAGAGTCACGCGTTATGACACAACAAGTGATGTTATATTTCGATAGCATGACACTAAGTTCCTATATGATAAACTGTATTGTTTCCAATGAACAGTGAAGGCCAAAAGGTAAGTATGGACAAGTTTACATTATGTTGCGTAACACGGTTACGATCTTGAGTCACAAATAGGCTGCACTGTTACTATGCCACGAACTGATCATAAGGCAATATTAGAAATACCACCTTAATATTGTGTGTACTCACTAAAATAACGTATTGGTTTTGTATGGGTGGACGAGAGGCCTCCCCTCCAGTGCATTCTATGTACTGATACCCCACCAGATTGTTTGCAGGTTCAGGTAGCAACTCACTCCGTGCGGAGCTCACTTGGACGCGCTAAGGCATGGAGTTCCTTGGCGTTTCGAAGAGTGCGTCCGCGGTGCAGCCTTCAGTTATACGGGACATAATATATGGACATCGCCTATTGTATTCTTCCTTAACTTGTAAGCCTCAAGGTATGAGAGAATTGTATTAAGCGAGAGAGAGGGAGCTTGAGCGACTGTAATCTTGGCCTCGAGCCGTTGTAACCTTCTGTTCAATATCAATAAAGATAAATTTGTTTCTATACAATTTGTGTTAGATTCATCTTTTCTACTTGGGACTTCTGTGCGACTCTGTCTTTTAGCTGCTAAATCGGTTGTTTCGGTATTTGCCTTGTGTGAGCGCAACTTAGGCTCGCACGACATCACGCCCATGCGACATGCGAGGACGATCGGTTCTGCGGAACCGGAACGTGACATAATCCATCCAAACGGCAATGATCACCTTTCGTTCCCTCCAATTCTCCTCTCTCCCACCCACCAGAATCACCTCTAAAGTAAGATTTCCATTCATACTTCACGTGGAGGTCCGTGTGGCCTGCCTCCACCACCACAAATGCCCGCACAAAGTGAGAAAGACAACAGCTTCGTCAGAGATGTTGATGGTGTCCGAAGCAAAGGAGCGTGTCCTGCTGCTACTAAAAAACTCTGCCAGCTATAAGCAGCAGGTATTGGTGGCAACCCACGGAAGCATGTGAGGGATCATCCAGATTCTTACTGTGTAACATAATCTTATTGCAATAAGTAAAGCTTAACTGAATTTCATTAAAATCAGGAAAGGAGTCATAGGCTTGCAATTTCTGTAATGTAGCTTGGCTGACTAAAGTGAAGTGTTTAGGTAATCAACTTAATGGAAGTTGAGTTGATGTATAGAAGACAAGTTTAATTATCCAGCAATATCCCAGATGTACTCAACATTGCACAAAACGGCAATATAAACAGTTAACAATACCAGAAGCATGTTCGTAAAAAAAAAAAAAAAAAAAAAACCAGATATTTCAAAGTCCTTTGTTCCAAAAATACTTCAGTGGATATACCTTTCCATGCTTCTTGTTGAAGCTCCTCATGCTTATAAACTGGTTGTGCAGCCCAAGCAAAGTAACCTCCAGCTCTTAGCATCCTGTTCACCTCGAGAAGTAAAATGCCATCTGTGCATAAGTTAAAAAGTTAATCTGTGTAAGCCAATAAAATTACATCTAGCCACAACATAACAAATCTTTCTCCATTTTTCTTTGCAGAAACCACTTAGTAAACGGAAAACAAATGGGTTATACTTTTTTGGAACGTGGAGATTCAGTGGCATTAACTTTAAAAGTTCACACCATATAGGCTTCTAGTTTTATGTAATATGAAGAGAAGGTTCACAACTTCCGAGCATGTACGAAATAAAGAAACAAAGGTTCCCACATACATTTAACAAAATTTTCAGACAACTTTACAAAAAATCTGTAGTTCCAGAAGTTATATAGCCATCATGCAGGAAAATTATATTAGATTATGGTAGATGAATATGGTAAAACAGCAGACCGGATATTTCGAAGTGACTTCATGAAGAGACAGCATTTTTGACCTCAAGACAATCTACAACAGCCTGACCAAATTTGTCTCAAATATTGTATCAGCCAAAGTCTTCAAAAGCTACTCGTTCGAAAAGCAGTAACATCAAATCTTAGGATTATAAGAGTACTAGGTTTAGGACCTAATTAGACTTTGGATACTGGATTTGTCCGTTTTAGACTTTGGATACTCGAACTTTTTAGTGACACATTAGTGACGAACATTCGTCACTAAAAGACTATTTTCGTCATTGAAAGTCCAATTTCGTCACTAAAATGTGTCACTACAAAGTTTGAGGTATCAAAGTCTAAAATGGACAAACCCAGTACCCAAAGTCTAATTAGGTCATAAACTTGGTACCCTTATACAAAATAATCCACAATGGAATGTTAGTTTCAAAGCACTGCAATGCTGATTCTACTAAGAACATATGTACTTTTTTAGCTGATATAATCGTTAGTGCAGTATAACCCATAAATTGTGGCAGCATAAGATAAGGATCTGTCCTGTTAGCACTGGGCAAGCAAAACAACACTAAGTTCACTGCATGTAGCTCAAAAAGCAACCAACCTTGTGTCATTCGTAGAATAATGTATGTACTACTGAAGGTTCACTCTTTTCTTCCAGGAAAAGCAGTAAATTCACTGTAAACTTGTGAATCCAACAGAAATATGCTAGTAACAAGTATGATTAGGATATAATTGCAATCACCTCATGAACACGGACTCTGTTTCCTTTTAAAAGCATGAAATTCGAGACAATAGCTCCAAGAATCTATTGCATTTGCATTGTCCTTAACTGGGTGGTTGATAAAAGATAATGAATACCAAGCATTTAGAGCTCTTGTTACTTTCATCGAGTCCAAACAAAAACATGACTTGGAGATAGTTAAAAATAGATGTAACATTTTTCTGAAACACTAATGAGAACATATCAAGTTTGGCATTCTGAAAGTTTGAAACTGAGCACATATATATTGATACAAAATTGGTTATTTGAAGCAAGAAATAAGGACATTTCATAATGTGTATGCATGTGTTTGTTAAATTACCCTGTAAATTAGCACAATACTTGATCATAGAGGTCTGAAAAGATAGTGACATACCATCCCTGGTCCAATTTATTCGACATCTTGAACAATGAATTAGGTCAAATGCCTGGCTTGGGTACAATAAACGACGTGTTGCAAAAGCCGCTACCATTGCAGGAACACCACGCTCAAGGGCAAACTGAATTTGGTTCTCATGAACATCTTTTGGAGCTATTGACAAGGTTAGCACATCCCGTGAAAGTAGAAAAGCACCAAAACTGGCCACACCACATCCAACATCCAGCACAACTCTTGTATGATTACCGAATGCAATATCTGGAACCATCTGCATATATAGGTAACTAATGAGACGTGGTGGTTCCAAAAACTTGAATAATAAGTGGAAAAAGATGGGCCATTGGTCAGAATCAAAACACCTTAGAAATCTGATCGATGTACTTGTCTGCTCCATGTATAAACTGAGTTCCACCTCCTGGAAATTTGAACTTATCTTTCTCTCTCGTAATCCAATTTTGTCCGCCTTTATCCTCGACCAAGCGTGTATGTGGCACATTGCTAAACCATACCTTCAAAAGCATTTTGTGCCAGTAAATGAATAATTTTCTAGAAAAGCAAGAAACAGTTAAACTTCCACCATCACACTTGAGTTTGCAGTGTAACATCTTGTCAAGAAAGTTGAAATATAATAGGTATATCTTCAAGCAATGGTGTGGCACTTCCATCAAGTAAATAATTATCATGGGGTGAAAAAATGTACTCTCACTTGATATGCACGCATTAAGAAGTCACTTGAATATAAATATGGACAGTGTAAATGTGCTCCATACCGATTCGCTAAAAGCATGTTAGTAGCTGATCAGGGATGAAGTACGGCATGTGCTTAAGGAGAAATACCGTACTTTCCACTGCCTTTGCCATATATAGTAGTAATGCATTACCACAAAAGCGTGTACAATTAATGCAAACGAAGTAGCAAATCTTTTTAATTCTATCTTCATTCTAGTTAAGAGTGTTTGTGTCGTGATATATGTTATTTAGAATGCCGTGTCCCGTTATTCCAGGGCTGCTACTTAAAAAACAAAGGTTGGAATAAGACGTAGATATGTTGCACTGACACAAATATAGCATGTGTCGTGATGTCATTCAGACACAGCATCTCTGTGTTCTGGCGTGTCCTAGTGTATTTTGAAATGTCTGTGCTGTCTCCGGCACGTGCGATGAGGCCAGAGTACCGGTATTGGGAGTTCTGGTGCTTCCTAGGATGGAGCGAATGAGCTATATCTACGGTTCATGCCAACAATAATTACTTCCTCCGGTTGAATTTTGCAGCTGATAATTTTAAACGACTTTCCAAAACTCCAATTGCTAGATCTAAAGAGAGGAAATCCAGATCAAAAGAGGATCGGAAAGAACCAAAAAAAAACCTCGTCTCGACTCCTCGGCCACGGGATCGGGTCCTTGTAGTCCTTCGGCGGAGGCACCAGACAGTCCAGCCGCTTCCCCTCCCCGGGGCAGTGCCGCTCGAACCGCTCCCCTCTCTCCGTCGACTTCAGCTTCTTGATGGCCTCCTCGTTGTCCAAACACGGTATATACTCCCTCTTTCTCTCGTCGCAAACCCTAAACTTCCCCACCGGAACCCTAGCCCTAGATCCCCCCTCTTCTTTCGCCGCCGCCGTCGAATTGTCGCTGCTCTCGGCCGGATCGGGATCGGGATCGAACTCGTCGACCTCGAAGTCGGGACTCATGTTGCCGTTCTCGTCGATGACGCCGAACGTCGCCGGGGGAGGAGGAGGAGACGGTGGTGGAGGAGGATCTAGGGTTAGGGTTTGGTTGGATATGAGGGAGGTGAGGTTGAAAGAGAGGCCGGAGTTGGGGGAGATGGCGACGGAGGGGGGATTAGTCGTGTCCGACAAGGAGTCGGAGTAGAAGAGGAGCTGGGGACGGTTACCATCGGACCAGTGCTTGCCGAGGAGGAAGGCGGCGAGGGAGGCGAAGAGGAGGACGGAGATCCGGACGAGGAGTGGGTTTTTGAAAACCTCGGAAAGGGGTTTCATGGTTTTTGAAAACCACCGGGTGGGAGTGGAGTGGAAGGGCGGTAGGGATCTCTCTGGAGCTGCGTAATGTACAGATTTGTACAGCTTTCATTTCAGGCGGGCTTCCAAGCTAGGGGTGAGCATTATTCGGTTTTGGACCGAAAACCGAACCGAACCGAACCGAACCGAACCGAATAGAAGATTCGGTTCGGTTTTAAAAAAATTCGGTTCGGTTTCGGTTTTGAAAATACTAAAATTTCTTATTCGATTTCGGTTTCGGTTTTGAAAATACTAAAATTTCTTATTCGGTTTCGGTTTCGGTTTTGGGTTTCGATTTCGGTCCAAAACCGAAAACCGAATAAGAAAAATTAGTTACTATATATATATATGTATATACTATATATACACACACATGTATTAATATATATAGGTATATACCGAATATACATATGTATATACTATAGGTATATACTAAATAAATTTAGGTATATTTAGTTGTTATATATATTAACAATAAAAAGTGCAAATAAACCGAAAATTGAATAAACCGAATAAACCGAAAATCGAACCGATTTAATTCGGTTCGGTTTGATTCGGTTTTGGATCAATTAGGTTCGGTTTCGGTTTTGCTTATTCGGTTTTCGGTCCAATTCGGTTTTCGGTTATTCGGTTCGGTTTGAACCGAATAAACCGAATGCTCACCCCTATTCCGAACTGATTTCTAAAGGTTTTTTTCTAGTTTTTTTTAGGGGCACCACCACTTCTACTAGGGGACAACCCAAAATTTTTTTAAAAAAATTACAAGTTTGCCATTGGTTTTTTTTACTAGGGGGGCAGCCCAAAAAAACACTATAAAAGCCAATGTGATTTTATTTCATCTCTCTCTTTCTTCCTCTACTACTTCTCTTCCTCCACTCTTTTTTTCTCCTCCTCATATAAACCTATAATTAACCTAACCTAGGTGAAATTGTCCCCCAACCTAAAATTGTTGAAGATTTTTGGTAGAATATCTAGTAACAGTGTCAATCACTTCTTCCATTTATTTGTAAGTCGTCGAATTTATTTTTGTGTAATATTTTAAGTTTTAACCTAAATTTTACATATAAAAGTTGAATTTTGTGTTTAATGTAGAAAGAAATAGAAAATAGAACAACCCGGACCATCAAATACTGGATACTCTCCTCCCACAACGTCCGAAGAACACTTTGACGCATCGGAAACCCTCGTGGTAACTACACTTGAACTTTACTTCGGGTGAAAAATTGGACTTTGACACAGAGGACTGCCACAAATGTGGCAGTCCCTCACATATATAGGACTGCTAGAGATGTGGCAGTCCTATATATGTGAGGGACTGCCACATTTGTGGCAGTTCTCTGTATGTGAGGGACTGCCACATCTGTGGCAGTCCTATGTGTCCAAGTTATTTCCTCTTTTAAGCATCCTGCCTTACCAACTTATCACCATGATCCTCTAGCTAACTCTATAAATAATAATATGAGTATCATTTTCCATTCACTTAAGTGAAGAAATGAAGACATATCACATAAAGAGTAAATACAGAACCATATTTTAACAGTAAAAAAATATATAGGGATCAATCGTATCACGTCTTGTACCCAGATATATATATATATAACCCAAATATGAACATTGATCCAAATACTGATGTTACTTTCAAGTAGCAACTATATTACATTTATAACTAAATTTTAGAGAACTAAGGATTATATGTTGCAGACAGATACGCTTGAAGTGTCTCAACTTGTGACCAAGTACAGACTCCTCTATAAATAATAATACGCTTTATGTAGTTGTTTAGTTTTGACTTTTAACTTCTATTGTAGGAGTTGCGATCTTCCGAGGTTGCGGTACATGCTCCAATTGCAATCGATGTAGGACATTTATTTTGGACCGATCTTTCGTTTCAATCAAGCGACGATACGGTACAATGGTGTAGAGAAGTTGGACAGGAAAACAACTTGGTTCTAGTGATATCCAGATCGGCCCGAAATCGCCCGAGATGACACAGTGTGATGGTTGGCTGTGAAAGAGGTGGTGTGTTCAGATCGCACAAGAAAGACACAGTTATCCAAAATAAAGTTCCAAGAAAGAAAGCTGGAACGAGGAAATGTGGTTGTCCATTCACGATCCAGATTAGAAAAAAAGAAGAAGGGAAGTGGTCAGTACAAGTGAAGAATGGAACCCACAATCATGAGATTGCCGAGACACTATTGGGTCATCCGTATGTCGGACGGTTGAACCCTACGGAGAAGAAGATAGCCGAAGACTTGTCCACTTCCGGTGTTGCACCGAGACAAATATATTCAGTCATACGGCATGAAGATGAGAAGAACATGTCTACGATGAGGTCAATATACAACGCCCTATCATCTTCGAACGCTGTCCGGACCAAATCAAGAATGGCGATGCAAGAAGTGCTGAAGTTGCTTGCCGATAATCATTACGTTGAGTTCCATAGAAGACATCCCCAGAGTAATGAAGTAATTTCAATCTTTTGGGCTCATCCAGATTGCACAAGTCTGGCCAGGTCTTTTGTCGACGTGTTAGTCCTTGATTGCACGTACAAGACCAACAAGTTCAAGATGCCTCTCCTTCATATTGTCGAATTCACCTCTACTCGGAAAATATTTCCGGTGGCATTTTGCTTCATGAAGAGTGAAAAACTTGAAGACTACACATGGACATTGGAGAAACTGAAAACACTTTACATCGGTCATACAGAGCCGTCAGTTCTTGTAACCGACAGAGAGTATGCCCTAATTAATGCTATTCGTATTATTTTTCCTCAAGCGGATACATTGCTATGCACTTGGCATGTCAATCGTAATATTGAAGCCCAATGTAAGTTGAAGTTTCAGAAGGAGGAAGGTAAAATTGACATGCAAAATTTTCAAGAATTCTCCAATGACTGGAATTGTGTGTGGCGAGCCTCTACGATTGACAGTTACGACGCCGCATGGTACATGTTCAAAGAAAAGTGGGAGGCGAGGGAGCCGACATGCATTTCATACATCAAAGATACATGGCTTGAACCGCACAAAGAACACTTCGTCTTAGCATGGACGAACTTGGTGAAGCATTACGGCACGACAACTACGAACCGTGTCGGAGGAGCACACTCTGTAGTGAAGAGACAACTAAAATCATCTCTCGCCAACTTTGTCTCTGTTTGGCAAGCTATACATCTATTGGTAGACCGGACGGTGAATGAAATTAAGGCATCATTTGAGATGAGCTTAAATATAGTCATGCATGAGCATAGAAAGAATGTACTGTTAGATGCTTTAGTTCGCGTGGTATCACACACGGCGTTGAAATTAATATGTGATGAGATTGAAAGGTCAAAGGATGTCAGGTTTGATCCCCAAGTTTGTGGGTGTGTACATTGTAACACCCAATTTTCTGAAATTGGGATATTTTGAAAATTTATTATTTTTATTATTAAATAATGGTGATTTAGTCATGTTATGAATTTTGGTGATTTTAGATAGTTTAAAACTATTTTCTAAGTCACGACTTATGACTTTGTGATTTTACTAGTATAACCCTAGTGTAAACCCTAGAGATTTCATAACCTAGAGACTAACCATGACCATGTAAGCCTAACCATGTGATTAGGATATCAAATTACCACTTTTTAGTCAAAATGGTATTTTGGTAATTTATTAGAATTTATTTGGATTTATGTAATTTATTATTATTTAAATTAGTTGTTAAGTGTCATGTTAGCTCCTAACCTAGTTTAGCACTAATCTAGAGGTTAGCAACTAACCTAGAAGACTAAGTAGAGGATGTTAGCTTTATGTATAAATATCTAGTTTACAAATATCTAGATATTACCTATCTAAGATATTTCCTAGAAACCTAAATATCTGTCTACTTGGTCCAAGACTTAGAAGCTAAGTTTGCAAGGTGGTAGGAACCCTAAATATCTACCCTACCCCCCCTATGGCTGGCCACACCATGCCCCCATCCTATATGAACACCCCCCCTTCATTCATGCCATTTTACATACACCTTAAAATCTAGTTTTTTCCTACAACTTCACACCCTCACCATTTAATCATTTTGACTCCAAATTGAGCCTAGTTTCTTGCATTGGACTCCCCTATACTAGAGAATACCAGTTATGGCTTGCTAGCAAAGAAATTGTGGAGCTTTGGATATTGGGAGTTGAAGGAGATTTTTATTCAAATAGGCCTATTATTGAGGATTTTGCACTCATAGGTAAATACCCTCAAACCTAGTTAATATTGTGTTTTCTCTTCATAATTGCATGCATATAGGTATACCCTAGCTGTGGGTCAAGTTTGGTAGGATATGGATCGGGTTTGGTGTCCGTATCGGACACGTATCTGTGTGTTTAATTAAGTGTTTGGTGAAATGTCACTATGGTTTGAAAGTTGTTATTTTCTAAAACAAATTACACATTTGGGTAGCCCTTAGCATGCTAGACACGAAACCCTAGGACTGAGCACGTTATCGTGTCGTGTCCGTGTCCAAAATGGATATGAACACGCTGTGCACATACAGTGCACTGTCCCCTGCTACCCGACCCCCTTTTCTCCCTCACCTGGACACGTGGACACGTGAAACTTGACACAAATCTAGGGACAATGTCTGACAAGACATCCCCAAAGTTTCGTGTCAAGTCGTGTCGTGTCGAGTGAGAAATCGCACTCGTACGGACCATACACTACACTGCACACAGTGTTAAACACGCACTAACACGGCCTTCGTGTCGTGTCTAGACACCACTTGGACACCTCGTGTTGACACGAGTGTGTAGCCCAACACGTGGGCTACACGTGGACATAACCACGAGGCCCCACGTGGCTCGTGTCGTGTCCACGAGCCACTCGACTCACTGCACGATGCGGTGCTAAACTGCGTGTATCAGTCGAGAAAACTCGACTGATACGGCTTCGTGCCGTGTCCTGGTGACACGTGGACACGGTGCAGGAACCTAGACACCTAGCCTGACCCTAGGCGAACCTACACACGTGTGCACGAGACACATGGACACTTGTGTCGTGTCCTACACGCGTGTGCATCTCTGCACGACGCTGTGTCCCTGCACCGTGTCTGAACTTATCCGATTTGGGATTTTTAGTGTTTGACACGTCGTGTCGCATCGTGGTGGACACTTAAGGACACGAGGGACACGAGTACACCTAGGGGCACGATTACCAACCTTTAGGTTTGGGTATTAGTTAGGTTTTGTGTGTTAAATTTGGTTTTCCCCCCAATGTTCAGGAATGAACAGTAATTCCTGGGTTTTTTCAGTATTTAAAACGAATTTCAAATTGATTTTTATGTGTATATATACGTATATTTGTGTGTATATATACTGTATATATATGTATATAAGTATATGTGTGTATATGTAAGTATGTGAGTGTATATATACTTGTATATATGTAGGAATGTGTATATGTATATATGCATATATGTATGTGTGAGTTATGGGTCCCCCCTTCTCAGTTTTCCTGAGATTTAACCCCCCCTGCTGTGTACACACACACACACTCTCACCCTCTCATTCCACTCTCTCTATATATATATATATGTCATGTATATATATATATATATATATATATATATATATATATATATATATATATATATATATATATATATGTTATATTATATATAACTATATATGGGTATCCATAGTTGAGTGTATATATGGGTTTATATATATATATGAAAATGTATATATATGTATATATGTTAGCTATCTATATATGTATATATATATGTATTATATATATTTGGTTATCTATATATAGTTGGTATATATATGAGAGCATATATATATATGTTATATATAATGGGATATATATATATATATATATATATATATATATTATATATGTGGGTATTATATATATAGTTGGATATATATGTAGGTTATATATAGGTGAGAATATATGGTATTAGATATATATTGTATAGATGTATGGCTATAGACACCTATATCAGATACCTATACATGGTATCTAGTTACACTAGCCTATAGCCTATGGTTAGTGAGTTTGGAATTGACCAATAGGCTTAGTAGGCCTAGGTTGACTAGCAAGTTGACCCTTGTTGACCATGGTTGACCAAAGTCAACTATAGGTCAACCATGACCTAATTGACCTAGAATTGACTTAGATGGATTTTAGATGACTTGGTGACTTAAGTTTGACTAAACCCTAACTAATTGGTTTATGTTTGACCATATAGATTATGAGGATAATCCTATGTAGATTAAGATATGTATGGGGTTAAGTGGAATACTTAGAGTTGAGTCGTGACTTGAGTTGGAGTATGGAATTAGCTTGATTATATGATTAAGGTTGGTATTGTACTATATATATTTTGTGTGATATACTTGTATAGGAGATTGGTTATGCCTTAGCTTTGTGGTATAGAATCCTTGGTATCCTAAGACATGATGGCCTATGATTGGTTTGAGATAGCTTTATAGAGTTGACCCTTGACCTAATTACCTTGTTGACTAGTCTATGTTTAACCAAAACCTTAGTTAGTCTAAGATTGACCTAGTTTGACCATATTGACTAGTAAATGACTATTCTGACCATTGTTGACTAAACCCTAGATAACTTGACTAGTTTGGCTAGAATGTTTGACCAAGAGTTGACTTTAACCTAGATTAGACTTGTTTAACCTTGTTTGACCTTGTATGACTTAGTTTAACTTCTTGTGACCTAGTATGACTTAATTTGACTTAGTTTGACTGTAGTGTTGACCAAGTTTGACTTTGACCTAGATTGGCTTAGAATTCATATAGATTGTATTGTAGATTTCATTTACCTTCATATTAGACATGTCATAACTGTATTGCTCTATTTTAGGACATTGTGACCCTGGTACAGACATTTGATATTACACTACTCTTTTAGAGTATCAGGCGAGTACATTCTCTGATAGTTCTCTCATTTATTTGTCAATTACTGTATTTCAGTTCTAGTTAGTTCTATGTGATTCTCTGTATCAACACGTATGGATAGTTCTGGATTCATGTATTCGACACATACCTTACTTGTTGGCCTCTATTACTGGAGTCATTGGAATCATTTCGGAATCATTTCTGGAATCATCATGTATTGGCCGGACTCATTTCGATTCTTTTGTCGATTTTGGATTCACTTGCTGGGCGAAGAAATATTGAGTAAGACATGTAGACATACCCCAAATTCGGAATCTCCCACTGGAATCTACCGGAAGCATAGCCATCTCTTGCCTGATCCGTGAGAGATGTGCCTGATACCTACAGCCGTTTACATGTCGACCTCGGTATTTTAAAACACACTGTTAGATCATAGTTGGACTCACCTTGGATTCATTGATCACTGTTGGACTCATCTTGTACCGAAAATCATCTGGTATCGGATTATATGGACTGGACTCACACTGGGATTACATTAGACTTATATCGTACTGTCTGGACTCATACATGTTATTCTAGTTCAGTTAGCTTTTATTACAGTCTTTATTGCCATGATTCTTCTCTTGTTTTAGTTACCTTTCTTTTCTTGTATCTTACTGTTTCTCTATGCCATCATTACCTGTATAAAACTGCCATGCTCATCAATAAAACTGTCTATAACTGCTTTATAGTTCTTTGTCATTTACTTGGATTTTTTAGATGAGTTGTACCCGTTCCTGTCCTGATTGGACCTGTTGAAAATATTACAGATGATAATCCTGAGGACACATGCCCTACTTACCATGGACCTGGCGAGGGATTAGCTACCTTTGGTCCCGACTCTCAGGAGTGATTCAGGAGATTAGCTAGTAGACTACTTTAGCTTTCATGTTTTGACTTGTTGTATTAAAGTTAAGAGATTGAGTTTGTATTAAGTTTGTTTGAGACATTGTTGTATTATTTTAGTAGTTAGTTGTTGTTGTCTTTAATTTATTAGGTATAACTTCTGTGTTATCTTATCGTGTTTTAGACTGTGATTGAGTATATCATATCCTTTACTTGTCCTCCATTCGGAGCTGACATCTGGACAAGTACATTATATACACTGCATGAGATTAGTTAGCAACCTAGGACAGTTTACTACCGCCGATACTGCGGCGTAGGCTGGACGTACCCACTTCTCGTGCCCCTATACAGGGTACGGGTCGTGACACGTTTTTAGTGGTGGCCCACGCAGGTCGAGACTAAATTGTTTGGTTACGTTATTGTACCAAGCATGCCTGCAATTAGGAACTTAAGGTAATTAGACAACATTAGGAATGACGCTTAGAACACCTAGAGGAATACTATGATTGCAACATAGGAAATACATCATATGCTTGCTATTATAATTAGATTTTCTTATCTATGATTGTTTTGCTTTAAAGAGTCCTTATAAGTCCTTTTTATTATAATTAGATGGTGCTTACTCGTTCATCCTAGTATGTCACACCTGAGAATGGCACACTCCCCACCCAGTCAGCTGACCAGTTAACTGATACACCTCCACCTACCACATTTTCCCACTCCACAGATCCACAAACCCAGATGCCTCCACTACCTTCCACCTCACAGTCCCAGCAGGACCCGATACTTCCACCACCCCCTATCACTATACCTACCCAGGCTTCCGTCACACTCGACGGGAACCAACTGCTCACTCTGATCCAGGGGTTCCTAACAATCCATCAGGAGCAGACCACCCTACTCCGCCAGAGCATGGAGCATTTTGAGGAACGTACCGTGGTCCCACCACCTGTAGAGCCGCGACAGAGAGCGGGGACGATCAAGGACTTCATGGGTCTGAACCCTAAGGAGTTCTTAGGGACTGAGGGCATAGTAGTAGCAGATGACTGGTTAGACTCGGTAGAGAGGAAGCTCCTTAGAGTTAGGATGCCGGATGACCTCCAGGTCAAGGCAGGTTCAAGACCCAGTTCAAGAAGAAATTCTTCTCGACCACCGCTAGGGTAGCCATGGGGCTACGATTCCAGAACATCCAGCAGGGGACCCGTTCTGTCGACGAGTATGCGGCAGAGTTTAGTCGCCTGAGCCGTTTCGCTCCTAGTCTGGTTGCTGACCCTGAGGAGATGACGCGTAGGCTTTGCCATTGTCTAGTTCCAGACATTGGTATTCTTATAGTGGCGAATTGTATGACTGACTACTACCAGAGCTTAGAGTTAGCCCGGAGTATCGATGAGCGTCTTCTGTCTTACAAGAGGCCGGCTTCTGTACACATTGAGAGACCCTCCAAGCGTCAGGCTTTCCAGCAGAAAGTGCCGACGCCACACCAGCAGACATATCGTCCTCCCACACCACATCATTCGACCCCGCCAGTTAGAGCCCCGGGACCCCGACAGCAGCAGAAGGGAGCTTTGTGTGTATACTGTAAGGGGCCACACTTTCAGCATCAGTAGCAGAGGCCATTTCAGCAGGTGCAGCATCAGTATCGGGGTCAGGACCCGAAGATGATCAGTTGTTCATATTGCAGGAAGCAGGGACACACCAGGGAGCAGTGTAGGAAGAGGCTGAAGGTTTGCTATACCTGTGGGTCTGATACCCACCAGAAGATGGATTGTCCTGTTGCACCTCCTTATATGGGGGCTAGGCCACCTGTAGCTCAGCACCAGAGGGGTGGAGCTTTTGCGATGACCGTCGAGGAGACCAACGCTGCAGGTGACGGGTTAGCAGGTTTGTCTTTCCTGTCCTTCCTTTCCCATCTTGTTGTGTGATTCCATTAGTACCTGTCAGGATATGCTTGTGATATACTAGATAGTGTAGTTACCCTGTTCAAGACTGTAAAATCACGACCAGTAGGACTATGATTGCATGTTATCTTTTGACTTTGATTGACTGGGGGTTTGACCTAGGAGGAGTACGACTATCTTAATTTCGAGGACGAAATTTTTGTAAGGAGGGTAGACTTGTAACACCCAATTTTTTAAAATTGGGATATTTTGAAAATTTATTATTTTTATTATTAAATAATGGTGATTTAGTCATGTTATGAATTTTGGTGATTTTTAGATAGTTTAAAACTATTTTCTAAGTCACGACTTATGACTTTGTGATTTTACTAGTATAACCCTAGTGTAAACCCTAGAGATTTCATAACCTAGAGACTAACCATGACCATGTAAGCCTAACCATGTGATTAGGATATCAAATTACCATTTTTTAGTCAAAAGGGTATTTTGGTAATTTATTAGAATTTATTTGGATTTATGTAATTTATTATTATTTAAATTAGTTGTTAAGTGTCATGTTAGCTCCTAACCTAGTTTAGCACTAATCTAGAGGTTAGCAACTAACCTAGAAGACTAAGTAGAGGATGTTAGCTTTATGTATAAATATCTAGTTTACAAATATCTAGATATTACCTATCTAAGATATTTCCTAGAAACCTAAATATCTGTCTACTTGGTCCAAGACTTAGAAGCTAAGTTTGCAAGGTGGTAGGAACCCTAAATATCTACCCTACCCCCCTATGGCTGGCCACACCATGCCCCCATCCTATATGAACACCCCCCCTTCATTCATGCCATTTTACATACACCTTAAAATCTAGTTTTTTCCTACAACTTCACACCCTCACCATTTAATCATTTTGACTCCAAATTGAGCCTAATTTCTTGCGTTGGACTCTCCTACACTAGAGGATACCAGTTATGGCTTGCTAGCAAGGAAATTGTGGAGCTTTGGACATTGGGAGTTGAAGGAGATTTTCATTCAAATAGGCCTATTATTGAGGATTTTGCACTCATAGGTAAATACCCTCAAACCTAGTTAATATTGTGTTTTCTTTTCATAATTGCATGCATATAGGTATACCCTAACTGTGGGTCAAGTTTGGTAGGATATGGATTGGGTTTGGTGTCCGTATCGGACACGTATCTGTGTGTTTAATTAAGTGTTTGGTGAAATGTCACTATGGTTTGAAAGTTGTTATTTTCTAAAACAAATTACACATTTGGGTAGCCCTTAGCATGCTAGACACGAAACCCTAGGACTGAGCACGTTATCGTGTCGTGTCTGTGTCCAAAATGGACACGAACACGCTGTGCACACACAGTGCACTGTCCCCTGCTACCCGACCCCCTTTTCTCCCTCACCTGGACACGTGGACACGTGAAACTTGACACAAATCTAGGGGCAATGTCTGACAAGACATCCCCAAAGTTTCGTGTCAAGTCATGTCATGTCGAGTGAGAAATTGCACTCGTACGGACCACACACTACACTGCACACAGTGTTAAACACGCACTAACACGGCCTTCGTGTCGTGTCTAGACACCACTTGGACACCTCGTGTTGACACGAGTGTATAGCCCAACACGTGGGCTACACGTGGACATAACCACGAGGCCCCACGTGGCTCGTGTCGTATCCACGAGCCACTCGACTCACTGCACGACGCGGTGCTAAACCGCATGTATCAGTCGAGAAAACTCGACTGATACGGGCTTCGTGCCGTGTCCTGGTGACACGTGGACACGGTGCAGGAACCTAGACACCTAGCCTGAGCCTAGGCGAACCTACACACGTGTGCACGAGACACATGGACGCTTGTGTCGTGTCCTACACGCGTGTGCATCTCTGCACGACGCTGTGTCACTGCACAGTGTCTGAACTTACCCGATTTAGGATTTTTAGTGTTTGACACGTCGTGTCGCATCGTGGTGGACACTTAAGGACACGAGGGACACGAGTACACCTAGGGGCACGATTACCAACCTTTAGGTTTGGGTATTAGTTAGGTTTTGTGTCTTAAATTTGGTTTTCCCCCAATGTTCAGGAATGAACAGTAATTCCTGGGTTTTTTCAGTATTTAAAACGAATTTCAAATTGATTTTTATGTATATATATACGTATATTTGTGTGTATATATACTGTATATATATGTATATAAGTATATGTGTGTATATGTAAGTATGTGAGTGTATATATACTTGTATATATGTAGGAATGTGTATATGTATATATGCATATATGTATGTGTGAGTTATGGGTCCCCCCTTCTCAGTTTTCCTGAGATTTAACCCCCCTGCTGTGTACACACACACACTTTTCACACACACACTCTCACCCTCTCATTCCACTCTCTCTATATATATATGTCATGTATATATATATGTTATATTATATATAACTATATATGGGTATCCATAGTTGAGTGTATATATGGGTTTATATATATATATATATATGAAAATGTATATATATGTATATATGTTAGCTATCTATATATGTATTATATATTTGGTTATCTATATATAGTTGGTATATATATGAGAGTATATATATATATGTTATATATAATGGGATATATATATATATATATATATATATATATATATATATATATATATATATATATATATATATATATATATATATATATATATATATATATATATATATATATATATATTATATATATGTGGGTATTATATATATAGTTGGATATATATGTAGGTTATATATAGGTGAGAATATATGGTATTAGATATATATTGTATAGATGTATGGCTATAGACACCTATATGAGATACCTATACATGGTATCTAGTTACACTAGCCTATGGTTAGTGAGTTTGGAATTGACCAATAGGCTTAGTAGGCCTAGGTTGACTAGCAAGTTGACCCTTGTTGACCATGGTTGACCAAAGTCAACTATAGGTCAACCATGACCTAATTGACCTAGAATTGACCTAGATGGATTTTAGATGACTTGGTGACTTAAGTTTGACTAAACCCTAACTAATTGGTTTAGGTTTGACTATATGGATTATGAGGATAATCCTATGTAGATTAAGATATATATGAGGTTAAGTGGAATACTTAGAGTTGAGTCATGACTTAAGTTGGAGTATGGGATTAGCTTGATTATAGGATTAAGGTTGGTATTGTACTATATATATTTTGTGTGATATAGTTGTATAGGAGATTGGTTATGCCTTAGCTTTGTGGTATAGAATCCTTGGTATCCTAAGACATGATGGCCTATGATTGGTTTGAGATAGCCTTATAGAGTTGACCCTTGACCTAATTACCTTGTTGACTAGTCTATGTTTAACCAAAACCTTAGTTAGTCTAAGATTGACCTAGTTTGACCATATTGACTAGTAAATGACTATTCTGACCATTGTTGACTAAACCCTAGATAACTTGACTAGTTTGGCTAGAATGTTTGACCAAGAGTTGACTTTAACCTAGATTAGACTTGTTTAACCTTGTTTGACCTTGTATGACTTAGTTTAACTTCTTGTGACCTAGTATGACTTAATTTGACTTAGTTTGACTGTAGTGTTGACCAAGTTTGACTTTGACCTAGATTGGCTTAGAATTTATATAGATTGTATTGTAGATTTTATTTACCTTCATATTAGACATGTCATAACTGTATTGCTCTATTTTAGGACATTATGACCCTGGTACAGACATCTGATATTACACTACTCTTTTCAGAGTATCAGGCGAGTACATTCTCTGATAGTTCTCTTATTTATTTGTCAATTACTGTATTTCAGTTCTAGTTAGTTCTATGTGATTCTCTGTATCAACACGTATGAATATTTCTGGATTCATGTATTCGACACATACCTTACTTGCTGGCCTCTATTACTGAAGTCATTGGAATCATTCCGGAATCATTTCTGGAATCATCATGTATTGGCCGGACTCATCTCGATTCTTTTGTCGATTTTGGATTCACTTGCTGGGCGGGGAAATATTGAGTAAGACATGTAGACATACCCCAAATCCGAAATCTCCCACTGGAATCTACCGGAAGCATAGCCATCTCTTGTCTGATCCGTGAGAGATGTGCCTGATACCTACAGCCGTTTACATGTCGACCTCGGTATTTTAAAACACACTGTTAGATCATAGTTGGACTCCCCTTGGATTCATTGATCACTGTTGGACTCATCTTGTACCGAAAATTATCTGGTATCGGATTATATGGACTGGACTCACACTGGGATTACATTAGACTTATATCGTACTGTCTGGACTCATACATGTTATTCTAGTTCAGTTAGCTTTTATTACAGTCTTCATTGCCATGATTCTTCTCTTGTTTTAGTTACCTTTCTTTTCTTGTATCTTACTGTTTCTCTATGCCATCATTACCTGTATAAAACTGCCATGCTCATCAATAAAACTGTCTATAACTGCTTTATAGTTCTTTGTCATTTACTTGGATTTTCTAGATGAGTTGTACTCGTTCCTGTCCTGATTGGACCTGTTGAAAATATTACAGATGATAATCCCGTGGACACATTGTAAGCCCCTATTTTTCAAAATTTTATTTAATTAGTGTTTATTAATTATTAGTATCAAATTTAGCCTTAAAATAATTATTTAGATTTTTAGAAATTTTTTCTAGAATTTTTAATGATTTTTAAATGAGTTTTAAAATACAAAAATATTGATTTGCAATTTTCTAAAATATTTTAATACCATTCTGTAATTTTTAGAATTGTTTTATATCACTATGCAATTATTTTAATTGTTTTAATAGCTTTTTGCAATATCCTAATTGTCTGTGCAAATTAAGTTTTGCACATAATCGTACCGGGGGGTTAATTACAAATTTAATATTTGCAATGGCTAAGGCGGTGGGCTTTTATGCAATATCCCAATTTTCTGGGGGCTTCCTACAAATCCCTATCCCTAACTGCCCCCGACGACCGTGCGCTGTCATCGTCTCCGACGACCATCACCGAAACCCTAACCCTAATCCTAATTCGACCCCTAATTCGACCGACCTACTGTCCTATATAACTACCCCCGACCCCCGAAACCCTAACTCTACTTCGTTTCACCCCCACGACCACCATCTCCTCCACTTCCAGTCCACCGAAACCCTAGCTCCGAAGAACTCCCCTGTCCAGTCTCCACAGTCGACGTCGTCGTCTTCAACCCCCACCATTCGATGCGCCCGGCCAAGACAAACGCGTTGCCACCCGAGCGTCCCGACCACGGCGTCTCCTCCGCCCAGTCGCCACCCCGACAGCAGCCCGACTTGGACACGTACGTGTCATCTACCCTCCCGTGTCCTGTTGTGTCTCGTTCTCACGCACAGGACTCGCCTACACACGACAACTCAAATGGTAAGTGCGGACACGGCAAACACGTGTCGTGCGTCTCGTAAATAAACCCGACACATGGACTCCTGTGTCCCTAACTGTCAGGACACAGGATTATTTTTTTTTATGTGTAATTAATTCAAAACCTAAATAAAACTAACATAAGTCTAATCCTAACAATCAGGCCAAGTTGGCCCATTGGCCAGCGGCTGCAGTATTAAGCGCGCCCCTTCCCCAGCCCGAGTTTGAGCCCCCCCTTGCTGTGTTCTGTTGTTTTTTTTTCTTTTATATATATATATATTATTATATATATATATATATATATATGTATTTGTATACATATATGTATATACTGTATATAGGCAGTATTTTTACATATATATATATTTTTATATTTAGTAAAAAATTTATATATATATATTTGTATTTATATACATATATGTATATATTTTCGTATGTATATATATTATTATATATATACTATTATATATATGTATACAATATTTGTATATATATATATACTCTATATATACAATATTTGTATATATACTATTATATATATATATATATATATACTCTATATATATATATATATATATATATATATATATATATATATATATATATATATATATATATATATATATATATTATAGAGTATATATATATATATTATAGAGTATATGTATACATATATAAATATATATATATATATATATATATATATATATATATATATATATATATATATATATATATATATATATATATAGATATATATATATATATATATATATATATATATATATATATATTTTTTTTTTTTTGCCTCTTTTTTTTTTTTCTTTCTTTTCCAGCTCAGATCGTGGCCATTTTTCGTCAGTCCTCCGACGTTGTGGATGCCCCGCATCGCACAGGCCAGGCTCATCATCGCCCTAAATATATATATATATATATATATATATATATATATATATATATATATATATATATATATATATTATAGAGTCTATGTATATATATATTATAGAGTATTTGTATATATATATATATTATAGAGTATATATATATATATATATATATATATATATATATATTATATATATATATATATATATATATATATATATATATATATATATATATGTATTTTTAGCATATGTATGTATATATCCACTATGTATAATTTTACCTTATTAAAATATTAATATTTATTTGCACTTTTTACCAATTTGTATTTTAGTATATTTAAATTACTGCAACCATTTGGTGTCCAAGCCTAGTATGGGTTTTTGGGCCCAAATGTGTTTTCACACATTCAAGACCTGTGTAAGTCATATTGGACTTGATTCATGGCCTTGGGTCCTGTATTTGAACTTTGGTTCAAATTATGTACATGGACAAAATACGCAGATAATTAATTATTTTAATTTCAATTGTGTGTAATGTTGTTTTTGGATTTCTAAAAATACTTAAAGTACTGTTAAAATTCTGGAAAAATAGTATTTAGATACTATATTAATTTAGCTAATTTAGTATAATTTTTATAGTATTTAAATTACAGTTTTGCCACTTGTTTGGTATATGAAACCAAAACTCATTTTCTGTATACTTAGGAAAACTGATTTTTATAAAATACTTGTACTGGTTAATAAATTCCAGAAAATTATAATAAATTTCTATAATTAACAAGAATCATTTTGGTACTTTATTTTATGTAAAACTAAGCTTTTTGTCTATCTCAAAAATTGTTAGAACACAATGATCATTTGATTTATTTATTAATTAATTACGACTTATAACTTTTTGTGTTACTTTGAGTTTTAGCCGTATTAAACCTCACCCCTCACTAGTGTAAAGACCCTGGAAAGTTAGTTAAAGTAGTGTGTCATCCCACATTGGTCTCCTATGCTAAAGTTATCATTTTGGCTAGGTGCCCAGTCACAAGTCGTGTTGCACCAATTAGTGTCCTAGTATTTTAGCTTAGTGTAAAAAACTAAGTTTATGTATTTATTTCTACAGTGACGAGTTACCAGACATCTATAGCACTTTTATCGTAGCTTGCTTGCTTTGCTTTGCTAGAGGCAAGTACTTTCTACAAACTTTACATACTGTTACATAAATGAACTGCTAATCCAACAATGTTAAATGCTGATCCTTGGGGTAGCAAGTTAAAATATCACATGTTGTACTTTCCATTACTACCATGCTTAGAACAGTTTTTATGTATCTCTCACATGATTTGAATATGGGTTATGGGGAAACTGATAGTAGAGTACGTGATCATGCCCCCTTTATCGTACCGAGCAAAGTTATATTTTATATGTTACTACGCCGTAGGCCTTTATCCCGCATTTCTGTACGGATGTACACCTATGTTGTACACTTGTACGTATGTATATTTCATTTACATGTGCCCCAGCATATTGTACATCTATTGACCGATCACGTACCTGCTACAGTTTTAAACATTACATATACATCTGTCTCTATGACATATGTGTCCTTGCCATGATAGACTATGTGATGCCATGTTTCCAGTTATTTCCTCTTATGTTCATTTCCATGTTTCATATGCTAGTTTGCTAGATTCAGTACGTACTCCCGTCTTGACAGGATAATGTTGTAGGTGTCCTTACTGAGGAGGAGTTACTCTGCGACTCATATTATGGAGATACTACCGGGGACCCGGCTTTGCTTTACGAGGATGTTCCTGCGGGGAACCTCGCCTAGTTATCTTTTTACTTTAGACTTTTGAGTGTAGTCATGTATTAGACTACGTATTTTGTAACTGGACATGTATCCAATTTTATATTTCAGACTTGTACTTGGACATTTTACTATATGAGACGACTTTTGTGTTTGAAGCATTTATGACTTTTATTCACTTATAGAACTGTTAGCACATTTAGTCTTATCCTGTTGTCTTTAGAACAGCTTACTACGTTTTATCTCAAACGTAGGCTGGGCATGACTTGGCCTGGCCCAACAATTTGGGTAGCGGGTCGTGACATGTTTTTAGTGGTGGCCCATGTAAGGTCCTGACTAAATTGTTTGGTTACGTTATTATACCAAGCATGCCTGCAATTAGGAACTTAAGGTAATTAGACAACATTAGGAATGACGCTTAGAATACCTAGAGGAATGCTAGGATTGCAACATAGGAAAATATCACATGCTTGCTATTATAATTAGATTTTCTTGCCTATGATTGCTTACTTTAAACAAGTCCTTATAAGTCCTTTTTATTGTAATTAGATAGTGCTTACTCGTTCATCCCAGTACATCACACCTGAGAATGGCGCACTCCCTATCCAGTCAGCTGACCAGTTGACTGATGCACCCCCACCTCCACCTACCACATTCCCCCACTCCACAGATCCACAGACCCAGATACCTCCACCACCTTCCACATCACAGTCCCGGCAGGCCCCGATACTTCCACCACCCCCTATCACTATACCTGTCATGCCCCGCTCCCGTAGGAGCGATCGTCCTCGCTAAGGCGTGATGCCGCACGAGCCTAGATTGTGCTCGTGCAAGGCAGGTTCCATAACGGCCGATTGTAGTGGCGGCGACGGGGTCGTCGCACAGAAGTCCCAAGTAAATACATTGAATATGCAGCAGAAATTTAGAACAAGAACACATGAACACAAGTCATTCAAAAGAAACTCTTTTATTGATATTGAATACAAGATTACATTTGTGGGCGCAAGGGCGAATTACAAGTCTCTCGTGCTCACTTTTCTCTCATTTACAATTTACTCTGCTCTCTCTCATCTCTCGATACAATGTTTGATGTCAGCGGAAGCTTTGGAAGGCGATGTCCATACATTATGTCCTGTATAAGTCTTCAATCTGCACGGCCGCACGCTTCGAATCGCTAAAGAACTCCATGCCTCGACGCATCCAAGCGAGCTCCGTGCCACGAGCTTCTACCTGTGCCTGCACATGAATACTGTATGGGTGTCAGTACTCAACTGTACTGGTGGAGTGAGCTTCTCGTCCACCCATACATAACCGACACGTTCATTTACTTTGTGCATCTAAAGCCCTTTCGATTGTCTTTCTAGTCTTGCCTTAGGATTTATTTTAGAATAAGACGTCTCGGTCTATACTTAGCGATGCAACGACAAGGTCGTGCATCGACGGGGTCGTGCTATAATACCAACGTGTGTTTCGATCGAGGCAGTGCCTCATCGCCTAGGTACTTGACCGAACTTTAATTCGGAACGGCAGGGTCATACCATATTCTATTCGTAACTTAACATGTTCGGGACAGTGCTTCGCCGAGGAGCAACTTATGCGCACTCGGCCGTGCCAAGACTTTTTACTTAAACTCAAGCCTACTAGACCAATTCTCGTGCTAGCGACGTCAAGGGGGAACGACTCGTGCAGGTCGTGCCTCTAGACTTCGCTTAAACTTGTTCGTGCTTCAAGATTGAGGCCGCGTCTCGCAACATATCAAGACTTATCATGCTACCGCCTTGCGGCCTTCCGGATCGACTCATTTGCTAACTTAGACAAGACTTGTGAAACATAGTGTTGGTTCCATGAATATCCCGATGCTATCTATCGTGCCAAGCACGGTGCCTATGCTGCAGCCCAGTCTTAGGCCCAGACATTGTATTATAGACTAGACCAGCATTCAAGTTCTAGACTCAATCCAAAGGCATACACGCGGTGTGCCGTTATCTGCCGACACATCTACATGAGAAGGTCACTAGCAATTTCAAGCTATCTTGGACACGGCTCGGCGGGGGTATCGGTCCGCCCTTCTAAGGGTAGCTAGCCCCGGAAGCGCCGATACTCCCATGCGGTTATCCGGCATCCTGGTTGAGCCGCACTCGCTTCCCCCGGGCGAATGATCCCGGTGCCCCAGTGGAGATCATTCGAGAAGACTACACCTTGTCGACAAGTTGTCCAAAGACCATGCATACTCGATCTATCCAGTCTATCCAGTCCTTCCTTAACATGACCATGCTTTTCTTCTTTCTATCAAGACTTAACGAGACTCCCAAGCCGCGGGACCGATCTCGTGTGCGGGACATATCAAGACTTAGCGATCTCCCAAGTAGCGGGACCGATCTCGTGTGCGGGACATAACATGACTTAGCGATCTCCCAAGTAGCGGGACCGATCTCGGCGACAACAAGTCGCGTGGACTTCCTTTGTTCGTGGCAAGCTTTTCACTAACCCGACCGTAGCTCGTGCCTTGGATAGGCCTGGTTCTATAGGCGACGCTAACGCTCAAGTCATATACTTATACGATGAGCCTTGTTCTCAAGGGACTACGCAACTTGACAACCGTAGATAGAACGGGACAGTGCTATAAATGGCTTTGATAGCCCAGCACAACACTTGTCTAACTTATTCGGGCAATGACTCGACGAGCGAGGGCTACGCCGAGCTCCGCATCGAGGGAACATGTTATACACGGGGTCGACTTGAACAACCAAGTTTGTGCCTAGACTTAAGCCGACGAGCCGTACAAGAAGACTTAACTTGTGGGGCATGCGAAGGCTATGCCAAGCCTTGCGGGACATGACCGTGCATGCTTTATTAAGCATTCATGCGGGCGACGCCTATGACTTAGGCTGATTCGAGTGTTGGGGCAAACGACGGGACCGTACATGCTTTACCAAGCATTCACGCAGGCGACGCCTATGACTTAGGCTATTTCAAGTATCGGGACAACTTAGCAACTTAAGCCAACTTTCTTCTCCCAAGCCACGGGATCGAAGGATCGAGTGTCATTTGAAAGCACGCTGAGCCGACTTCTAAGCAGACCGTGGGACCATTTTCCATGTTCTAAGATATTCCGATGGGTCGGGATTATTTTCTTAGCTATGTGCGTTCGTAGCTTTTATATTAGCCTACTTGTGCAAGTTGAAAACATGCGCGTTATTAAGTGGAGGCTAAGATGAGGCAAGTTCACCGAAACTACCCCACCTGTGCGAGGAGTCGCCTCGACCGAGCGAGCCTTTGAGCAGCCGTTGCAAGGCAAAGTTCCAACGCCGTCGACGTTTCGATTCCTCCGATTGACTTTGCGGGACGGGACACTACAACATATACCACTCAGAACAAGTCTCGTCCTCGAGACTTTCCTGAAGGCAAGCTATCCTACCATTTCTATGGCCAAGACTTAATCCTACGCACTCCGCCTACGTGTTCCTTCGATTCCGAGCCACGCTCGCACGACTAACAATCTTTCCGTTAACATGATTTCAAGATCTCGACACTCTCCCATCTTTCAAGTCTTGCTTGAACTTATTGTATCACTTGGCTGGATCGTTCACGCATTCCAAGCATCCCCAAAATACATGCATTCAGCCAAGCCGCATGATAGAGAATTTGTCATTCTCACTCGAGTCGCCTCGTGCACATACCCATGCGTCCCTGAAATATATACATGTCAGCCGAGTCTCATGAGCAGGGTTTCCTACGTTCGTGATTCACACTATCCATTCATACCAATCCTCAAGATCAATTCTCCGATTGATAACTCTTGCAACAGGGGGATTTTGCCTAACCGCTAGGCCATCTTTTTGAGGCTAAGTCAATGTCAGGATTGGAATCATAGTTCTCCAACAATAATGCCAATACTGACCCCAATCCTAGGGTCAAACCAAAGTCGATAGTACAGGATTTTCTACCCAAGCTCGCGTCACTCAGATTTCTAAACATCGAGCACGATCACCTATTCGCATCAGTGCATTCGTTGCACGTATTTGAATCCATTCAAATCATCAATTCTAACCAATTCATGTATTCGATCACGACGTCATCTAGCTCGACAATACGTTGTGCCCCAATCTCATGCGAGTCCGATTATCCACGGTGGTTCATGAATCACCATGCAATGCTCCCGCGGAATAATCATTCTCATCGGGGCGTAACTCTTGTTTGAGTCTAGACTCGTTTATTCTCGATACGCGGATTGGACCTACGTAATCCTCAAATTCGATTCATCAATCAAACGAAGTCATTCTCGAGTCCACCTTCGCGTCAAACCACAAGTCGAAGCATACAAATTGCCGCACCATGCAAGTTCAATCACCCCCGCTGTACGAATCACCATACCAGCGCTCATGCGGAGTGATCGCCCTAGTCGGTGCGACGCATGTGCGAGGCTGGAGTTGCGCTCGCATAAGACAAGAATGTCGAAGTTGTGGTTATCGACGAAGCAAATCCAAACGTTTTATTTTTCATCCAAGCCAAGATCTCAGTTCGTTAGTCCGTTCATAATTTGTTCAACTAGGAAATCCTCGAGCCATGTCTATCATTTCCTCGATACATTTCAATATCCCGAGTATAGCATCCATCAGAACAATAACATTTGCACGATCGTCATTCACCGAGTCAGAGTACCCCCGAGTTATCGCATATTAATCTTTGATACGCCTCAATACCATCGACAATATGTGTAACCTGACGATCTTCTTTTGCAACCAATTTCGAGTCGTGCGACTGATGCTATTGTCCAAACTGGATATTCCACCATTCTTCGATATTCGAGATCAATTTCGATCGCCATTCCTCAAACTCATTTTAAGATCGTTGTTCAAAACTCAAGTCACATTTCATTTGAATCAATCCGATATCGTACGCGCGATCCTCTAAGTTTCCTCGATCAAGACCATTCATTTTCATTCATCGTTCCGAATCACTTTGATATCGTTTTCTAACTCGCGTTGCCTATTCGCAAGTTGTCCGAACGAGATGCTCGTTTGGGACATTCGAAGTCACGATCACTGAGCGTGACGCATTCTAAGGCTTTGCGCAATCGCATCGCCTCGTCGACATACTCGTTATCCTCAATATTTGCTCCAATGATTTCCAAGAAAAATCCATACACCACTCGGATTCGAGCCATACGATCTAGTCCTCAATCACGTTCGCATCATTCGCTAAGACCCCCTTCGGATTCGTTCGGCGAATCCCTAGCGTAATCGCTTACGTCGTATCGACGTACTAAGTCGTTCGCACTATTTCCTCGAAATCTAAGTCAATCCTCCGTGTACACCTAAGCTTTAACTCGATAGCACTCCTATTGATAGACATTCTAAGTGTAGCTTCGTTCCCGTCCGAGCGGTACTTGATATCGCTCGCACTCGTTTGCACCAAAACTCGAGGTGCACGATGCGCGACGCAACTTAGCCCAAAGGCCGTGCGCATGGCTATCCCGTGCGGACGAGTTTGCACGCTCAATTACTAGGGTCAACGCATGACTAATTAGGCACGCATGCGACATGTTAACTTAGTATGTATTTTCTATCGAGTTAAGTTTAACATCGTTCGGCACAAAGGCCTACAGATGCGTTCGATGATAGCCTACCAATGCGTTTGTTTGAACGCTTGTACGAGCTTTTGAAAATATTTAGACTTATTGTATGGACATGCCGAAGGACATTCGAGAGAGTGCGCATACTTATTTTTCCAACAACGAGCTTTCAAAACTGAGAAATTCGACGTGAAGTCCAAGGACGTAAAGCCGGGCTCTGATACCATTATGTCACACCTCGCTCCTGTAGGAGCGATCGTCCTCGCTAAGGCGTGATACCGCACGAGCCTAGATTGCGCTCGTGCAAGGCAGGTTCCATAACGGCCGATTGCAGCGGCGGCGACGGGATCGTCGCACAGAAGTCCCAAGCAGATACATTGAATATGCAGCAAAAATTTAGAACAAGAACACATGAACACAAGTCATTCAAAAGAAACTCTTTTATTGATATTGAATACAAGATTACATTTGTGGGTGCAAGACCGAATTACAAGTCTCTCGTGCTCACTTTTCTCTTATTTACAATTCACTCTGCTCTCTCTCATCTCTCGATACATTGTTTGATGTCAGCGGAAGCTTCGGAAGGCGATGTCCATACATTATGTCCTGTATAAGTCTTCAATCTGCACGGCCGCACGCTTCGAATCGCTAAGGAACTCCATGCCTCGATGTATCCAAACGAGCTCCGCGCCACGAGCTTCTACCTGTGCCTGCACATGAACACTGTGTGGGTGTCAGTACTCAACTGTACTGGTGGAGTGAGCTTCTAGTCCACCCATACATAACCGACACGTTTATTTACTTTGTACAGCTTAAGCCCTTTCGATTGTCTTTCTAGTCTTGCCTTAGGATTCATTTTAGAACATGACGTCTCGGTCTATACTTAGCGATGCAACGACAAGGTCGTGCATCGACGGGGTCGTGCTATAATACCAACGTGTGTTTCGATCGAGGCAGTGCCTCATCGCCTAGGTACTTGACCGAACTTCAACTCGGGACGGCAGGGTCGTACCATATTCTATTCGTAACTTAATATGTTCGGGACAGTGCTTCGCCGAGGAGCAACTTATGCGCACTCAGCCGTGCCAAGACTTTTTACTTAAACTCAAGCCTACTAGACCAATTCTAGTGCTAGCGACGTCAAGGGGGAACGACTCATACAGGTCGTGCCTCTAGACTTCGCTTAAACTTGTCCGTGCTTCAAGATTGAGGCCGCGCCTCGCAACATATCAAGACTTATCATGCTACCGCCTTGCAGACTTCCGGATCAACTCATTTGCTAACTTAGACAAGACTTATGAAACATAGTGTTGGTTTCATGAATATCCCGATGCTATCTATCGTGCCAAGCACAGTGCCTATGCTGCAGCCCAGTCTTAGGCCCAGACATTGTATTACAGACTAGACCAGCATTCAAGTTCTAGACTCAATCTAAAGGTATACACGCGGTGTGCCGCTATCTGCCGACACATCTACATGAGGAGGTCACTAGCAATTTCAAGCTATCTTGGACACGGCTCGGCGGGGGTATCGGTCCGCCCTTCTAAGGGTAGCTAGCCCCGGAAGCGCCGATACTCCCATGCGGTTATCCGGCATCCTGGTTGAGCCGCACTCGCTTCCCCCGGGCGAATGATCCCGGTGCCCCGGTGGAGATCATTCGAGAAGACTACACCTTGTCGACAAGTTGTCCAATGACCATGCATACTCGATCTATCCAGTCTATCCAGTCCTTCCTTAACATGACCATGCTTTTCTTCTTTCTATCAAGACTTAACGAAACTCCCAAGCCGCGGGACCGATCTCGTGTGCGAGATATATCAAGACTTAGCGATCTCCCAAGTAGCGGGACTGATCTCGTGTGCGGGACATTACATGACTTAGCGATCTCCCAAGTAACGGGACCGATCTTGGCGACAACAAGTCGCGTGGACTTCTTTTGTTCGTGGCAAGCTTTTCACTAACCCGACTGTGGCTCGTGCCTTGGATAGGCCTGGTTCTATAGGCGACGCTAACGCTCAAGTCATATACTTATACGACGAGCCTTGTTCTCAAGGGACTACACAACTTGACAACCGCAGATAGAGCGGGACAGTGCTAGAAATGGCTTTGATAGCCCAGCACAACACTTGTCTAACTTATTCGGGCAATGACTCGACGAGCGAGGGCTACGCCGAGCTCCGCATCGAGGGAACGTGTTATGCACGGGGTTGACTTGAACAACCAAGTTCGTGCCTAGACTTAAGCCGACGAGCCGTGCAAGACGACTTAACTTGTGGGGCATGCGAAGGCTATGCCAAGCCTTGCGGGACAGGACCGTGCATGCTTTATTAAGCATTCATGCGGGCGACGCCTATGACTTAGGCTGATTCGAGTGTTGGGGCAAACGACGGGACCGTGCATGAGCATTCACGCAGGCGACGTCTATGACTTAGGCTATTTCAAGTGTCGGGACAACTTAACAACTTAAGCCAACTTCCTTCTCCCAAGCCACGGGATCGAAGGATCGAGTGTTATTTAAAAGAACGCTGAGCTGACTTCTAAGCAGACCGTGGGACCATTTTCCATGTTCTAAGACATTCCGACGGGTCAGGATTATTCCCTTAGCTATGTGCGTTCATAGCTTTTATATTAGCCTACTTGTGCAAGTTAAAAACATGTGCGTTATTAAGTGGAGGCTAAGATGAGGCAAGTTCACCGAAACTACCCCACCTGTGCGAGGAGTCGCCTCGACCGAGCGAGCCTTTGAGCAGCCGTTGTAAGGCTAAGTTCCAACGCCGTCGGCGTTTCGATTCCTCCGATTGACTTTGTGGGACGGGGCACTACAATACCTACACAGGCTTCCGTCACACTCAACGGAAACCAGCTGCTCACTATGATCCAGGGGTTCCTAACAACCCATCAGGAGCAGACTACCCTACTCCGCCAGAGCATGGAACGTTCTGAGGAACGTACCGTGGTCCCACCACCTGTAGAGCCACGGTAGAGAGCGGGGACGATCAAGGACTTCATGGGTATGAACCCCAAGGAGTTCTCAGGGACTGAGGGTATAGTAGTAGCAGATGACTGGCTAGACTCGGTGGAGAGAAAGCTCCTTGGAGTTAGGATGCCGGGTGACCTCCAGGTCGAGGCAGCGGGATTTCTGCTGATAGACTTGGCAGGAGTCTGGTTCCGAAATGAGCCATTGCTTGCGAGAGGGAGAGCCACTTGGGATCAGTTCAAGACCCAGTTCAAGAAGAAATTTTTCTCGACCACTGCTAGAGTAGCCATGGGGCTACGATTCCAGAACATCCAGCAGGAGAACCGTTCTGTTGACGAGTATACGACAGAGTTTAGTCGCCTGAGCCGTTTCGCTCCTAGTCTGGTTGCAGATCCAGAGGAGATGACCCGTAGGTTTTGCCATGGTCTAGTTCCAGACATTGGCATTCTTATAGTGGCGAACGGTACGACTGACTACTACCAGAGCCTAGAGTTGGCCCGGAGCATCGAGGAGCGTCTTCTGTCTAGCAAGAGGTCGGCTTCTGTACATCATGAGGGACCGTCCAAGCGTCAGGCTTTCCAGCAGAGAGCACCGATGCCGCCCCAGCAGACTTACCGTCCCCCTACACCACATCATCAGACCCCGCCAGTTAGAGCCCCGGGACCCCGACATCAGCAGCAGCAGCCGAAAGGAGGTATGTGTTCATTTTGTAGGAGGCCAGGGCATGATTTTGCTGTCTGCAGGAAGAGGTTGGGGCAGTGCTTACTTTGTGGGTCTGCCACCCATCAGTACCGGGACTGCCCAGCAGCCAAGGGACCTAGAGGACCACTTCCGACTCAGCAGCAGAGGTTTGGGCAGCATCTGCAGCAGCAGAAGGGACCTCAGGGGAAGGTTTATAGCCTGGCCCTTGAGCCGGAGCCGGAGCAGGTTTCGGAGCCAGATTACTTAGCTGACGTCATCACAGGTCATGTTTATTTGCATACTTTTCTAGCTCTATGTTTGTTTGATTCTGGTGCATCTCATAGCTTCCTATCATTAGAGTTTATGCATAAACACCATCTAGTAGCTTCACCTACTGTGGAGATTAGTAGAGTGATGACGGGAGGAGGACCAGTGCCTATTAGATCTATCTATAGATGTTCTATTTTTATAGTTGGAGAGAGTTCAGGGGACGATTCTTTGTGATGCCACTCCCCGGTTATGATATCATATTGGGGATGGACTGGCTTAGCTATGCCCATGCATCTATAGATTGTCATGAGGGTAGTATTTTGTTCAGTCCCCCAGGCACAATGCCATTCAGTGTCAGGAGGACAGGGCCGGAGATCAGCCTAGAGCCGAACTATTGTGCGACAGTTGGGGACGTAGCACCGCCATACCCTATCATTAGGGAGTTTATGGATGTATTCCCAGAGGATCTTCCAGGGCTTCCGCCTGACAGAGATGTGGAGTTCACCAGAGATTTAGTGCCGGGTTCATCACCAGTATCCCGGGCTTGCTATAGAGTGAATCCCAAGGAGGCCGTAGAGATGAAAGAGCAGATTGATGACCTGTTGAAAAAGGGTTTCATTCGATCCAGTGCTTCTCCATGGGGAGCGCCAGTGCTCTTTGTGCCTAAGAAGGATGGTACAGTCCGGTTGTGTATTGACTACCGGGCCTTGAATGCCATCACCATCAAGAACAAATATCCTCTGCCCCGGATAGATGATTTGTTCGACCAGTTGAGCGGAGCGAAGGTGTTTTCCAGGATAGACTTGAGATCCGGGTACCACCAGGTGAAGGTTAGGGCAGCAGACATCCAGAAGACGGCGTTCAACACGAAGTACGGGCAGTACGAGTTTCTGGTGATGCCATTTGGTCTCACAAATGTGCCAGCTGTCTTTATGAATTTGATGAATAAGACATTCCACCAGTATTTGGATAAGTTTGTCGTAGTATTTATCGACGACATCCTGATATACTCGAAGACACCAGAGGAGCATGCAGAGCACTTGCGGATAGTTTTGGGGATTCTGAGGCAGGAGAGATTGTTTGCCAAATTACCGAAGTGCGAGTTCTTTTTAGACTGAGTGGAGTTTCTCGGCCATGTAGTCACTGGAGATGGAATCTCGGTGGACCCCAGGAAGATTGCTGCAGTTGAGACATGGAAGGCTCCGACGTCAGTTTCAGAGATCAGGAGCTTTCTGGGTTTAGCAGGCTATTATAGAAAGTTCGTCCAGGACTTTGCTAGGATAGCTGAACCCATGACGAAGCTGACACGGAAGGACGTAGAGTACATTTGGTCAGAGGACTGCCAGTTCTGACATTACCTTCAGGTTCTGGAGGTTTCACCATTTACAGCGATGCTTCTGGGAAGGGGCTAGGATGTGTCCTACAGCAGCATAGAAAAGTGATTGCTTATGCATCTAGGCAATTGCGGACTCATGAGAGGAATTATTCTACCCATGACCTAGAGTTAGCTGCGATGATCTTTGCACTCAAGTTATGGAAACATTACTTATACGGAGAGCGTGTGGAAATCTTTACTGACCACAAAAGCTTGAAGTATGTGTTCACGCAGAAAGAGCTGAACATGAGGCAAAGACGATGGTTGGAGTTGATGAAAGACTTCGACATCGATTTACAGTATCACCCCGAAAAGGCAAATGTGGTGGCGGATGCGCTGAGCAGGCATCCGATGGCATGGTACCTGATGATTGATCGGTATTTACGGGAAGACCTGGAGAAGCTCGGTATCGAGCTAGTTCGGCCAGGATCAGTGATACAGATGATGGCACTTGACATTCAGTCAGGTTTGATGGAGCAGATCAGGGAGGCACAGTCTACAGATGAGAGACTTCGCAGACTTCGAGTCCAGGCGTTAGCAGGATTGCTGGATGACTTCACTATAGCAGAGGATGGATCCTTGAGGCATGACAGCCGATTGTGCGTGCCGAAGGGAGAGCTGGTAGAGGCAGTCTTGCAGGAGGCGCACCGATCGAGATATTCTATTCACCATGGTGCTAACAAGATGTATCGTGACTTGCGGGAACATCTTTGGTGGCACGGGATTGTAGGGTGTGAAAAATTCTGACACGCTGACATAAGACCAAGTCAGCCAAAGGCCATACGCTCAGCCAAAGGCCATACGTTCAGTGCAAAAGTCATACGCTCAGTGAATATTTTATTATTTCTCGACTGACAGTACAGCATACGCTCAGTAAGGGATAAATCTGACACTTCGTCTTTCGTGCAAAGACAGCTGTCTTAGGAGAATTAATCGTCGTATAGATTTTCGAGAGTTGATTTTGTCTTTTACGAGGACAGCTCATTAGCCATCATGAATGCACAGCCATCATTACTGTCATTTCTGACAGTCTATCAGCCGTCATATCTGCAACACGACGCTCGAGAGATATTTGTCAGTTATTGGGAGATATGGCGTATTCGAGAAGATTGAGGACAGCCACGTGTCTACTTCCCCAGTCATATGACTCCTCATCAAGACAGCGTATGGACTTCATACAACTCCTCATCAAGGCAGCGTATGGACTTCATACGACTCCTCATCAAGGCAGCGTATGGACTTCATACGACTCCTCATCAAGGCAGCGTATGGACTTCATACGACTCCTCATCAAGGCAGCGTATGGACTTCATACGACTCCTCATCAAGGCAGCGTATGGACTTCATATGACTCCTCATCAAGGCAGCGTATGTACTACATATGAATCCTCATCAAGACAGCGTATGCAAGACATACGTATCCAAAAGTGAGCGTATGGACTCCATACGACTCATCTTCAACAAGACAGCGTATGATAGTCATACTTCTCCAAAAGACAGCGTATCAAAGCAAATGCATTCAGAATGACTTCAAATGTACAGTCAATACACGTTCTCACGTGTCCTGTACTCGGTTACCCACTCATTCAGAAGTTATGCAATATGGCATTCATGCCATCAATCTCTCCTGGATATACTCTACTACTTTCAACCGCACTCCAACGTGTCTCCACCAAAATTCGCCACGCGTCCCTGCAGTTATGCACACGTCAAGTAACTGATTGAGCGTATGCCCAGAGCAGTTATCCAGAACTCTATAAAAGAGAGTTTCTCCACCTTCAACAGACACCACATTCAATTCAGAAAGAACAGAGAGATTGCCCAGTTGCTGTCCAAGTTCTTCGAGGTCCGAGCCTTCTTCATCGTATCGTCCAAGGGATAAAGTGATCGTCTTCTAGATCAGATTCCTACAGTTGTAATTTTCTCAGAAACACAATAAATAAATAGAATTTATTTATGGAAAACAGGGATGAAGAGGGATGTATCACGTTTTATCTCGAGATGCCTAGTTTGCCAGCAGGTCAAGACGGAGCGCCAGAGGCCAGCTGGTTTGTTGCAGCCGTTACCCATTGCCGAGTGGAAGTGGGAACATATTACGATGGACTTCGTCTCAGGGCTTCTTCGTTCTCAATGAGGGAATGATGCCATTTGGGTCATCGTAGACAGGCTGACGAAGTGTGCGCACTTGATACCCTTCAAGGTGGGGCTTTCTACCGAGAAGTTGGCAGAGCTATACATACAGTAGATAGTTCGCCTACACGGAGTGCCAGTGAGCATCGTGTCAGACAGAGACAGCAGATTCACATCCCACTACTGGAGGAGCTTGCAGGAGGAATTGGACAGTAGGCTCAAGTTCAGTACGGCGTACCACCCGCAGACAGATGGACAGTCCGAGAGGACGATACAGACACTGGAGGATATACTGAGGACCTGCGTGCTGGACTTCGGAGGATCATGGAAGAGCCATCTGCAATTGGTAGAGTTTTCATACAACAACAGCTACCAAGCCAGTATCGGTATGTCTTCTTTCGAGGCGCTTTATGGACGACGATGCCGCACACCGCTCTTTTGGGATGATGTCGGAGACAGAGTTATGCTTGGGCCAGAGATGATCACGAATGCAGCAGAGAAAGTCGGGATGATCAGAGACAGGCTCAGAGTAGCTCAGGATAGGCAGAAATACTTGGCTGATGCTAGTCGCAGGCCGATAGAGTTCGTAGATGGTGATATTGTGCTAGTGAAGATATCACCTACTAGAGGGACGATCCGGTTCGGACGAGGAGGGAAGCTGAGCCCCAGATACATTGGGCCGTTCGAGATACTTGGCAGGATTGGAGAGGTAGCTTACAGGGTTGCACTTCCACCCAACCTAGCAGGAGTTTACGATGTCTTTCGCGTATCTCAGCTGAGAAGATATGTTCCAGACCCCAGTCATGTGCAAGATCATTCAGAGTTGGAGGTCGGACCGAGCCTTACAGTTTCTGAGCAGCCAGTGGAGATATTAGACAGGAGAGAGAAGAGGCTGAGGAACAAGGTTATACCTTTAGTACGAGTAGCTTGGAGCCGTCACTCTCCAGGTGAATCTACTTGGGAGAGGGAGTCGGACATGAGGGAGAGATACCCTTACTTGTTCGATCCAACCGCTGCGAGGGAACTACCCGTTCCCGTTTGATACCTTAGAGGTTAGTTTCGATCATAGCCTTAGTCATTTATTGCATTGCTTGCTATGATAGAATATTGTAGGGTCTTCTATCCTTGTGAATTTCGAGGACGAAATTTTTCAAGGAGGGAAGACTTGTAAGCCCCTATTTTTCAAAATTTTATTTAATTAGTGTTTATTAATTATTAGTATCAAATTTAGCCTTAAAATAATTATTTAGATTTTTAGGAATTTTTTCTAGAATTTTTAATGATTTTTAAATGAGTTTTAAAATACAAAAATATTAATTTAGAATTTTCTAAAATGTTTTAATACCATTCTGTAATTTTTAGAATTGTTTTTATATCACTATGCAATTATTTTAATTGTTTTAATAGCTTTTTGCAATATTCTAATTGTCTGTGCAAATTAAGTTTTGCACATAATCGTAGCGGGGGGTTACTTGCAAATTTAATATTTGCAATGGCTAAGGCGGTGGGCTTTTATGCAATATCCCAATTTTCTGGGGGGCTTCCTGCAAATCCCTAACCCTAACTGCCCCCGACGACCGTGCGCTGTCGTCGTCTCCGACGACCATCACCGAAACCCTAACCCTAATCCTAATTCGACCCCTAATTCGACCGACCTACTGTCCTATATAACTACCCCCCGACGCCCAAACCCTAACTCTACTTCGTTTCACCCCCACGACCACCATCTCCTCCACTTCCAGTCCGCCGAAACCCTAGCTTCGACGAACTCCCCTGTCCAGCCTCCACAGTCGACGTCGTCGCCTTCAACCCCCACCATTCGACGCGCCCGGCCAAGACGAACGCGTCGCCACCCGAGCGCCCCGACCACGGCGTCTCCTCCGCCCAGTCGCCACCCCCGACAGCAGCCCGACTTGGACACGTACGTGTCATCTACCCCTCCCCCCCGTGTCCTGTTGTGTCTCGTTCTCACGCACAGGACTCGCCTACACACGACAACTCAAATGGTAAGTGCGGACACGACAAACACGTGTCGTACGTCTCGTAAATAAACCTGACACATTGACTCCTGTGTCCCTAACTGTCAGGACACAGGATTTTTTTTATGTGTAATTAATTCAAAACCTAAATAAAACTAACCTAAGTCTAATCCTAACAATCAGGCCAAGTTGGCCTACTGTCCAGCGGTTGCAGTATTAAGCGCGGCCCTTCCCCAGCCCGAGTTCGAGCCCCCCCTTGCTGTGTTCTGTTGTTTCTTTTTCTTTTTCTTTTTTTTGTTATATATATATATATATATATATATATATATATATATATATATATATATATATATATTATTATTATTATTATTATTATTATTATTATTATTATATATAATAATAATAATAATAATAATATAATAATAATAATATATATATATATATATATATATATATATATATATATATATATATATATATATATATTTTTTTTTTTTCTTCTATATATATATATATATATATATATATATATATATATATATATATATATATGTATTTGTATACATATATGTATATACTGTATATAGGCAGTATTTTTACATATATATATATTTTTATATTTAGTAAAAGTTTTATATATATATATTTGTATTTATATACATATATGTATATGTATATATTTTCATATGTATATATATTATTATATATATACTATTATATATATGTATACAATATTTGTATATATATATATATATATATATATATATATATATATATATGTATATATATATATATATATATATATATATATATATATATATATATATATACTCTATAATTAAGTATTTTTCTTATATATATATATATATATATATATATATATATATATATATATATATATATATATATATATATATATATATATATATATATATATATATATATATATATGTATTTTTAGCATATGTATGTATATATCAACTATGTATAATTTTACCTTATTAAAATATTAATATTTATTTTGTACTTTTTACCAATTTGTATTTTAGTATATTTAAATTACTGCAACCATTTGGTATCCAAGCCTAGTATGGGTTTTTGGGCCCAAATGTGTTTTCACACATTCAAGACCTGTGCAAGTCATATTGGACTTGATTCATGGCCTTGGGTCCTGTATTTGAACTTTGGTTCAAATTATGTACATGGACAAAATATGCAGATAATTAATTATTTTAATTTCAATTGTGTGTAATGCTGTTTTTGGATTTCTAAAAATACTTAAAGTACTGTTAAAATTCTGGAAAAATAGTATTTAGATACTATGTTAATTTAGCTAATTTAGTATAATTTTTATAGTATTTAAATTATAGTTTTGCCACTAGTTTGGCATATGAAACCAAAACTCATTTTCTGTATACTTAGGAAAAACTGATTTTTATAAAATACTTGTACTGGTTAATAAATTCCAGAAAATTATAATAAATTTCTATAATTAACAATGATCATTTTGGTACTTTATTTTATGTAAAACTAAACTTTTTGTCTATCTCAAAAATTGTTAGAACACAATGATCATTTGATTTATTTATTAATTAATTACGACTTGTAACTTTTTGTGTTACTTTGAGTTTTAGCCGTATTAAACCTCACCCCTCACTAGTGTAAAGACCATAGAAAGTTAGTTAAAGTAGTGTGTCATCCCACATTGGTCTCCTATGCTAAAGTCATCATTTTGGCTAGGTGCCCAGTCACAAGTCGTGTTGCACCAATTAGTGTCCTAGTGTTTTAGCTTAGTGTAAAAAACTAAGTTTATGTATTTATTTCTACAGTGACGAGTTACCAGACATCTATAGAACTTTTATCGCAGCTTGCTTGCTTTGCTTTGCTAGAGGCAAGTACTTTTTACAAACTTTACATACTGTTACATAAATGAACTGCTAATCCAACCATGTTAAATGCTGATCCTTGGGGTAGCAAGTTAAAATATCACATGTTGTACTTTCCATTACTACCATGCTTAGAACAGTTTTTATATATCTCTCACATGATTCGAATATGGGTTATGGGAAAACTGATAGTAGAGTACGTGATCATGCCCCCTTTATCATACCGAGCAAAGTTACATTTTATATGTTACTGCGCCGTAGGCCTTTATCCCGCATTTCTGTATGGATGTACACCTATGCTGTACACTTGTACGTATGTATATTTCATTTACATGTGCCCCAGCACATTGTACATCTATTGACCGATCACGTACCTGCTACAGTTTTAAACATTACATATACATCTGTCTCTATGACATATGTGTCCTAGCCATGATAGACTATGTGATGCCATGTTTCCAGTTATTTCCTCTTATGTTCATTTCTATGTTTCATATGCTAGTTTGCTAGATTCAGTACTTACTCCCGTCCTGACAGAATAACGTTGTAGGTGTCCTTACTGAGGAGGAGTTACTCTGTGACTCATATTATGGAGATACTGCCGGAGACCCGGCTTTGCTTTACGAGGATGTTCCTGCGGGGAACCTCGCCTAGTTATCTTTTTGCTTTAGACTTTTGAGTGTAGTCATGTATTAGACTACGTATTTTGTAACTGGACATGTATCCAGTTTTATATTTCAGACTTGTACTTGGACATTTTACTATATGAGACGACTTTTGTGTTTGAAGCATTTATGACTTTTATTCACTTATAGAACTGTTAGCACATTTAGTCTTATCCTGTTGTCTTTAGAACAGCTTACTACGTTTTATCTCAAATGTAGGCTGGACATGACTCGGCCTGGCCCAACAATTTGGGTAGCGAGTCGTGACACACATGCCCTACTTACCATGGACCTGGCGAGGGATTAGCTACCTTTGGTCCCGACTCTCAGGAGTGATTCAGGAGATTAGCTAGTAGACTACTTTAGCTTTCATGTTTGACTTGTTGTATTAAAGTTAAGAGATTGAGTTTGTATTAAGTTTGTTTGAGACATTGTTGTATTATTTTAGTAGTTAGTTGTTGTTGTCTTTAATTCCTTAGGTATAACTTCTGTGTTATCTTATCGTGTTTAGACTGTGATTGAGTATATCATATCCTTTACTTGTCCTCCATTCGGAGCTGACATCTGGACAAGTATATTATATATACTGCATGAGATTAGTTAGCAACCTAGGACAGCTTACTACCGCCGACACTGCGGCATAGGCTGGACGTACCCACTTCTCGTGCCCCTATACAGGGTGTGGGTCATGACATACATCGACATACACTGGGCCTCCCTTGTGTACATCAGATTAATGAATATTGCCGTGAATCCATTCCTATTCCAGTAGAAGCAGTCGATCAACGTTGGAGGCAGTTGTCTATGATGCCTGTGGTGAAGACGGACGATAATTTTTTCTCTTTGGCACAAGTGAAACTTCTCCACGCAAGGTGGTTAGCCTCACTAGCAGCGGAGCGGCAGTCCCATTGAGCTTAAAATCTAAGAAATTGCATGTCCGGTCACTACTACAATGCATGAGCCGACCGTTGTTTTCAATCCTAAAGGCAGGCCTCAAACAAGATTGACTAGTTCACAGAAGAGAAGGCTGGAGTCAACTAGGAGAGATCCATCACACTTTGAGCATGTTGAACGAAGCTTACAGCAAGCTCCGCCCGTACGGAAGGGCAAGCTTGTCATTTGCCGAAAAATGAAGAAAATGGACCTCCCAAGAGAAGATACCGTTGCAAGCCAAACACTGAGTTTGTATATTGATAAATTCCAACCTGAGCTTCGTCGATACATTTGGTCTATTGTCGATGTCCCCGGTGATGGCCATTGTGGATTCCATGTGCTTGCAAGACATCTTGGTTATGATGTCAAAGACGGATGGAGACGGATGAGGCAGGAGCTGTATGAGAAGATAGAGACTCGTCTTCCATTCTACTCCCGTCTCCTAAGCGAAGAAACGGTTTCAAGTTTGTTGTTAAGTATCCCTTGCACCGACAGTGTTACCGGGATAGACCACTACATGTCAGTCCCGTCTGCCGGTTATTTATTTGCCAATAGGTACATGATACCTCTCGTAATTTACTCGATGGGTATTAGAGAAACATTCTTTCCGATGTGCGCACCTCCGCCGGACCACGGACATTCTAACCTATGTACTATAGGTCACATCGGTGATCACTTCATCATACTAAAGATGATCGGTCATTCTTCGATTCCTCCACCTTCACAGTTTGGTACAAAAGAGCACCGGTCGAAGCCAGAGCTTGGACCACACCTTTCGCTCATCAAATCGACCATTGTAAGAAGTTGTTGAAGTTTGAGGAGCCAAGAGACTTACCTGCTGACCACTGTGATGTCGAAATCGACTGAGTATCAATGTGTTATATGGAGGACCACTTTTGTATACATTTTGGCATTTTGGTTATAGAGGACCACTTTTGTATACATTAAACTATGAAATATAAAGTCCAATATATGTTTCTTACTTTTATCCATGTGTTATATGTCTTTTATCTGGGTGTTATACATGTGTGTTTTGTGTGTTTTGGGTGTTATACATGTGTGTTACTTTTATCATGTGGGTTCTAGGACTACCACACACAGGGCAGTACAACACATGTGAATGACTGCCCTGGGTGTGGCAGTTCTAGATAAAATATTATGTGATCAAATCACAGAACAATTCATCTAGGACTGCCACACCCAGGACAGTCCTTCACATGTGTTGGACTTCCCTGTGTGTGGCAGTCCTAAATAAATTGTTCACAGAACAATTCATCTAGGACTGCCACACACAGGGCAGTCCTTCACATGTGTTGGACTGCCCTGTGTGTGGCAGTCCTAGATAAATGTTCACAGAATAATTCATCTAGGACTGCCACACCCAGGGCAGTCCTTCACATGTGTTGGACTGCCTTGTGTGTGGCAGTCCTAGATGAATTGTTCTGTAAACAAATCACAGAACATTTTATCTAGGACTGCCACACCCAGGGCAGTCCTTCACATGTGTTTGACTGCCCTGTGTGTGGCAGTCCTAGATGAATTGTTCTGTGAACAAATTACAGAACATTTTATCTAGGACTGCCATACCCAGGGCAGTCCTTCACATGTGTTGGACTGCCCTGTGTGTGGCAGTCCTAGATAAAATGTTATGTGATCAATCACAGAACATTTAATCTAGGACTGCCATACACAGGGCATCCAACACATGTGAAGGACTGCCCTGGGTGTGGCAGTCCTAGAACACACAGGATAAAAGTAACCCACATGTATGACACACATGTATAACACCCAAACACACAAAATACAGAACATTTTAGCAAGTACTTGTTTTACAGAAGTATTTCAACACAAGAATTATTTCAACAGATATCCACACATATTCAACAGATATTCAACACAAGAATTATTTCAACAGATATCCACACATTTTCATCTAAAGTATCCCACAAATTTTCAACATCCAAAATAGTGTCAACACCCAAAAATATCACATATCCAACACATATCCAACAGAAGTATATCAACATCCAACAACATGCTCGACACAAGTATTCAACATCATACAATCAGACGTCAGACAATCATACTACATATCATGGGGGCCTTCGAACGAGACTCCGCATTACGCATGAATGGGAACTCAACCTCGTCGTCGATGCGCTCAAGCTCGTTGGCGACCAAGGCACTAGTGTCGACCAAGACACTAATGTCACTTTGGCAAGCGCTCCGAAGTGTCTTGGCCAGTTCCTTCGCCCTTCTAGACTGTAAATGAAAGTATAATTGAATTTAGTATACAAACATGAAAATCTCAAACTACTAATGCGGAACTCACCATCTTCACCAATGAAGCATACAAGATGTTTTTCGAAGGAAGATTTCCAACAGCTACTACGGCCTCGGGACCCGGGTTTGAAGGGTTCAACAACTTAGGATGTCCGACCCGCCGGAAGTACGACATATAGTCCTCGCTGCAGTCGGCCATCTGGGTGACCGGTTGACTCTCATCTTCCCCAAGCAGGTGCCTTTGCCACTCGGAGTAGAAGTCGGTCACCCAGTCGAAATACGCCGGTTTGTAGTTCAATAGTTGGGTCCCGCGGGGAGGTTCCAACATCTGTAGTGTACGCTTCGGCATACTTTGCACAAAGTCAAACTGCCGAAGTACACGATCAGGCATGTACGGCTCCTTGATATCATAGCATGTGATCATGCCATGAAATAAAGAAACTTGTTGCATGGCACGACTCCCTCGCAAAAATCCCGGTATGGATCCTAAAATATCTGTAGGAAAACAGTTAACATCAAAAAAACTTAACATAAAAAATAAGTCCCAATTTATTACCTCTTCTGGTACCGGATTGTCAAGTACTTCACGAATGGAAGCCAGTATTTGCCAATCTTTGGTTTCTACCTGGGCCGGCCTCCATCGAGCCACTCTAGGAAGGTGTTCAAAATAGATTGGGTTCATGTCACCCCGCTTGAGCATCGGAAAGTGCTCGTACATCCATGCCTATTCAATTTATAAGTTAATAGTCACAAAATACAAACAACAAAATGAAGTATACGAGATTAAATCGTTGGAAGTTTTCTTACATGTAGAAGAGTTTGACATCCGGCAATTGTCTTAGTCCCGACACGGGATGCGATGCCGAGCTCGCGGTAAAGATAGGAGAATACCGCTACCCTACGATATATCAATAAAGTCATCCACGGACAATAAATTGAGCATGTACCTCGTATGTATCGAGGTTCCGGACTTGTCCGAAATGCCCACCGTTCCTAGGACGAACTGCATGTAAGCACGGGCCACCGTGTCGACCAACTCATCATCATCCTCATCCAATTCCATATTCGTGAAGTGCTCCACCAGAAATGACAGAGGAATTCCATATGATTTCTTGAAGCCGGGAGAGTTGTAAAACTAGTTTCCTCAAGTCCAAGGTTACTTGAGACAAACTTGACGATCTTCGAGTACCATTTTGTGGATTTTTCATCTCTGTAATGTTCTTTCATGACGCGACCGGTAACTGGTAGCTCCAGTATCTGGTAGACGTCGTCAAGTAATGGTCATCTCCCGCATGGGAGATGAAACGTATTGGTCTCCGGGTGCCATCTCTCCACAAAGGCGGATATCAGGGCACTATCTATTGTCCTATAGGCATAATCTGCCAAATTATGCAAACCGCTCGGTACGATTTTAACCTGGACGGCCTCCGGTAAGCTTCTAAACGGCCAAGACACGGTTTTCTTCCCGTGACTCACAGCCCTAAGGATACGATATGTCCTCTGTATATCAAACAACATATAAAAATAAAAAATATGAAATACATATAGATATCATATACTAAACTGCTAGCTTACAAAAGTAATGTACATACCGGGTCCTTCCATATTGCATATGCAATATGGTTATCAAAAGAAGCCAACATTGAGCAACCTGGCGGCCGGACAGGGGCTCAGAAGGACCGGCCTCCTCAGAAGGACCGGCCTCCCCAGATGGAGCAGAACCACCTTACGTGGTGGTAGGAGTTGGCTAATTGGCACGTCGTCGTCATCACTGGAAGAAGGAAAAGAGTACGAGCTCGTTGCTTCGACCGAGCTTGTACAACCGGTGGGGGTTTCCGTGTCCCATCCCGACCTTGGCGCTCCGGTTCGGAAATTGTAATCTGTAACACCCAGTTTTCCAAATGAGGGTAATTTTAAACTTTTAAAAGTTTATTATTTAATAATAGGATTTATTTTATAATTTTTTTTAATTAATTTAATACTATTTAAAATTGGTGAATTATAATTTTGATGGTTAACTAGTTAATCCCTAGTTTTGCTAAGCTTAGAGACTAACCATGGGGACCTAACCATGTGATTAGAATGACTATTTACAACTTTTTAGGCTAAGAGTATTTTGGTCATTTTGTGACTTTTGAATTATTTAGGATTTTGATTAATTGGTAAATTTTAGATTATTTTTAATAATAATTAAATTAATATTATGATTTTGGTCATTTTTCATATTTTAATATTTTGGAAATTTTTTATATTTTTAATATTGTTTTTATGGATTTGTTTAGTCGGGTTTGAGTTTCGTCTCGTTTCGACTTGTATTGTGACCCGGGTAGCTTGAACTCTAGTTGGGACCCAATATTAAGTTAAGAATGGCTCACAAGACCCAACATTAAGTTAGTTAATTAAACTAATTTTTATCATGTTAGAATGGTTAAGTTAGAGACTCAAACTAGATCATTTTGACCCCAAACTTGAACCTAGTCTAGACTTAACCATATGAGACTAGAGAGGGGCAATTAGGACATTTTCCATTAGCCCTAATGGACTCCTTATTGCAGCCACCTTTAGGAGAGAATGATTCATTTCATTCATTACAATCTTGCCTCTTTTATTTTTCTTTTGTTCTTCCCCAATTTTAAAGAGCCTTCCCATTGATTTGATCTCCAAATCAAATCATTCCTTCACCAAACCTTTCCTCAATCATTCCCATTCTCCAAGGGAAGGGTGCTACCAAGGATTGGAAGAGAGTGCAAGGAGGAGTGTCCACTTTGAGGGATCTTCGTATCGGAGCCGTGTCCTAAAGGATTTCATTGGGATTCCACTCCCAATAGATAAAACCCATCCTCTAAATCGATTTCTTTTACATATAAATTAGTTTTGAATCCGTAGGATCCATCCTTATGCATGTGTCCCATTTAGATTCAAATTTGAGGCCATTTGGAGCTCTCTTGAGGATTTTAGATATGTGTCTTGTGTCCTACTTGATAGATCCCAAATTAGGACACCCCATGTGTATGTATGTATGATAATAGTTTAAATAGATATTTAAATTCAGTTTTATAATGGTTAAGAGTGGATTGATCTTAGTTAGGATGGTTAGAATGAGTTTCATTTGGATACCTATGTTTGTATCCAAGTATCTTGTCCTATATGTGTTCTTTTGTCAAATCCGTCATAATTTTCATCCACGTTTTTATTAACCAAAGCAACTTAGAAATGTCATAACTTTTAGCTTAGAACTCCGATTTATCTTCCGTTTTTTTAAAGAACCGTATCGAAGTTAGCTTTCCAAATATATATTTTAATAAGCTAAATTCTTTCTGTAACTTTCTATAGAATTATTTGAGTGTCAGCTGTACGAAAGACGAACGTGTTTTGGTATTTTTGCGATTTTGGGAGCTTCCGGACACAAAATGCGATCCGTTTGAAGTTTCGGAAAGCTAACGTGAAGGGCTACAACATGCTTTAATCCTAGAATTTAGTAGAGGCCTAATTGGTACAGTATTGGTTTTAAGTAGAAGAGTGACTATACGATATATGCATTTTGTAACCTATGAGCCTATGTAGTATGGGTATTAAATAAATATAGAGTATGTAATGCATGATATGTTAGATGAATAAATGATATATATATATATGATATATTCTCTTTACATTAATGTATATATATGGTTGAATGCAAGCATGTAGGAATGCAATTAATATAATGCATATGAGCAATGCATGAATGAAAGAATGATATACAATGTATGCATGAAAGTATATAATGAATGCTAGATATGAATGCAAGATATATATGTAATGATAGATATGAATGCATAATGTATAAATATTAAATGCAATATATCACTGTTACATTTTCCAGTTTTCACATTTTGAACTGCCACTGTTTCATTGCCACAGTAAACACATTCACTGATTTCCATTCTTTTTACACTGTTTCATTTCCTGAAAACCTGAGATTGTTCCCTTCCTATTTCCTGAGTTTATGATTCAAAACCTGAGATTTTATGAACTGAAATGAATGTCTATTCATGTAAATTGTTGACTGATTTGAGATTTGGTGGAATGGTAATTGAGGGACTGTTTTCCAGGATTCCTAATAACTGAATTGGTCATGCCACTGTTTTCTTAATTTTCCTGCCAACACAAACACTCTATTGTCTTTCACTCACACACATAAGTTCATACCATCTTAGCCTCACTGATTTCCTTGTATCACTTTACTGTTTTCAGATTTGCCACTGTTTTCACATGTTTCACAAACCTAACACACACACACCCTCATGTATCTCACACACACACACTCTTGCACTCTCTTGACACACACACACACTCTATGAGACACCTCATGCCATGTCTAACACACATACACACACACTTGATCACATTCCTTTTTCCTATTCTCTATATATATGTGTGAAGGTATATATATATATATATTATATATATTATATATTATATATATATATATTATATAATTATTATATATATATATATTGAAATTTGAGATGTATATATATATTATCCCTATATATTATATAATGTGTGTACTATATATATGTTTGATATAATGTATGTGTATGTATATAGTAGCCTATATGCTAGTGTATTTCTATGTTGTATTATATAACAGATCAATATGTGTATTTCTATATTAGATTATAATATATCAATGTGTTGTATTTTAGATATGAATATTATCATGTTTATGTAATATAGATTATAGGTTGGTTAGGGCATGGTATTGCTTAATAGCCTATGGCCTATGGGTGTGGCTTAAATGCTAGTATAGAGTCTAGATTGGTCTTGTTTAGTCTTGTTAGACCTAGAATAGACTAGTTAGACTAGTATAGACTTGTTTGACTTAGGTTTGACTTGGTTGACCTAGTTTGACTTAGGGTTGACCAGAGTTGACCTTGGTCTAGATTGACCAAGATTCATGTAGAATGCATTGTACTGCATCTTATTACTATTCTGGACTTGTTGTGACTTGTGCTGTCTAATAGGAGCCAGACACCACTCTTCGGACAGTATATATTCTCCAGATTCTCAGGACACAGGCGAGTACATTCTCTGATCATTTCATATCCTGCATTAGGAGTATTTTCCTGCTTTAGATTACTTTACATGATGCTGACACGTTGGAAACACGGATTAGTACTATATGGATCTTGTTGTGCGATGTTATCCCCTTAGCGAATACATCGGGTATTCGTGTTCGTGTACTTTATCGTGAACATCGTGTACTCCTTGTATTTGTGACATTCGTGTACGAAATGTGTGAAATCGTGTATAATCATGTATTCACATGACCTTCGTGTACAATAACATAACTTAACTAGATCCTTGTGTATTGATTGGGGCGGGGGAGTAGAAGTGGTTATATATTCAATCCAATAGATTACTCGTGTACAACCTCTGTAGATTACTCGTGTACAACATCGTGCCGTCTACATAACCATCTTGTGCTCTGAATCACTAGCACTGTTAGTTCTCTATATATTGTAGCTATTTATTTACAGTCTCTCTCTTTTTATCATGTTATTCCTTCAGTATCTTGTGTCTTACTCTCTAGCATGATTATATCCTGAACTGCTATAATTTGTTGAGATGTACTGTGCTCGCTCCTATCCTGACTAGACCTGTTGATAAATTTTACAGATAGCCTGGAGGTTGCCTGCTAGCCTAGAGACACAGTAGAGGTTGTATAGATAGCTAGGGTTTGCTTATAGCTTATTTTCAGTTGTCTTGAGTTGTATTTATTTTATGGATTACAGTATTTGAGCTTTGAGATGTATTTCTGGGTTAGTGTATCTTAGACACTTAGACTTCTATCTGCTGTATCTCTTTTGGATTTCATGTTTTATCTATCTTTCATTATGCTCTACCTTAGATGTGATTGAGTTTACATTCTGCTATGTCACCACCCATTCGGGGAGTATAAATTGCTTAGCCTTATACTGTTAGATACATGAGACCTAGGACAGCGTTCTACTGCCGACACTGCGGCGTAGGCTGGACGTACCCACGTCTCGTGCCCTTACTCTAGGGTGCGGGTCGTGACACGTTTTTAGTGGTGGCCCATGCAGGTCGAGTTTGTGTAGTGGTATTCAAACTAGAGTACCACTACAGCCTGCAGCAGGATTATGATATATTTTGAAGGTACTCAATCACAGTTAGGATCCCTTGAGATTTCCTGGGACGACCCTTGAGAATCTTATTTTAACTTCGATTTGAAAACTCTTTTCCCTTGATTTGATTTATCTTTACTTTCTGTTGTTGAATTTGATTTTGATGGATTATTGTTGAATTTGAGTTTGTATTTATTGATTTTGATGGATGATTGTTGAACTTTGAATCTTGATGTTAGCTGTGGCATCCGAGTTTGTATTTATATGATTTGAAGGATTTTTGTTCATTTTTGAATCTTGATATTCGTTGATAAATTTGATTTTTGGGTATTCATTGTTGATTTAATTTAATTTTGTCAAGATAAAATTATATGGGCTAGGTCATCTAAGTTTTGGAATCTAGTCTTCTATAGTCACATTAGCCAGCATGGTGAGGACATATAGTCTGATTTTGGATATATTTTCGGGTGTGGGAATTTAAGGTTTTCGCAGCCAAGCTAGCGGCATCGCGAAAATGTTAAATACCACGATTCTAGAGGTATGTGCCTAAGTCGAGGACTTTGTGATTATCGTAGCCTTGCTTACTAGTATGACGAGGATTTAGAGCACCATGATTTTGGATAGACGCATATGATTATCAGATTGTACCTTAAATGTTTTTGAACATGTTTTCTCTACTTTTGTTTCAGCCCTTAAAAAAAAAGAATTATTATTTGTTTGTTTTGTTTTATTTTGCTTCTCATTATTTAACTTAGGATTAGCTTTAGCTATTTTTTTTTATAAACCTTTGTGTAACTTCTTGCTATGAGTTTTTCATAATACAATGAATCGATAATTTTGCTAGACCTTATCTTGGATTTGAGGATCTTTTGCAGAAGTAGAGCAGGGAACAGTCTGAATCGTCAAGTTGGGATCAGTAACTGGGGCTTCCAGCCTCACTCGTCTGATTATTCCATGTTTAGGAGTTGGAGTCTTTTCTAAAGAGTGCCTCATTCAAAGAGGGGCGGTGGTTATCGAGGTTTGCAAAGTCTAAAACTTATGCATGTTGGATGCACCCAAACCCGTTAACCAAAAGGCGAATAGGATCAGCACGAAGAATTTCAGGTTATGAAATAAAGGATAGATCTTTTCTTTTCGGCCTGAGAGGGATGGCAGACAAAGGGGATGGCTCCAAGCGAGTAGGCAAGGTATAGAAAGTCACCAGCTAATCGAACTGTACATGAAGCCTATTATAGCTCTGGTTTCAAAATGGTTCTTCTTTTAAACAGATAAGCAAACAGATTTTATCATTATTTTCTTGCTATTATTCTTGTATTAAATAATAATATATAATAATAATAATAATAAAACTGTCTTGATTACATCAATCACCTACTTTGCAATCTTGGTAGGAATCTAAATATTGGTCTTGATATGGAATTTGATTTTTATATTAAGACATGAGAATATATATAGCGGACACAGACACTTGCCTGATGCGTATGCATGTTACACTTTGATTACCAACCTATCTGAATATATTAATATGTTGTTGATGTTTAAATTCTCAAAATCCCAGTATTTCTGGTTCTCTGCTTTTTCTAGCTTAAATTCGTAATTTAAATATAAATTTCATGTTATTAGTTTTGTTACATTACTGCACATGTATGTTCATACAGGGTTTTAATTCTTAAAGAAATTGGTTGAGTTTTGTGTTTGAAATTGTCAAATCTAAGACCGTGTGCATATTAACCCTTAATACTGTGGATTTTAAATATTAGTTCAATCTGTTGTTTTAAATGTAATATTTGAGCTATATACATTATTGTATGTAGGAATATAATGTTAGGTTTCACATTTTTCATGTTAGGTTGTGATAAACATTGGGTTGGTTTGATGTTCGAAATTTTCCAAAATCCTAAAACTGAATACATGTTAACATTTTTTTATTGATTGCAGATGTTTAGTTCAATTCCAGATTTAATATGTAATACTGAACTGTATGCATAGATGAATGTATGGATAGTATGTTAGGGTTTCATCTCCATCATGTTAGGATGTGTTGGGAGCATTGAGTTAGTTTGATGTTTCAAATCCCTGAAACTGCATTATGTTAATATTACATTAGTTTAAATGTTAGCATATTTTCAGATTTTGTATGTAAATGCTGAACTAAAACTGGATTTGTCACGACCCGCACCCTAGAGTTAGGGCACGAGAACATAACGACGCCCAGCCTACGCCGCAGTGTCGGCGGCAGAACGCTGTCCTAGGTCACAACATCTAACAATATAAAGCTAAGCAGTTTATACTCCCCGAATGGGGTGACAGCAGATACAAATTCAATCACATCTAAGGTAGAGCATGATAAGGATAGATAAAACATGAAATCCAAACTAAATACAGGAGATAGAAGTCTAAGTGTCTAAGATACATGAACCCAGAAGTACATCTCAAAACTCAAATAAAGATACAGTAATCCCAAAGTAAATACAACTCCAGACAAAATGAAATAACTACCTAAACAAACCCTACTGTGTCCTCTAGGCTAGCAGGCACCTCCAGGCTATCTGTAAATTTATCAACAGGTCCAGTCAGGACTGGAGCGAGCACAGTACATCTCAACAATTCATAGCAGGTTAGAAAATATGAACATGCAGTAAAGTAAGATACAAGTACTGTAAGAAGTGCAGTATAAAACAGAGAGAACTGTAATAGAAATATCTACTATACATAGGGAACTAGCAGTGACTAGTGAGTCAGAGTACAATATGAATATGTAATACTCCCCCGTACCCCGATCAATACACAAGGATCCAGCCAGGTTATGTTATATGATTCTATATAGCAGACCCCGAAGGTGATAGACCCCGAAGGTGGTAAGCCCCGAAGGGTGGTAGACCCCGAAGGTGATACATAGTAGTCCCATAAAAATGGGGATTCTGGGGGTAACCCAACAGTGTAAGTCCCATAAAAATGGGGATTCTGGGGATACCCAACAGTGTAAGTCCCATAAAAATGGGGATTCTGGGGATAACCCAACAGTGTAAGTCCCATAAAAATGGAGATTCTGGGGATAACCCAACAGTGTAAGTCCCATTAAAATGGGGATTCTAGGGGATACCCAACAGTGTAAGATTCCAGGAAGACTCTACGATCATGAGGGTACATGTCGTAAGTGATCAAAGAATCAAGAAGCATATGATACGCTAGAAAGTGAAACGCACAGAACATAGAGTACCCGATGCTCCCTAAGGATAACATCTCAAGAAAGGATCCATATAGTACTAATCCGTGTGACCAACGTGACAGTACAAGTAAAGTAATCTACTGCAGGAAATAATTCTAAGCAGGATATGAAATGATCAGAGAATGTACTCGCCTCGATAACCTGAACAGCTGACAAGCATAGGAGGGTCCCACTGAAGCCACAGAGTCCTATTTAAAGCAACACAGGTTACAAGGGTTTAAGTTGAGATAAAAGAATCCCTACAGGCAATCTATATTATTCTAGGTTCTTCTAAGTCAAATAAACTCTAGGTCGACTCCGGTCAATAATCTAGTCAAACTAGGTCAAGTGTTGACTTACAGTTGACTTTGGGTCAACTGGTCAACTCTGGTCAAACAGGGTAAATCTAATCTAATTATTAAAGTGTACTTCGTTATTTGTACGTAGAAACTTACGGCACGCAAATCGAGATAAGAAGATTATCGGTAAGGTTGATAATCTTATTATAGTGATCCACGTATCCTACTTGTCAATTTCAGCGATATGAGATCACTGGAATTGACTGATCTTAGTTTCGTTTACTAATCCCGAAATACGAGCATTATATGAATTAATTATTAATTAATTATAAAAAGGTTAAACTTAGAGAAATTATCAACAAACATTGTCGGACGATGAAATGAACATCGCCAACGTGTCCAGAATGGTCAAATTAGCTAAGATAGCCTACCCAACGGTCCAATTTGGACACAAGGGCAAAAAGGTAATTTCGGGTCAAAACGGTGTCCGTGTCGGAGCCGTTTTGCACCAAAAGACGTGCAAGAAAATAAGTCTACAAAATATAACAAATTATATGTCCACGCAACCAGAATGACGATACGAACCCAACGGTATCTCCAGAATTGGATTCCGTTGACCCGATCTCAATATGGCCCGTTGACCAGAACTTGGAATTCCGGTTTGCACGGAAATGCGTGCCGGAGCCAAAGTTCTCAAAACTCAGCAAACTACCTACCAACGATTCTAGAATGATGATACGAACTCAACGATATCTTCGAAATTGGATTCTGATGAGCCGATCTCAAAATGACCCGTTGGCCCGGATATTGGTATCCGACTTGCACCGAAATGCGTGCTAGACCCAATGTCCATCAAAACCTAGCAAATTATATGTCAACGAGTCCAGAATGACGATACGAACTCAACGTTATATCCGGAATTGGATTCCGATGAGCTGGCGTCAAAAAGTCCCGTTGACCTAGAAAGTGGGACCCGCTTTGCACCGAAAAACGTGCCCGGGCCCACGTTCTCCAAATCTAACAAATTTTATATGAAAACATGCCAGAACGACGCCACAAGTCTAATGGTGGTGTCAGAAATGAAATCTGGAGTCCCGTGTTCAAAAATGGAATTTTACAAGTTGGAAATTACGAATTCGGACGACCAACTTTGGCGTCGAATTCAACCAATCAAACAAGCTCACAATGAAACGAAACTGGAGGGAACGTAAGAGGGTTATACCAGCTTCGCACCGGAACTGGTAGCACGCCAAACGGAGCTGCGGTGGAGGAGATACAAGCTGACGAAGTTGGCCCCGCGAAACTGTCCAAATTTAATACAATTTAAACGGTCAACTTGGTGGCCGGTTTTGATGTATCAAACGATAAATTAACGGACGAAAATTGACTGGGATGAAGGTGGATATACCGAGATTGCGATGGAGTGAAGAAATCGCCGATCCAACGGTCCGATCTCCGGGAAAACGTGCGCGAAGTTGCTGCGACGGAACGCCAAAATGAACGTGATTTCGCGCGCGTCACGACGGGACGTCGTGCAAAACGCACGAATCGCCTCGACGGCGCGTCCCGGAGGACGGTGGCCGTCAGTGAAGGAGCGTCGCTGCTTGCCGGAGGGGGGGCCACCCACGGCGGGTCGCCGGAGTCACGGCGGGACGTCGGCGGCGGCGTCCACGCTCGCTCGTGCGCGCTAGGCGCTGCAGCTGTGCGCTGCTACTCTGCCACGCTATTGCGCGCTGCGCGGAGCTGCACGGCCATGGCCGCCCGGCGGGCGCGGCGGTGCGGTGCACGGCGACGGGGGACGGCTGGAATGGAGTGGAGGGTGGCGGTTTGATGTTGGTGGTGGCTCGACTAAGGAGGAGGAGTGGTCGGGTTTGATAGATGATGATGGTGGAGTGGTTGCATGGAGGAGGGAGGAAGAGGTGGTCGACGGTGGCCAGGGTGGCCGAGCCACGGCGAGGGGGGTCGGTCCAGCCGTGTGGGAGAGGAGGTCGGGTGTACGTGGTGGTTATGGTGTAGTATACTGCTGCTGTGTAGTAGTTTTTGTTGTGAATGGGAAATATCATTTAAGGAGAGAGAGAGAGAGAGAGAGAGATAAGAGTGAAAAGATATTAAATGAGAGAGAGAAAAAGTGTCCTCTCCATAGAAATTAGGGTCGGCCAACAATTGTTGGCTGTGAGGAGAAGTTTGGGAATGAAGGGTTAGGATTTAAAGAGGGAAATCAATGGCTAAGAATTTATAGCTAGAAAAATGGGATCATTCCAATGGATAAAAATCAATGGAGATTCTCCATTAAATATTAAAAAATAGGCAAAATGAGAAATTGATATTTTTGGGCAATAAATATGAGGGTGTCCCGATGGAGGGCAACATGGAGCTGGACTGGGCTCAGTGGAGCCGGATTGGGTCAAACTGGACATTGTGCAAAAATCGAATTAAATTAGACGTTGATGATCATGTGTAAATAAGTAGCACATGGGGATTCCAATAAATGGGACACAAGTGGCGGACGGATAGTAGGCTCAAAGTGGGCCATGTCCATAATTGGGGCGGACAGGTTTTGGTCGACAGGGGACCCACAAATCAAGTTAGAAAATGAATGTGACGCCGTGGCGTAAAAAAATAAATCGGGTCACGTGTCGGGAAAGTTGCGAATCAAATGGAGCTCAAAATGACTTGTCTGAGTGGGACACAAAGGTCATGGGTGACGAGCGTCTCGAGTAGATCATCAATGAGGAGTTGGTTTCAAGAAACTGACTGGTCTTGCGCTCCCAATTTAAATGTCATGGTAACGCGCTGAAAATGATCAAGAAAAAGAGTGGGAAATAAATATCACTCAAATGGTCTAAACCGACCCGAAGTTCAGCGAAGCAGAAAGAGCACAAGGGAACAAGTTTGGGTGGGACACCATTACCGTCATGAAGGTAATCATGTCCACTCCAAAACCCGTGAAGAAGATTTCCAGAATTGAACATCCCTGATACTCCAAATATCAATGGCACGGGAAAGTACACTTAAGGAAAAATAACAGAATTAATTATTTATCAAAATTAAAATCAATCAGAAATAAATAAAAATAAAAAAAATCAACCCGAAATTCAGGGTGCTCACATCCTACCCACCTTATAAAATTTCGTCCTCGAAATTAAAATGTCCATACTCCATCTAGGTCAAACCCCCACAATAAAAGTTCCAGAACTTAAATAAAACATACTATCAAAAAGAACGGCATACATGGTCATGGCATACGGTGACAATGAAGTCTCATCTAGGTATACTAGTCATGCTAACCGGAAGGGTCATAGGGTATCAAACACACAAGCAGTCTAAGGTGCTGAACAAAAAGTTACAAAAATAACAAATCATCAAAACTGTAAGGCGGTCTACCATCCTATATGAAAACTGGTACTGATCAAAAAATAATAATGATAACTACCACTTATCTAAAAAGGTTCAGAAAAATCAAAATCAAAGTTAAGAATGAAAGTCACTTGCATGAAAAATCCAGTCACAATATATATTAAAAAATATTTATTCTCGATACGATCTAAGTTGATCAAATTGGGAAAATCAAAATTTAGGCAATATGGAGGACAGGTTCAACAAAGTCTGAGATCGAGCATACAAGGATAGAGATTCAGGTCGTAAACAAATTTAATTCAATTAAGTACAATCCATGATATAATTATGATAAGAAAGATAGTCGAAGTCGATTTGGTCGTGATTTAGGAACTAGGATTCAATGATGTTGAAAATCCTTTTTAGAGAAAAACAGGAAAAGATTTCATGCGAAGTCAGTAAATCATCTCTCTCCAATACTATCAGTTTATCATTTGCCAATCATATTTTTCTCACAAACCCAAATATAAAATCAACCTTCATATGACTACCCTCAAAAATTTCTATAACCTTCAGTCATCTAAATTTTACCATGATCACCATAGACAAAAAATTTTAACTTCCAAAACATTTTCCACGAAACGTACCCCTCTTTTTAGGAGTCGACACTTATTCATTTAATCAAAATTTTAAATTCCTTCACCTCGTTTTAAATTATATCCGAAACCTCTAAATCCGATTTATGAAATCCTTGAATTTGCTTAAATCAAGTCTCGTATTCACTAAACTCCAATACCACTATGTCACACAAATTTATTCTTGCTTATAAATTAACCTTCATATTTTCAACGTTCACCTTCAATTATTTTCCTTTTGAATTCTACAATTTCTCCAATCATCTAAAACAATTCCTATAGCTTAAAATCCTTGTTTCTCTGTCTCTAGTCACCCTCTTATAATATCTGGTTCAACTTCGCATAATCATAGAAAACAATCAAATTCTCATTTTCATCTCTAAATTTCACATAGCCTTGTAATAGTTCCCAAGAATCAATAACCAAGATTTCTAGTTCTCAAAACTAGGTTGACATCTGATATATATTTTTGAAGCACATCCATGAATTACTCATAACCAACTTTTTGCAATTGTTTCTAAATTGATAACATTTATCACTCAATTCCATTCTAAACCTTTACCACATTTCTATCTCAAATTTTTTTTTGACATCCAATATTTTGATTCCTACAAAATTATCACATGATAACCAATTACGTCATTTCCATATTAGATGATTTACGTCACTTCCTCAACATTTCTTAGATAAAAACGATATGCAAATTCAAGAGTTCAAGTACAGCTGATAGAATTATATACGAGACAGGGAATTGATGTAATCATGATAGTTGTATAAGACAAGGAATGATGAAAATAAAATATTGGCAGGAAAAGAAATGGTAATAAAATCTGTGCTGCTTATCTGTTTTAAAAGAGGAAACCATTTTAAAATCCAGAGTTAAAATATCAAATTTAAGATAAAGTCTAGCAAAGTTTTCGATTCATTGTATTATGAAAACTCATAGCAAAAATTTCACAAGGTTTACAAAACCAACTAAACTTACTCCTGAGTTAAATATAGGAAACTAGACAAACAAACAAATAATACTTTTTTTTTTTAGTGACTGAAACAAAAGTAGAGAAAACATGTTTGAAAACATTTAAGGTACAATCTGATAATCATATGCGTCTATCCAAAATTATGGTACTCTAAATCCTCGTCATACTAGTAAGCAAGGCTACGATAATCACAGAGTCCTCGACTTGGGCATATACCTCTAGAATCATGGTATTTAACATTTTTGCGATGCCGCTAGCTTGGCTGCGAAAACCTTAAATTCCTACACCCGAGAAATATATCCAAGTCAACTATATGTCCTCACCATGCTGGCTAATATGACTGTAGAAGACTAGATTCCAAATCTTAGATGACCTAGCCCATATAATTTCATCTTGACAAAAATTAAATTTAAATCAACAACGATTACTACTAAAAAATCAAATTTATCAACGAATCATCAAGATTCAAAATGAACAAAATTCAAATTCTTCAAATCACATACTAAACTCGGATGCTATAGCTAACATCAAGATTCAAAATTCAACAATCTTCATCAAAATCAATAAATACTAACTCAATTTCAATAATAATCCCTCAAAATCAAATTCAATAACAGAAAGTAAAGATAATCAAATCAAGGAAAAGAGTTTTCAAATCGAAGTTAAATAAGATTCTCCAGGGTCGTCCCGGGAATCTCTCAAGGGTTCCTAACTGTGATTGAGTACCTTCAAAATATATCCTATTCCTAGTGCAGGCTGTAGTGGTACTCTAGTTCGAATACAACTACACTTTAGTCTCGACCTGCGTGGGCCACCACTAAAAATGTGTCACGATCCGTACCCTAGAGTTAGGGCACGAGAACGTAACGACGCCCAGCCTACGCCGCAGTGTCGGCGGTAGAACGCTGTCCTAGGTCACAATATCTAACAATATAAAGCTAAGCAGTTTATACTCCCCGAATGGGGGTGACAGCAGATACAAATTCAATCACATCTAAGGTAGAGCATGATAAGGATAGATAAAACATGAAATCCAAACTAAATACAGGAGATAGAAGTCTAAGTGTCTAAGATACATGAACCCAGAAGTACATCTCAAAACTCAAATAAAGATACAGTAATCCCCAAAGTAAATACAACTCCAGACAAAATGAAATAACTACCTAAACAAACCCTACTGTGTCTCCTCTAGGCTAGCAGGCACCTCCAGGCTATCTGTAAAATTTATCAACAGGTCCAGTCAGGACTGGAGCGAGCACAGTACATCTCAACAATTCATAGCAGGTTAGAAAATATGAACATGCAGTAAAGTAAGATACAAGTACTGTAAGAAGTGCAGTATAAAACAGAGAGAGAACTGTAATAGAAATATCTACTATACATAGGGAACTAGCAGTGACTAGTGAGTCAGAACAATATGAACATGTAATACTCCTCCGTACCCCCGATCAATACACAAGGATCTAGCCAGGTTATGTTATATGATGCTATGTAGCAGACCCCGAAGGTGATAGACCCCGAAGGTGGTAAGCCCCCGAAGGGTGGTAGACCCCGAAGGTGATACATAGTAGTCCCATAAAAATGGGGATTCTGGGGGTAACCCAACAGTATAAGTCCCATAAAAATGGGGATTCTGGGGATAACCCAACAGTGTAAGTCCCATAATATAGGGATTCTGGGGATAACCCAACAGTGTAAGTCCCATAAAAATAGGGATTCTGGGGGATACCCAACAGTGTAAGATTCCAGGAAGACTCTACGATCATGAGGGTACATGTCGTAAGTGATCAAAGAACCAAGAAGCATATGATACGCTATGAAAGTGAAACGCACAGAACATAGAGTACCCGATGCTCCCTAAGGATAACATCTCAAGAAAGGATCCATATAGTACCAATCCGTGTGACCAACGTGACAGTACAAGTAAAATAATCTACTGCAGAAAAATTCTAAGCAGGATATAAAATGATCAGAGAATGTACTCGCCTCGATAACCTGAATAGCTGACAAGCATAGGAGGGTCCCCTGAAGCCACAGAGTCCTATTTAAAGCAACACAGGTTACAAGGGTTTAAGTTGAGATAAAAAATCTCTACAGGCAATCTATATTATTCTAGGTTCTTCTAAGTCAAATAAACTCTAGGTCGACTCCGGTCAATAATCTAGTCAAACTAGGTCAAGTGTTGACTTACAGTTGACTTTGGGTCAACTGGTCAACTCTGGTCAAATAGGGTAAATCTAATCTAATTATTAAAGTGTACTTCGTTATTTGTACGTCGAAACTTACGGCACGCAAATCGAGATAAGAAGATTATCGATAAGGTTGATAATCTTATTATAGTGATCCACGTATCCTACTTGTCAATTTCAGCGATATGAGATCACTGGAATTGACTGATCTTAGTTTCGTTGTACTAATCCCGAAATACGAGCATTATATGAATTAATTATTAATTAATTATAAAAAGGTAAACTTAGAGAGAATTATCAACAAACATTGTCGGACTGAAATGAACATCGCCAACGTGTCCAGAATGGTCAAATTAGCTAAGATAGCCTACCCAACGGTCCAATTTGGACACAAGGGCAAAAAGGTAATTTCGGGTCAAAACGGTATCCGTGTCGGAGCCATTTTGCACCGAAAGACGTGCAAGAAAATAAGTCTACAAAATATAACAAATTATATGTCCACGCAACCAGAATGACGATACGAACCCAACGGTATCTCCAGAATTGGATTCCGTTGACCCGATCTCAATATGGCCCGTTGACCAGAACTTAGAATTCCGGTTTGTACGGAAATGCGTGCCGGAGCCAAAGTTCTCAAAACTCAGCAAACTACCTGCCAACGAGTCCAGAATGATGATACGAACTCAACGATATCTTCGAAATTGGATTCCGATGAGCCGATCTCAAAATGACCCGTTGCCCGGATATTGGTATCCGACTTGTACCGAAATGCGTGCCAGACCCAATGTCCACCAAAACCTAGCAAATTATATGTCAACGAGTCCAGAATGACGATACGAACTCAACGGTATATCCGGAATTGGATTCCGATGAGCCGGCGTCAAAAAATCCGTTGACCCAGAAAGTGGGACCCGCTTTGCACCGAAAAATGTGCCCGGGCCCACGTTCTCCAAATCTAACAAATTTTATATGAAAACATGCCAGAACGATGCCACAAGTCTAATGGTGGTGTCAGAAATGAAATCTGGAGTCCCGTGTTCAAAAATGGAATTTTACAAGTTGGAAATTACGAATTCGGACGACCAACTTTGGCGTCGAATTCAACCAATCAAACAAGCTCACAATGAAACGAAACTGGAGGGAAAGTAAGAGGGTTATACCAGCTTCGCACCGGAACTGGTAGCATGCCAAACGGAGCTGCGGTGGAGGAGATACAAGCTGACGAAGTTGGCCCCGCAAAACTGTCCAAATTTAATACAATTTAACGGTCAACTTGT